>CM034537.1:62929033-63007841 GCA_020002185.1 Paraescarpia echinospica
GAAACTGGATAGTTGCATAGGCGGCCTATCCAAGGCTATAAAACCTTACACGTTCTCATGCAATCAATTAATTATTATATTTTTCTACAACTTCCTACACTAGTTTGTAATGTGTTTGCAAACTATCAAATTCATTGAGATTATCTTAAACACGCACTGAATCCCTTCAATGACGTTTAAACACGTGTTTACGTATCGACTTGCTTCATCCGTAGTGTGGTCATTAGTCTCTACCTGGGTGGCGGTGATTGTCGTGGTTTTCTGGTCAACAGACTCGGGTCCCCGTTGTGTCCACGTGTGTCGAATGGTCAGTCGCCGAGTTCATCGTCTATACAACTTGGCCTGGTAATCTCTATCCAGTGTGGCAGATTAACTGCTGTAGACGACGTGACCAGCCGTAAAATGCAAATTATATGGTCAACGTCCTTTGCAACAGTCGGAGTGAATTAAATGAGAACGTGGATATTGAGAATTGGTCTCAGCACGCGTCGCTGTGTGTGTGCGAAGAGACAGTTAATGACGGCCAAGCTGGAACTATCGTTCGGTAGACAGATATAAAGTCATAGGAAAGAAGTCCCGGAAAACATTGTCGTCTGATTTAGGAATTGTCGATCTATTTAAAACGCGCATGCGCGCCAGAACACACACACACACACACACACACACACACACACACACACACACACACACACACACACACACACACACGACGATGGTTATTTTAGACTTGTTTACGAACTTACATTATGCTATGTCCTATCTGAGCGAATTGATCAACTCTCCTGATGGCGTGAACTGTGAATTAGTTTTAAGACCAAAATACTGCAATTGTGATACATATTGCCGATATGGTTCGTTGCTCCAGGCGTAAACTGGTTAATATCATCACTGGTCGTGAAACGTCTTCACTTCCCGACGTATTCCAAAATGTAGTAATATTATGATTTGGTTACACGCGAAAAAAAAATTTAAAGGAAATAAAAACAAGGCATTAGCTAAAATCCGTTTTCTATGTGTACAGAAAGTTTAATATTGCATGTAACATTCGATAACATTTAAAAAATGCAGAAAAATACATCTGTAGCATAAATTCGATTTTAAACCCGTCTGGGTAGCGATTCCCGCGGAAAATAAAAATGTAATGAGCTAGGCGATCACGTGGTATCTTAACGTCACACATGACTCACACTCGCAGCAGGCCGACCCTTGCTATGCATTCAGAGCATGTTTACATGGATAATGTTGGGGTCGAAACGAGCGTCAGAATGAGTTGTTATGCAATAATCCGATGTAATACAAACACTAGTCATCATAGAGGAACAAGCAGTTATCTTACGGTTCCACATGAATTCAATTTATTCAAAACAATGAATGCGAATGAGCCTACAACGTACAAGTCAAGTCGACTAGGTTTCGCCGAGGTTGGCCCTGGGCTCGTTTTCAAAATAATTATATCGAATGCAACCAACGGGAGATAATGTACACCAATATACATACATAGCAAACATAATCGTATCCAGCTACAGAAAGTAACGTGTAAAATCTCATAATATCACTAGAATATCGATGTATGAAGGAGGAGTTGTACAATTTATCATAACAACTGAAATCAGTCAGCGAATTTCTGCCGGCCGTGATAGCTCAGTTGGTAAACGTGTTGGTTCCTTGGCATTTGTTTTACAATCGGGCGACGCCTCTGTATTTATCCAGACAGATCACAATCTGTTTTCACATATATAATTACAATATATTACTGTACAATATAATTACAATAAATAAATTATATATCCATTACATTATATTTGTTTGGATCAATAAAATTTAGAAACATCGTTATATAATGACCATATTTTCATTTTTGTGGCGAATAAATAATTACTACAAAAATAAAAATTATTTACAAACAGTGCATCATAGTATACTAAATGATTTGGTTTATATTACTTTGTGAAAACATAAACAAAAAAAGTGTAAAAAAAATCAATAGTTTGCATGCTGTCAGGATTGAACCGGCGTCGCCCGATTGTAAAATAAATGACAAGTAACCAACGCGTCTACCCACTGAGTTAGCGGGACCAGCGAAAACTCTGTAACTGATTTAAGTTGTTATGGTAAATTGTACAACTCCTTCATATATCAATATTCTAGTGATATTATGATATTATACACGTTACTTTATGTAGCTGGATACAATATATGTTTGCTATGTATGTTTATTTGTGTAGATTATCTCCCGTTGGTTGCATTCGATATAATTATTCTGAAAACGAGCCCAAGCTCGGCGAAACCTAGTCGACTTGTAGGCCCATTCGCAAACGTTGTTTTGAATAAAATTCGATTCATGTGGAACCTTAAGATAACTGCTTGTTCCTCTATGATGACTAGTGTTTGTATTACGTCGGAAAATTGCACAATAACTCATTCTGACGCTCGTTTCGACCCAAAAGCTATACTTGTAAACATGCTCTGAATGCATGGAAAGGGTCGGCCTGATGCGAGTTTGAGTCATAAGTGACGTCACATCTCGGCATCCCGAAAAGCGCGCCAAAAATATGCATATTCGAAAATGTCCGGATGTACAGCATAAAATGTGGAATTTCTAATTCATTGAATGTTTTTTTTTTTGCTTGGTGGACGTGGAAATAGATAGCAGTATGTAATATAACATGAATTCAAGCAATGGATGTTTTTATTCCCTTTAATATCACAATGTTTGAACGTTTAACCTTTTGACGTTGTTACAATAGCAACACGTAATCGCGCGGTACAGCCGTACTTTGTAAAACTAGTGTACATGTCGGTTAAGAAATAACAACCAGTTTTGGCAATGAATCATTTGTAATGATGTCTAAATAAGTCAATATTTTGTGAAAGGAATCGTTAAATACAAACTTGTTTTACGGAGCTGCAGCTGTGGTCGATGGCGTTGTGAATTCGTGCATAAGCGTTTAAGTACTTCGAACGAAAAAGATAAATCAGAACTATTCTGACGGCGTCAGTATATCACCCGTGATGCGACGGCCACATCAGAAGACGGCGGTGTTTTCAAAGTGGTCGCTTCATCCGAAGTCCGCGTGCCGCGACAGGGAATTTATTGTGAAAAGTGGATGTGAAACGACATCATTTACACTCAACGGCGAAGCGCTTAAATTGCCCCTAATTTAGATAATATCTGCGTATTCATCAGGCGGTGGTTATTTGCAAGACTGGCGCACACTGGTTATAACGTCAGGTACAGATGCGGCTCCTAATGGATTAGCCGTAGTCATCTAGACGCTCATGACCGAGTCATACGTGTAATCAAAATACGTTTACTGGCGACATTGCTGTTGTATACGTAACGGTGATCGGACAGAAAGCAACTGGAAAAGTACAGACACAATTTTACATTTTGTTTTATAAGAAACAATAACAGGACAGAAACCAACGGGAAGAAATAATATTTGTTTCAAGAAATAAACGCTCAAAAATAAAATAACACATTTTGTTAGAACTTTAATAACAAATATATTTTCTGATTTTTTTTATCTTAAACATAGTTTGCTCTTTCTCAACACTGTTCTGCTTTTCATTACGGTTCACATATCTGAAGGTGCCAGTATTATAACATTATTTCTCCGTTCTCAGAAGTATTCCGGTTTTCGCCAGGTTTCGATTACGTTTATTAATCCGAATGTTATCAGAAATGTAAGTTATGTAACATTCAGTACACTTGCAATATTGTTGAAAGTATTGTTGTAATGTATGATATAACAATAGTAACCAACGTAAATACCCTGTTACCTTTTGTTCATTGCAGTACCTTGGCCTTGTTACTACCATTCTTATCACCGTAGCGAACACGTTACATGATTCGTTTATATAACAACATAATGTATTTTAAAGAATTCTTGTTGTTATCATTAGATACATGCGTCATAAAATCGTGTTCCAAAAGAAATAATTAAGCGTCTTAACAATAATATTATATTAAACCCAATGGTATTAAAGAGTTTTTGTAACAATTTGTCATTGGAACCACCGACAAGGTAAATGACTTTAGAGTTTACAGAACAATGTGCAGCTTATAATAATTGGTATTGAGTTTGTGATGAGAAAGACAAATGTTCTATATAATAGCACCTTTGTAAAGAAAACCATCTTACAACGTAGTCGTCATCTCATGGTGGGTAAATAATGTGGAACGCTCTTTGCCCAATATAGCTCCCCAGTATAGCTATAGTTTACTAACGCTCTTTGCCCAATGTAGCTCCCCAGTATAGCTATAGTTTGCTAACGCTCTTTGCCCAATGTAGCTCCCCAGTATAGCTATAGTTTACTAACGCTCTTTGCCCAATATAGCTCCCCAGTATAGCTATAGTTTGCTAACGCTGTTTACCCAATATTGCTCCCCAGTATAGCTATAGTTTGCTAACGCTGTTTGCCCAATATAGCTCCCCAGTATAGCTATAGTTTGCTAACGCTGTTTGCCCAATATTGCTCCCCAGCATAGCTATAGTTTGCTAACGCTGTTTGCCCAATACTGCTCCCCAGTAAAGCTATAGTTTGGCTAACGCTTTATGCCCAATATAGCTCCCCAGTATAGCTATTGTTTGCTAACGCTGTTTGCCCAATATTGCTCCCCAGTATAGCTATAGTTTGCTAACGCTGTTTGCCCAATATTGCTCCACAGTGTAGCTATAGTTTGCTAACGCTGTTTGCCCAATACTGCTCCCCAGTATACCTATAGTTTGCTAACGCTGTTTGCCCAATATTGCTCCCCAGTAAAGCTATAGTTTGGCTAACGCTTTATGCCCAATATAGCTCCCCAGCATAGCTATAGTTTGCTAACAATTATCCATCCATCCATCCATTATTATAAATCGGTGACGTCGACGTTAAACAGAACACACTTAATTCTGGGAAACTACACATTTGTCCATCAATAATTGCTACTTATCCGCTAATCTCGCTATATCGGTTATAACATCCTCGCTACGTTTCAATCACGGACGTTTTGTCGGCGTTTTAGGCTTCTAAGAGTTAATGTTCATTTAAGTTTGCGCGCGAGTGCGCAGTCGATCCAACTTGATAGTGGCAGTCGACTTGGCCGTTCCGCTAGGCAGGAGCCAATTTACTGGGTCGTATCGCATTTCAAAGCGGTCCATGACGATGCCCTGTCTCGCGAGCGTTGGTCTTTGTTTCAGATACGTTCGCAATTACCGCTCACGAAACGCGATGCATAAAATTACGCTAACGATACATGATTCGGTCAACGCGCGTGTAACTGTCGTTTAGCACCGACCGAGATCGCGTCGTTTCGCTGTCCACGCATAAAATCACCTCCGATTATGTGGTGTCGCCTGGGCGTCGGATTAGTGGCATGATCTCGACTACTGCTATAGACTACGGGTTCCGTTCAGCCACTTAGACGTTAGAGCGACCATTACAAAGTTGAACTTGCAGTCTCATAGGTCATACCTACAGTTGCATGACTTACAACGCAACAAATGGGACAACGGCTTCAAGTAACAACAAAATATATATTATGTCCCGTTCAAACGAGAAAGATATCAACTTAAATAATATACTGTTAACAAATGTTCAGTCTTAATAACGTTAAACATCAACGTTAAACGAACACACGCGCATAGACTAAATTAAACACGAGTTGCTTCTCTCGTACTCGGTCAACAACAACGACGCCGTAAACTGGGTTAATTTGGCCGAGTATGCTTTATAAATAAAACTATGAGAGTAATCTCATAGTTTTATTTGTTGTTAGACATTGAATCCCCAATAGAATGGGGAGTTTCACTTTAAATATTCAGCGGCTGCTGTACCGGTACGCGTGCGTGTCTCGATTTCACATTTTGTAAAACGAATGTGTCTAGTCGTGTTTCTATGGTCACTATCTCATAGTAAACGGTGCTTTGTATTTAGAATATAATAGTTGTAATATTAAAGTAATTCTAGATAATAGTGTTCTTTATCATGCAAAATACAGGCAAAACATATATTGAACAACTTTGATAAAATTGTATAAATCACCCTTTTGCACGCATGTCAATGGAACTGTACAAGATTAAGTCAGGGTTTCTTCAGAATATCCGTCTTAGAAGTTAGTCATGCATCAAACCTTTTACGCTCAGATATCAGGGAAAATATGCAAGATATGTAGCAGAGCTCCTTCGGAATATTCGTCATAATCACCAACAATCAACAAGCATCAAACTTGTCTATGTTAAATGATCAGTAATAATATATGATACTCTGTTGTTCATTATCATGTTGTTCATTATCATGTTGTTCATTATCATGTTGTTCATTATCATGTTGTTCATTATCATGTTGTTCGCATTTTCTATATACATGTTATGCTTGAAATTCCAAATGCAACAAGTTGTGACTGTCTGTTGTAGACCTGTCTGACACCGAGTCTGAGCCCGGACTGACTCTCAGCCGGAAACAACGGCGCAACCGGACTACTTTCACAGCGGACCAACTCGACCTTTTGGAGAAAGCCTTCGAACGCACGCACTATCCGGACGTGTATACGCGCGAGGAACTAGCGCAACGGACGACACTGACCGAGGCTAGAGTGCAGGTGAATGTTTGATTCTGCAGCGGGTGTGTTGTGCATTTGTCACAATTTGGTCATTGGGGCTTCTTCGTATCCCAGCCACACATATTAGCCGTGACTATTACGTGTCCATCGCAATTGTCCAGTAATTATTGTACATAAAATTCCCACTCATTTATAGTCATTATTGTTGTGTTACACCTTCACACAATTCCCACTCACCCAATCATTATTAGAACGTCAACTTCCTTTTTTCTAACACAGTAATTACCTGTTGCGACCCTTACAACAATTTATTACATTTTAGTTTACCCCCTAGCCTACTTGACATACGAATTCATCATGTGGGGATCCGCATACAAAACCCATATCACAAATGCAAATAACAGTTCGTTCCCCATTCTATAAGATACTGTTGGGAACACTCCTACCCCCCCCCTTAAGAGAGGGAAGTTGTATGTATAGGTCCTACGTCTCCTAAGTCCACGGGAGTCAAACATATTCTTTATGTGATATGTTTACATATGACATGCACTGTAGCGTTCTGCGTTAGTCCTGTGACGTAACCAGGCCATTTTCTCTGCAGGTGTGGTTCAGTAACCGACGGGCACGGTGGCGCAAGCAACTGGGCAGTGGTCAGCTGATTAGCTACAACGGTCTCCTGCCACCGTCCAGCGTGCACAGCTCGAGTGCCCCCACCTACTCCCTCCACATACAAGCGCAAGGTGAGTCAGTCGTGTGGTCCCGCCCCGCCCGTGTTAACACTGCACACCGCGTCCGTGTTGGCACCGCGACTGTGTCTACGCCGCGTCTGTGTTGACAACGCGCCCGTGTTCACACCGCGTCCACATTCACACCGCGCTATAGCCACAACTAAATTGGAATCTCCCTGGTAATTTCATTTTTGTATCTATAATTTTCTATGCGAATAGTTACTTTGGCAACAATTTTGTAAACACAAGGTTGAATTTTCTATAATAATATTGACACTGCAGCTAGCTGTGTGTTAATAACGCATCGAACTGTGTGTTCGCACTCAGTCTGATGGTGTGATGTCGTAACCACGCAACTCTTGTGTCAACGCTGTTTGATTGTTAATTCCAGCCATGCCGTGTCTATCGCAACAACCGTTCAAGCCCGAACCGTTCTACCAAAGCATTGTCGACCCCTACCGCCAGCCGGCGCAGCAGGTGAGTGATGCTAGGTGGCACTACAAGACGCATAAATACCACGTGGCAACATGTTGGCATTCCCAGTAGATGGCGCTAGCCTTATTGCATCAGCATCGCATATAGGCCCAATTGCCATCGCACGGTAACGTTGAATACAGTTGGTTACACTCATCAGAGAAGGGACGTTTGCTAAAATTGACATTTCAATATTAACCCTAGATGACTTGCGTTGATATACTGACAGAAAGAACTTCAGGGCCTCTTGGCCCATTTTTAAAATTATTCATTGTTTAATAATTGTTTTCGTAATTTTGCGTTAACACAATCTTATCAGATTTCACGATAACAAACCGTAAATGTATATACTTTGTATTCCCAGGATGACGGTAAAACAGTTACCATTAACTTGGAGTGGAAAGTAGTAAATGTTGAAATAAGACGTTTTAATTGACATATTAAACAAATATACAAAACGCAGCGTTTCAGTGAATGGTTAACATGTATACGTCTTTGCGCAGGTGCCATCGTTTCCGTACTTGTCTACGACGCATGCGCAGTCGTTGTCGTCGAGCTGGAGCCAGGCGGCTGCGGTAGCGATGAGCAACCTGCGGTCGAGCGTGCCCTACGGCTACGCCGGCGTCCAGCACGGGGCTTACAACGGCAGTTACCCGTCCACGCTACCAGGTAGGCATCGGGGCTCGTGACCAAAAATTGTATGTGCACATTTTGCACATCTTTATTTTCATTTTGTACACTACTTATGTTTGTCAAGAAATCTATCAATTTCGGTTGCGTACAATGGTACTTCATTGGATGACAAATTGACTAAACAAACGTTTGTTCAACTTCGCCAGCTGTTCGTTTTCAATTTATTATCAAATTGTTACCATTTAAACTGTATTTACGGATACGTTCATAGCAGCATTTAGCGTTGCCAGCAAGTTGTATTCACATATAAACTGCAAAAGCACGAAAACTACTCTAACATTCAGTGTATATCCAACGACACGCCATAGACGCGTATCCGACAATGGAGTCCCCTGTTGAAATATAAAATATAGAAATCTATTAACCATCCTAGTGAACCCTCTGGCACGCATACATAAATGCAGCACCATAGATGTGAAACTGACGGACGAACAAACGATCAAACAAACAAACAAACAAATATAGACCCAGAGTCTGTTTTATAATATAGAAACACAATGAGACGGCGTGTCACTAAATAACATGAGCTGACCGTGCACGCACTTGTTCCAGGGCAAGGCTTCAGTTCCTTCGGACTCAAGTCTGCTCATCACCAGATGGTGCCCACCTCGTCCGTAGGGTTCTCACACACTCCTCATTCCGCCAGTCTATCGACCGTCTTCTGATGACGTCACTCATACGTTCCACGATATCACGGGATCCCTTACATGACGTCACGGAGAGTGTGGTGACGTTTTACGAGATCACGGAGTACCTTGCACGAAGTCACCGCGAGTGTGCTGACGTTTTACGAGGTAACGGATTATCTTTCATGACGTAACGGCGTGTGTGCTGACGGCATTGTGACGTCACAGAAGACCGACGTGCTTAAAACAGAACTATGAAAGAACATGAACAATTATACTTTCTCAGGGAACTAGAATGAAAGAAACGTCGTGGGGTATTATCACCACAAAATAAACATTCGCATGTCCCTATCTGCAGGCTTCAGCTAACAATCAATGGTTTTGCCAAGAGACCAATAGTCAACAAACGGACTTTAGCAATCAAGTCGTCGATATCGGCTAATGGCAAACAACGCCGAAATCAGAGTCCGCGTTGATGTTACGAAACCATACAACATGAGCCGACGTTAAATTAGCGTGGACGGTGTTGGTTTACGTGCAGGAACGTTAGCTGCAGTGGTGCGTCCTCCCCAGCCGATGCGAAGGACCTAATTGTAGGAACACAGATGATCGCGCACGGCTACAGAAGATAGCGTAGTTCTACTTATAATAATCAAAACACTGTAGATATGACCATGCTTGTACATATGTAAAATAAATATATATTTTCACTTGTTTTACTGAATCTAAATGTTTGTTGTGCTGCTGTATAGTTTAATGTGTTATTAATACTATTATTATCGTCATCAAACATGTATATTTATAATTTATAAGTACTGCACTATTCCGTTACGAAGTTATGTGTTGAATAGTTTGCTTGAATAAGCTGCTAACAATCATCCACGCACGAGGCTATATTTGGCGGAGACAGATCGTAGAAATTGGTGGTGCAGAAAAGTTGATAAACAAATGGAATTACAGATTGATAAGTATTATTCTTGCCTTAATATAATTCATAAAGTTGCAATAAACATATATTGAGTAGCAGTTGTGCTTAAAGTTAGTTAGTTAAAGTATTTTAGAACACCTTAGTATAGTGAGTGATAATAGGGTAACTCACTTAGCCTTCGATAAGTTGTAAACAAGATTTAACAACCTGATTATGTGGTAGAATATATAGGAGATAAGAAGTAACAACCATCAAACTACTTACATAAGATAATATCTGTGTAAGCCAGTACTTGCTAGATATTTTGATTAGGTAGCATTGTTGTTAAAACTAAGCAAGGGCGATAGTCGGGCGGCGTAACCTAAATAAATAATGCAGTCTAACGTAACGTAATTGGTTGTATTTAAATTAGGTCACTACCGGTAATGTTAGCGTTCGTGACAGGATAAATATTCGGCTGTGTAATTGAAATTTGTAATCTAAAGTGTGCTGTAGCACACATGACGCAGTCTTTATAAAGACTAAGTTAGTTAAGTTATTAAATAAATTCTAATCGGGATATGGCGCCTTGCAAGCGGCAAGTCAAGGCAAAGCGACACTTGGTGTGCAAGCACTGCCACAGCTGGGTAGATTTTGCATTGTCCGGCTGTGGGAAGTCATGGGCAGAAACCATGGAGGAAGGATTCACCTTTCAGTGCATTGGGTGTTGGAAGATGGAGTGTCTGCAGAAGGAGATAGTTAGGTTGACAGATATTGTGAAGGGAATGGAGATGGGAATTAGCAAGGAGGCAGGTCGAATGGAGAGAGACGACAGGGAGAGAGGTGAGAATACTGCAAGACTGAAGGAGAATAGCAGTGGCAAGAAAACTGAGGAAAGGAGATTGAGAGTAGGGAAGGTGCTTGGAGGGGAAGAAATTGGAAAATCGACAACAGAAAACGTAACAAGCGTGAAGGTGACAGGGAAGAAAGTGACCGTAGAGAAGGAGGGAGGGAAGATGGGACGGGAGAGGAGAGAAGAACATGAGATGGGACGAAAGATGAAGGGACGAAAGGAAGTGAGAGCAAATGTGATAGAGAAGTCGATAAAAGGGACGCTGACAGGAGGAAAGGTGACAAGAGAAAAAGCGACAGGAAAGAATGGATCGGAAGAGAATGTGACAGGAGAGAAGACGACAGGGGGAAAAGACAACAACCAGACATATGCAAACCGAAGAAGGAGCTATTCTAAGGCAGTGATTGAGGGGGCAATGAGGAAAGAGAGGGTGTTTATGGGCGACTCCATTATGAGAAAGACGGACAAGACACGGGGAAAGACGTCGTTGTTTGTCTACCGGGGGCTAGGATTGAACATGTGACTGACAGGGTAGAGAAGGTATTGGGACATGGCAAGGGGGGTCTATACTGGTACATGTAGGAACAAATAATGCAGACAGGGAGGGAACAACTGCGATAGTACAGAAGTATAGACAGTTAGTGAGGAAGCTAAAGAAGACAAGAGTTGAACAGGTTATTCTGTCAGGAATTTTGCCAGTAATGGGAGGAAGGGGGGCAACGTATAGAAACTGCAAGAGGATGGCGATCAACGCACTAGTTGAGCAGATGTGTGAAGAAGAGGGGGTGGGATTCACAGATTTATGGGGATACTTTGTTGGGAGGGAAGATATGTACATGAGAGATGGCCTCCATCTTAGTGGAAAGGGGGCAGCAGTTTTCTCAGAGAACCTGCTGCGATCTGTTGACAGTGGGACAGGTTGCATCTATTTAAACTAGATTCGCAGGGGGGACTCACAGAAAAGCCTGAAAATGGAGGCATAGATAAAGACAGCACAAATAAATCAGCAAATAACAGTCTGGAAAACTCTTCTGAAGCTGGATATAAATGTGTTTGTTTAAATGCAAGGAGTATAGTAAACAAAAGAAATGAACTAAACATTATGGTAGAAGATATTGACCCTCATATAATAGGTATAACCGAATCCTGGACCACCACCGATATATCAGATGCTGAATTGGGACTGACAGGATATGTAATGTTTAGAAAAGATAGAATAGGAAGAAAGGGAGGTGGAATTATTTTATATATTAAAGAATCTATCCAGGCTTATGAAATAAAATTAGAAAGAGAAGCATATTGCGAAGAAGCTGTTTGGTGTAACATAGTTACAGGAAACTCAACGTTAACAGTTGGGTTAGTTTATCGAAGTCCAAACATAAGCATAGAAGAGAATGAAAAAATACAAAACGCTATAAGGGAAGTAAGCAAACGGGACTGTATTATTATGGGGGATTTTAACCACGGGCATATACAATGGAAATCTCTTCAGAGTATGGGGAGTGAGGACCACAAGTTTTTAGTTTTAGTTCAAGATACTTTCCTTTCTCAACATGTGCTAGAACCAACCAGGGGTGAGAATGTGTTAGACATAGTTTTGTCCTCACAGAATGAATTAGTTGACAATGTCAAGATATGTGAGCCACTGGGGAGTAGCGATCACAACCAGATACATTTTACCATCAAAGTAAAATCAGAAAGGAATAGTAAAAGCAGTATAGGAGAAATTTCCACAAAGGAAGGTATAAGGACATGAGGAAATATTTAGCAAAGATAGACTGGAATAACACACTGAAAAATAAGACAGCAACAGAATGCTGGAATATATTAAAGAGTGAAATTAAGTGCATAGTCGATACATTTGTACCCTTCAAAAACAAGGGAAACGGTCCAAAAAGAAACACTTATCGAAAGAAGCCATTAGAAAAATTAAGTATAAACAAATGATGTGGAAGTCATATAGATGTACTGGAAATGATGAAGACTACAACAGTTATAAAGAAGCACTTAACCAAGCTACAGCTGAAATTAGAAATTCAAAGAGAAGCTATGAACAACAATTAGCTAGTAATATAAAACATGACAGCAAGAGTTTTTATGCGTATGTTCGAAGCAAACAGAAAGTTAAAGATAAGGTCGGTCCTCTAGAAGATAGTGCTGGAAATATAATATCAGAGGGATTCTTAATGGCAGAAGACCTGAATGAGTACTTTAGTTCAGTGTTTACCAGAGAAGATATTAGTTCACTGCCAGTACCAGAGGCTAAGTTCAAGGGGGCAGATTCAGACTATTTAGGACAATTAATTGTAACCCCGGAAATGGTAGCTAAGAAAATAAGGGCTATGAAGGATAATAAATCACCTGGAGTGGATGGGATTCCGCCCAAACTACTATAGGAGATTGTAGAACAAATTAGCGTACCGCTTGCAACAGTTTTCAATTTGTCATTAGAAGAGGGAGTGGTTCCTTTAGAATGGAAAGACGCAAATATTATACCGTTATTTAAAAAGTTTCGAGAAACAAGTCAGAGAACTATAGACCAGTGAGTTTAACATCAGTGATTTGCAAATTATTAGAAAGACTAATTAAAGATCACATGGTGGATTTTCTTGTTAAACAAAACTTGATAAACCCATCTCAACATGTTTTTTTTAAAGCGAGGTCATGCTTAACAAATATGTTATGTTTTTGGAAGACATCACTAAGTGGGTAGATAAGGGATCACCGGTAGATATCGTCTACTTAGATTTTCAAAAAGCTTTCAACAAAGTACCACATCAAAGATTACTGCTGAAACTAAAGGCCCATGGCATACGAAATGGTATAATAAGCTGGATAGAACAATGGCTGATTGACAGAAGACAACGTGTAGTAGTTGATGGGGAGGCTTCAAACTGGAAATCGGTATTGAGTGGGGTACCACAGGGATCGGTATTAGAACCGATATTATTCTTAATATATATCAACGATTTGGATGATGAAATAACAAGCAAGGTGTTGAAATTTGCGGATGATACAAAATTGTTTACAAGGATTAAAAGTGATGGAGATAGACAGCATTTACAAGATGATCTTGACAAGTTGATCAAATGGTCTGAAAAATGGCAAATGCTGTTCAATTTTGGGAAATGTAAATGCCTCCACACAGGACATGGGAACGAAGAGGTAGAATATACAATGGGGGGTACTGTACTAAGTACTACTATAAAAGAAAAGGACTTAGGGTTAACCATTAGTGCTGATATGAAGGTTTCAGAGTAGTGCGGAATTGCAGCTTCAAAGGGAAATCAAATCCTTGGATTATTTAGGCGAAACATAACGTATAAGGAAAAAGAGCTAATAATACCGCTGTACAAAACAATAGTTAGGCCTCATTTAGAATATTGTATTCAAGCGTGGAGGCCATATCGCAGGAAGGACATAGATATGCTAGAAAGAGTGTAGAGGAGAGCAACTAAAATGATACCAAAACTGAGGGATCTTAGTTACGAAATACGCCTAAACAAATGTGGTTTAACAACACTAGAGACCAGGAGATTGAGAGGAGATCAGATAGAAGTGTTTAAAATATTGAATGGTTATAAAAATATTGATAGAAATATTTTTTTTCAGTTAAGAAAAATAGAAGGACTAGAGGACATGAAGTTACATTAGCAAAGGAGCAGAGTAGATTAGATATAAGAAAGTTTTCATTTTCACAAAGGACTGTAAATGAATGGAACAGATTATCTGCTGATTGTGTGAGTGCTAGTAGCGTGAATATGTTTAAAAATAAAATCGACACATGCCTCAGACGGTCGGGATACACATAGATAAATGGGTCAGACTCTCGATAAGCCAAAGGGATTCCTTGTCCACCTGCCACCTAGAGTTAATTCTCTGGGTGGCAATCTTGTTAAATCTTGTTAAATTTAAAACAAGTACACTTGTCGGACTGACGCGTCGCTGCAATAAGCATATAACCGACAGTATTACATTACTGAATGAACAAAATCACTGTCCATTTGAAGGCAGATTTCATAGCGCAAAACTACCTGGCTATACATAAGTATCATACTTTGTACCCAGTCGTGTAAGGAGGATCTTTACATCATGGATTAAGACGATTATGTAAACATTCATTGTGAGTTCTGTGCTCGCAACGTTCATAACTTACTATAACAAGCCAACATTCCACATATTTTTCTAGTATTAAAAACACTATATTTAAAAATGGAGATCAGACAGCTTCAGGTGAAAATTATTGTGTGCATACAACATTGTTCGATAAAAAATAGGCTTCAATCTCCAATTGTAAGCAACTGAAAATTGAAAGATTCCTTAACAGTTATGGCAATTTTACTAATTGAAATAAATATATACATAATTTGCAAATGTTACATAATTTGTGACAATGGTGATTAAAGCTTAGGCATGCGCGACGTTGACAAATCCACTGATAAAGTAAATAAAATCTTTATTTTAGCACATTAAAATGGCAATTGTACACTTTGTAAAAACAGGTATTTTCGTAACAATACATACGGCTGACGTCATCATACGGCTGACGTCATCATACGGCCGGCATCATAATACGGCTGGCATCATAATACGGCTGACGTCATCATACGGCCGGCATCATAATACGGCTGGCATCATCTTCGTTTATGCTTAATATTACAGGTTTTAAAACCATTTCTGATTTCAATCATTTCCAATAAAACATTCACGTTCGAGACTGTTTCGTTGGATCCTACACCAGTCACCCACACACGGCCAACATGTGCACACACATCATGGAATGTATTACATTCATATAGGATTTGACAGTAATTTGCATTACAATTTTCTATAGGCGGAGACAACAGTCACCTCTCAGGGCTGGAGATAAAACAGGTGACGATGATATGAGGACGACGGCTTCACGGTTGACGGATTCACCGGCGGCGGTTTCTGTTGTCAGTCCGTGGCTAGTGTCCTCACTGCCCAGGGCGGCACGAGAGGTGCAGTTGATCAAACAGTCTACTGATTAATCTGGACACTACACCGGGTCCTTCTCGTATCACAATTACTTCCATGGATAATATTTATATTTGTACATAAAGTGACGAATCTATTTTAAAGTTGTGGGATATACAACTGCGGTGCAACTACACAGTCGGGACGGTCGATTAGGGTTTGTCCCGTGTCCTGCATAGAACGAGAGCGAACAATAGGGAGAGTGGAGACGTATGGTGGAGACAGCAGTGCAAGAACAATGGGGGAAAGTAAAAAAGGGAAAGAAAAAATCGGGAACCAGTCTCGAAGCCAGCCTTACCCGGGACCATTCAGAGGAAAAGAGGACAACACCAACTGTTGAGTCTCGTTTAACCGACTCTCGCTCGCCTTCGTGAACTCGCCAAGACGTACTTTGACTGCTCACTGCCGTCAGATGGTATTACTATTTTGGTCTACGTGCCTACTAATTATTAATGTTGATATATTATGAATGTTTTCAATGAGGAAATCCGGTGCGAAATTGTTTAAAAAAGCTATTGTACAAAATAGCTATGTAGTGTTCACTGTGCGATGCGCCATCTAGTGACTAATCGGGTGATATAGTAGATTAACTTACAATATAAAAATTCATTTTGGTTTATTTTGTTGTGTGACTTCTTTCAATAATTATATAAGTTAAATGTTGAATATTATCGAAAGCATAGTATTACCTGATAAAAGTTTATTCGCATTTAATTTTTTGTTTCATATTAGGCCTCAGAGCCAATTATAATCTCTACCCAGATTTGGGGTTAAGCCGCCTACCGGATAACACTTCACAACCATTACTATTCCAGGATGTTGTGAGTGGCGATAAAGTGCTGCCACCCCACGGCGCCTGGATAAACGAGGCTGAAACTGCTGCCACCATTTGAAACATTTTCTCATCGGATGTGACGGAAGCGGGGAGGCTGATGGAGACATCGTTTTCGCGGTGGGGAGGGTGGGTTGGGGAGGGTGGGGTGGGGAGAGGGTGGGTTGGGGGAGAGGGTGGGGGGGGGGGGGGGGGGGGGGGGGAGATGATGATTTTGTTTGTCGTGGTAATTAATATACCAAACCGAACGTTGAAAATTACTGACAATTGAAGACGGCGGGTAAGACATGGAAGGGACCTGCAAGCCGGCCAACTAACCTCAAAATCCTGTTACACAAAAGTAGGAGATGTGATTTGCCAGTTATGTGCTACAAACAGCGAACGGAGCTTACTCCCCTCCAGATCGTGATTACCTCAAATAAATTACAGCGACCTAGTTATCCATTACTAATGTCGCAGTCCCCAGAAGCCTCAGGTTCGTCAACTTGAAAGCATCCAATGCCTCGTCTCTTTCCGTCGAAGTTCACGAACAATCCTTCCACCAGATCGCCTTGTCACCGTCAGTGGCGGTCCCTCGGAACGAGAATGTCGTCAGCATAAAGTTGATCACGTGTCCGCGTGTGACCCGGTACAAAGTCATGTTCCGCAGATCTTCGTGCAGTGGGAGCGTGAGGTTCCGGGTGGAAGTGTAATCCATAACTATAACATATTCTCATGCATTTCAATATCGTACATACAACTGGTTGCCGCGCGAAAACAATTTACGTTACGTGATAAGAGTCACGCACCCATTAAATGGTTAACATGTTAAAGGTCCTTAATCGGTTGGTTTGCCCATCGCCAATCCGGTTCTTTTATGTCCAGATGTGTAATGTGTGAATAGTTTAACTAGTGTGCACATTATTTTTAATAAAAAAATGCGTACTTGTTTTTTAATCGTAAAGAAATTGATCGTTATATCGGGTATAGCTAGCGAAAGCCAATTGCGCTGTCGACCTCCTGGCACCATTTCGGTCACGTGCTTTACGCGAGGTCGGCATCCCAAGCACACGAAAACAATAACAATATACACGTGCTTTGGCGTATCAAGGTGACGATTCCAAAGTGGATGGTCGAATGTACGTATTACACTATCGCAATTGGCAACAAGAACGCGTAGTCGTGTATTAATTCAACGAAAATTAGCTAATAATTGCGATAGTGAATAAGGGATTCCCTTGGAGCGCGGAAACGCGTCAATGACGCGTTGAATACTGGAATGCCGCATACTTGCTTGCCGCATATGCCCAAAAGACCTATACAAAAACGTGTCTGAGAAATCTGAGAAAACTGAGGGGCACTTGTGTAGAATCAGGGCCCACTTCGTTCATATCTACGCAAAATAATATCCATCCATACATGTACACTATATGCACGTTTTTAATGCATGTATGTTTGCTAAATAGTACAACTGGAGTATATTATAAACGAAAAATAAAGATTTTTAAAAGCATGTTTATCAATCATGCCTCCGTCACCAAGGTTCACAAATAGTACATTAATATACAAATGCCCCCGTCACATTTGGTCATAAACTTTGAAAAAAAACCAATGATATGCTCTAGTCTTACATGTAATAGTTGTACTGTGTAGTATAATATAATTGGGCTAATTTAATTGGGTAATTTTCCCACAACTTATAATCTAATTTCCTCTCAAAAGACTACACCAATGCAATATCAACCAGAGACTGTGGTGCTATTCCGTACATATGTTCATCGTTTTTTTGGTGATTTTTTAGTCCTTTGGACCGAAGGTCCAAGGTACTATTGTCATCACTCTGCGTCCACCGTCCGCCGTTAGCTGCCGTATCTCAGAAACTTTTCAGCAACTTTTTTCTAATTTTGCATAAACGTATTTTAGGGTACTGCCACTATGCACGAGAAATCTGTATTTGATTGAATCATTCTAAGGACCCCGTAGGGCCCCCAAGGGCCAAAAAAGCTGATAATTTGTCACATTTTGCCTTTTTTTTTTTAAACTGTTCAACAACTTTGTTTTTTAATTTTGCATATATGTATCTTAGGGTGCTGCCACTATACACAAGAAATATGTATTTGATTGAATCATTCTAAGGGCACCTCAGGGGCCCCCAAAGTGCAAAAGTTTTACATTATCTAGTGATGTGGTTTTGAGAATGGTCCTTGAGACCACCCCCAAAAGTAGTTGTGTATTGTGCCAGAAACCGTGCCCCGGCCTCACTCCACTCTGCATTGTTCCATTGAGACCTTGACTAATCTTTAATTGGTCACAGGCAGAGCAGACACATTTGACCCCTGTTAAACTCAGTTTCCTGCAGCCTTTAAACTGTATCTTCAAAACTATTGATTTTCTATAATTGCAAGTTGTGTTTATTTTGATGTTCATTTAATTATTTTAAAATGGTGTGACTGTGGTGTATATTGATTAAAGATGTATTGTCACCTGTAGGTGACAAACATAGAAAATTAATATTCTGGACAACTATAGAGTGAAATATCCTACACTTTATTGATATCAAATGCATTCTATTGTTCTGTTTACACTTGCCATGCCTTGTGTAGACATGGTACTATGTAAATCAATTGTATCAACATAGACTAATAATTACAGATTCACAATATTGTTGACATCTGAAACAACCAAATGTCAACCATTAGAAGAGTTGACATAGTTCCGCTATACACAAGAAATCTGTATTTGATTGAATCATTCTAGTGTCATCAGCATACAGTAGAACATACATTTTCAAGAAAATGTCTAAATATTCATCACTAAGGTTGTTGTAAATTTCACCAGCTGCCATGTCAAGTCCCTTATAATTATGACTAACAATGTTCAAAATTCAGGTAAAAACAAATAACAAAGGAGACCAGTTTTCGCCTTGCTGTACCTCTACATCACATGAGAAGAAGGCTGACAAAGCCTGGCCCTGTTTTTTAAGTATTAATTTATAACATTATCAATACCACATGCCTTTTTGTTTTTTAGTTTTTTAATTTGCATTAGTACCTCATTTTGCGTGAATGGTCTGTTTACGTGTTCGTTTGACTGGGAAATCTTTCTTGGATCAAAAGGTATCTCACTATCGGCAGTTTCAATTTCAGGTTTTTCACCAAGTTTTTCAGAGTAGTTCATAAACTTATCCAGTGAAATATTTCCACATTTTTCACTGCTGTTAATTGCTTTATTAAGTATATCCCAGTATTCTGCAGGCTTGCTATGTTTAAGTTTGCGCAAGTTTTCAAGTAACTGTTTATGGTACCATTTTGATATTTGTTTTATAAAGCATTTATACCCACTAGCCAATTCTCTTAACTCTGCATGAACTTCGTCATTTTAAATTTTCTTTAGTCTACCTGTTTCTCTCAAATAATTTGTCCTCTTAGTTTTACACATAAATACATAATCTGGCATAACTTGCTAAGTCTTTGTAGCAGCACATTTGTACATCCTGTGTATCATTGCAACATAACATACATACTATGTGCCACATTTGAATGCCATGCATGTAATATTTCCATGCAATCCATTTGCATATATAATGTAAAACTTCAACAGCCGTTTTCTTCATTTTCACTTTTTGAACTCTACCATGTTCAATGCTCCACAACTTTGCTAATTTTTGTAGCAGTCATAATTTTTGAAACCGTGTAAAGCACCCTACCCAACCTTTACAAGAATGTAAGAAAACAATGTTACAATTTTTCCGACTTATCACTCATTTGGTCAGCCGGGGTCACATATCGACGTATTAGTCCAAAGGATTTCAGGGCCTCTTGGCCCATTTTTAGTCCTTTGGCCGAAGGTCCAAGTGACTATTGCCATCACTCTGCGTCCGCCGTCCTCCATCCGCCGTTAGCTGCCGTATCTCAGAAACCGTTCAGCAACTTTTTCTCAAATTTTGTGTAAACATATCTTAGGGCACTGCCACTATGCACGAGAAATCTGTATTTGATGAAATCATTCAAAGGGCTCCCTAGGGCCTCCAAGGACCCCAAAACTGGTAAAATGTAACATTTTGCCTATTTCTTTCAAAAACTGTTCAGCAACTTTTTCTCTAATTTTGCATATACATTTCATGTGGAAGTATCACTGTGCACAAGAAATCTGTATTTGATTGAATCATTCTAAGGGCACCTAATGATCCCCCCCAAATGACCCCAAAACTGGTAAATGTTCACATTTTGCCTATTTTTTCAAAAACTCTTAAGTAACTTTTTCTCAAATTTTGCATAGACATTTCACATGGTAGAGCCACTATACACAAGAAATGTGTATTTGATTCAATCATTCTAAGGGCTCCAAAGGTCCCCTAAAATGCTAAATTTGTTAAGTAAATGGTATACTGTAGCAGCAGATCTAGTAGGTTTCCAGTCCTTTTGTTCAGCTAATCCCTTTTCCCACAACATCTGTCACACCTCACTGTGGCTGGCTGGTTAAAGTGTAACTAATCTGTAATTGGTCACTGGTAGAGGCTTGGGTCACTTTGGCTGCTGGTTGAAACAGTGACTAATCTGTAATTGGTCACTGGCAGAGGCTTGGGTCAACAAACACAGCACCTCGTACCAGAAACAGAACACTATTCCCCTTCCCAAAACATCTGTCACATGCGGAGTCTGTGTCTTGTATGGATATATATTTTATGCAGTTGTTTTATATAAACAGAAAGTTAATTGAAATTAGTTATTCTTAGGTCACAGAAAAGTAATTCCCGGTTTCTCATCGATGCATGTATTTTAAAATATGTGCCACAACATTTTATTTTCTATTATAGTTATTCCTCTAAATGCAAGACGTGGTGCAATAAGTGAACAGTTAACCTGTAAACATTTTATTTCCATCATAACCCTTAATGATCTGTAACTATGATTCACCAAAAAAACATTTGATTAATAATTACCTACAGGGTTGTTTGATTTATGCCGGGCAGAGACTGTTTCTGCCCGGCAGAAACAGCAACAATAGGAAATACATGCCATTGATAGGCAAACGTGTTCTTTTTATAGAAAATGTCAGTTTCTTTCTGTACCTGACTACGTATGATAACCATTTGTCCGCCATGCTCACAATAAACATCACATGAATGATAAAAGGAAGATCATTGCCACTTAACTTGTGGATTATTATTATTATAAAACTGCTCTGCTACTGCTTGGTGGACAGTAAGCTGCAACTGTCTTTGAGTTTGTTTACATTTCGACAAACTACTATTATATAGCACTAATTTTTGAATGAATCACATTTTGAGAATGCATGTCATAGTTTGCGGTGTAACTTTTGTATGCTTCATTTTCTGCTGCGACAAGTTGCGTCCATCTGAAAGATTATTCAATTATCTATCCAATGATAATACATTATTATGTTGTAGTGTTGGAAATATATAGCTTTGGTATATTGTACACAAGGTTGTAATAGGAAACTATTGGACATTGCGACAGTCCAGAAAGACAGTATGAGATGTGTCACTCAATATATGAAGTGTGACTTTCAGATATTTCATTTTGTAGTGTTGTAGATTATGATGGGCCTCTCCATTAGCTCCCTATACATTTATGTGAAATATATCATTATGTCATTAAACTATTTCAGAACAGGCTAACGCTAAGCTGTAACTGTCTTTGAGTTTGTTTACATTTTGACAAATTACTATTATATAGCACTATTTTTTGAATTGGCACGACTAATGCTAATATATTCCACAAAATGAATTCTACAGGAAACAACGTTGGTGTAAATTATCATCCCATTATTCTTACTGACAAAGACCTGTAAGTTAGGTGAGTAACACCTTCGAAGTTCTGACAGCAGGACACCGTCTTCGGTGAAGTCGAGACAAAAGTTTGACAAAGGCTTCAAGTTCAAACGGTCTATCACCGTCCAGCTGACGCATTTTAAATTTTCTTTAGACTACCTTTTGCTCTCAAATAATCTGTCCTCTTAATTTTATACATAAAGACATAAACTGGCATAACTTTAGACATTTTTGTAACAGCACATTTGTACTTCCAGTGTATCATATATTTATTACTTGTTGTGTATTACACCCAGCTGTGGAGCTAAGATTCTCTGCCTGCTATTGTTTGATGAAAACTGTGACTAATATGTAATTGGTCACTGGCAGTAGCTTGTGTCAACAGACAGCATTAAGCCACTAGACCCCTGTTAAACTGTACAGTTGCCTGTAGGTTTTAAACTGTGTCAAACAGTGAGTCTATCTTTTGCTCTCAAATAATCTGTCCTCTTAGTTTTACACATAAAGACATAATCTGGCATAACTTGATAAGTCTTTGTAGCAGCATATTTGTACTTCCAGTGTATCATTGCCAACATAACATACATATTACATACTGTGTGCCACATTTGAATGTCGTGCATGTAATATTTCCATGCAATCCATTTGCATATATAATTTAAAACTTCAACAGCCGTTTTCTTCATTTTCACTTTTTGACCCCTACCATGTTCAATGCTCTATAACTTCGCCAATTTTTGTAGCAGTCATAATTTTTGAAACCGTGTAAAGCATCCTACTAAACCTTTACAAGGATGTAAGAAAACAATGTAACAATTTTTCCGACTTATCACTCATTTGGTCACCCGGGGTCACATATAGACGCATTAGTCCAAAGGGCTTCAGGGCCACTTGGCCCATTTTTTTTTTATGTAATCAACATGGTTCTTTGACTTTTTAGTTGATGCTCTCTCGTATGTGAATCGTTGTCACTCAATGTCACAAACTGCTGCATCGTACTTCTCTGTTAGAATATCCCTATCCTTGGAGCAGTAGACTGTAATAACATGACCAATCCATGAAAAATGGGCTACACTTACTCAGAATGTATCTAGTTTAGTAACGTTACAGATTTTTAGAAAAACCTGTACATATCTGAACACTTTGATATTGATCGTTATATATTTTGTATCCAGAAATATGTCGCGTAGGCACTCCTGAATAGAATTCAAAACATGTTAAGTAATAACATGATTACATGCGTAATATTAAAGAAATGTAGTGTTAACAGTTACTAGGTTATTTAAGCGATCATACTATCATGCAAATTAATTAATAACATTTTAATTAACTGATTTCGGGCACATCAATTTTCCAAAAGGCACATAGTTCTATATCTGATGTGCCCGAAGGGCACATGCATATCTTTTTCCATATCGATCCCTGGTTAATTGTACGAGTATGACATCACTGACACTGCAACTCTGGCGAACGTCTACACTCGACTCGTGTCTAAGTCACCGTACCAGCCAGAGATTCAGTCAAAGAGTGATAACGAGCATACTATTTGATATGTATTATATTTGGTTTCGCTGGATCATGTTAATAAGCTATGTTAGTGCGACAATACATATTATTACGAGGGTAAATGAAGTGAAGGTGCGAAATGACAAGTAACACTGGTTTGGTATTAGGCTCCCGTTGACCGAGCAAGTAACTTAATAACGGAGAATCCGTAATTTCGTGCAACAAAACGTCAAACACAGGTGATCGTAATTTTTAAAACATCGTTTTATGACTCACATTTTGATACGATTACTGCAGAATGGTGTTGATTTGCATTATATTTGAATTACCAGTATGCAAAATATTTAAGATTGATATATGGCAACTATGGTGTATGTAATGCATTAATTGGTATCCTGTGATACCTTTAACTCCGCCATAGCCTGTCCCAAGCCAGGTTGAAAAGGAGGAGGGTTGGGCATAGGGCCAGTAACCCTACGGCCAGAAACGACGAGAAGAAGCCATTCCGGTATATTTTCAAGGGGAAATGTGGATGCATCTACATCTACACATGTATCTACACCTACAGATGTATCTATCACAGGGTTGAGTGAAAGCCGTCAGGAAGCTCGACCCCCGGTGAGCCATATCTTTAACGCCAAAACTAACACCAGAGTAGGCACATGGAAGGTTCGAACGCTCTTTCAGAGCGGGCGGATGGAGCAAGTGCTGAAGGAAATGAAGGCTTACCATCTAGATATTCTAGACGTAAGCGAGATGAGATGGACAGGACAGGGACGCTTCAACAGCGGAGATAAAACTGTACTCTACTCCGGAAATTAAGATCACCACGTCCATGGAGTTGGCATCATCCTGAATAAGGATACTACAAAAGCACTGATAGGGTGGAAGCCAGTTAGTGAACGCATCATCACAGCGAGGTTCAACACCAGACATGTCAAAGTCACCGTAGTGTAAGTATATGCCCCAACCGAAGTCGCCACAGACGAGGAAAAGGACACCTTTTACGACCAACTCCAGAACGTTCTTGATGAGATACCAAGCTTTGACATAAAAGTGGTGGTAGGAGACTTTAACGCGAAACTGGATGGAGACAGAAGAGAAATGTATACTACGGTTGGACCTCACGGTTCAGCTGGAAATACGAATGATAACGGTGAACGATTGCTCTCGATGAGCACCGCCAGTGGTATCAGCATTGGCAACACCTTCTTCAAACATAAACGCATTCAGAAGAAAACCTGGATCTCACCAGATGGCAATACATCGAATGAGATTGACTACATCTGCATTAGTAGTAGATGGCGTACATCTCTACAGGACGACCGAACGTACAGAGGGGCAGATGTTGGTTTTGACCACAACCTTGTGATTGGTAAGATCCGCTTGAAGTTAAAGAGAGTCAAGACGGTGAAGACGGTCAGGCCATATGCGACAGATAACTTAAAGAACACAGGCACATCAAAACAATTCTACGAGGAAACTAAGAACAGATTTCAAGCGCTACAACACTCAACCGACTTAGAAGAACAATGGCAGCTATTCCTTCAAGCCATAAAGGAGAGCGCGAATGTAGTGTTAGGAAGGAAAAGAGGGCCCAACAGAGTAGAGTGAATTACTGGAGACTCGTGGAAACTGATTGATAAAAGGAAGGATATGAAGATCAGAAGAGATCAAGCAGCTAGAAACATCCAACAATGGAGATCATCAGATGAAAAATACAGGAAACTGGACAAAGAAGTTAACAAGAGCTGTAGGACAGATAAGAGGAATTGGTTAGAAGAGAAAGGTAAAGAAGCACAAACAGCAGCGGAACGGAATGACTCGAAAACGCTGTATAGGATTGTGAGAGAGCTAACTACCGCGAAAAGCAATTCCAACATACCAATAAAAGACAAAGATGGCAGAGTGCTTCTAACAAACGAGGAACAAGCCACGAGGTGGATTGAACACTTCCGAGAAGTACTAAATCAACCAACACCAACCACACTCTTCAACTTCGAACAGGAACCAAACACAAAAGAGCTTGATGTCATCACCAATGACATCACCTGGGCAGAAGTTTCCAAAGCCATCGATAGCATCAAGAACAACAAGGCAGCGGGCCTTGATGAAGTATCGGCCAAACTATTGAAACATGGCAAGGACGGGGTTGTACACGAGTTATCCTACTTGTTCTATCTGATCTGGTCTGAGGAGGAAGTTCCTGATGATTGGAGACGAGGAGTGATCGTGACGTTACCAAGGAAGGAGTGCCTGAGCGATTGCAATAACTGGCGAGGAATAACATTGATGTCAGTACCTGGAAAAGTGTTCTGCAGTGTGATCCTAAACCGGCTAAAGACAGCAGTTGATCAACACCTCCGGGAGGAACAAGCTGGTTTTCGAAGAGGAAGGTCATGCTGTGAGCAGATCTTCACATTGCAAAATATCATCGAACAAAGCAGAATGTTCCAGATTTTAGTCAATTTCATTGACTTTAAGAAGGCTTTCGACAGTGTTCACAAATTCTGAAGCTATACGGCATACCAACCAAATACATAGACATTTTCAAATCGCTATACCGAAACACCAACTGCTGCATCAAGACCAACGATGGCTACACAGACATGTTCGATATAGAGACAGGTGTACGTTAAGGTTGCATCCTGTCCCCTTTCCTCTTTGTTGTTGTTATCGACTTCATCATGAGGAAAACGATGAAAGATCCGAACTTCGGTGTTAAATGGATAAATAATAGGTTGGCAGACCTTGACTTTGCCGATGATATTGCACTGCTCAGCCACACGCCGGAGATCCTACAAGAGATGATAAATAATTTAAACGAAAATGGAGAGATGGTCGGATTACGAATCAGCTGTGGGAAGACAAAAAGCCAGTTGGTGATGAATCTGACCCCCACATTGTGATCGGTCAGGAAAAGTTGCAATGCGTCGAGAACTTCCCTTACCTCGGAAGCTACATCTCTAGGAAAGGCGACGCGGAAGTAGATGTACGAGCGAGGATAGGCAAGGCATCAGCAGTGTTCCAAAGACTATGTCCAATATGGTCCAGTAACACCATCAGAAAGGACATAAAACTACGTCTTTATATGTAAATCGTAATACCAACAGCGATATATGCCTGTGAAACGTGGAAGAATACGGCGAGGATATCAAAAAAACTAGACATATTTCACCGACGATGTCTCCGGTTCATATTGGGCATATCGTGGAGAGAACACATCACCAATGAAGAAGTGATGAGGAGGGCAGGTCTGGATAGCCTGCATTACATAGTTAAGTCTCGACGACGAAGACTAGCGGGATATATCCTACGCCTACCCAGAGAGAGAACTGCACATGTAGCAATGGAGTGGGTGCCTGAAGGTGGAAACAGAAGGAGAGGAAGGCCCACTAAGACCTGGCGCAAGACGTTTAAAGAAGATCTGGCAGAAATGGAAATCACCTGGAATGAGGCCAAAGAAATTGCGAAAGACCGTAGTAGATGGAGAAAGCTCGTCGCCCGATGTCCCGAAAGGAACAGGAGGAACTAAGTCTAAGTAAGATACCTTTCAAGTGACATATGCCAGCTATTCATTCTTGTGCATTTAGCAATATTTGTATATTGTCTTCACAGTGGTATTTGAATGCACAATACGTAAAGTATGTTTATGTGATGTCATGAAGATGTAATATCTTAATTTTGATATTGTTATATGCCACACTGCAACCCATGAATTAGAACGAAAGGAGGCAAAGGATAGAGGTGGTCGGTCACCCGGGTCAGACAGACACAGGGAGGATACGTAGTCTGCGAAAGAACACGTTTGATCGATCCAGGTAATTTCAAATTTATAACAATCAACCATATATACGTTATCTACAAATTTTAATGTGCACATTTTAATATATATTTGTTTTCATACCCATTTTAATAATAACATATTGGACATGGAAAACTAGGTTGACTTCTGCAGTTGTTCTCCCCCTTGTTCCCTGATGTACAAGGGTGAGGGTCAGGTACAGTAAAGCTGAACCACTCTGTGTGTCTCCCCTTTGTTCACTGCTGTACAGGGGTGAGGGTCAGGTACAGTAAAGCTGAACCACTCTGTGTGTCTCCTCCTTGTTCACTGCTGTACAGGGGTGAGGGTCAGGTACAGTGAAGTTGAACCACTCTCTGTGTCTTCCCCTTGTTCACTGATGTACAGGGGTGACGGTCAGGTACAGTAAAGCTGAACCACTCTCTGTGTCTCCTCCTTGTTCCCTGCTGTACAGGGGTGACGGTCAGGTACAGTAAAGCTGAACCACTCTCTGTGTCAGGTACAGTAAAGCTGAACCATGTCTCTGAGTCCATCGCTCCCTCTCTCCATCTTTCATCCTCCTCTGATCTTCTCATGACCCTCCTCACGCAGACCCCCATCTCAGCTGTGACTTTCCCATTTTCCTGTGCCCTTTATGTTGTTCCGCCTCTGCTCTCTTCGTTATTTTTCCGGCATCCATCCTTGCCAAGTGGTCTGCCTATGTCATC
The DNA here is from genome assembly GCA_020002185.1 of Paraescarpia echinospica. Lineage (NCBI taxonomy): Eukaryota > Metazoa > Annelida > Polychaeta > Sabellida > Siboglinidae > Paraescarpia > Paraescarpia echinospica. The sequence goes on from CM034537.1 coordinate 62,957,480, forward strand.
CGGCTTCTCAGTAATCCTCCTGTTACACTGCATTGCATTTCAACCTCTTTTCTCAGGTCATTCGTCCTTCTTCTGTGTACCCTGTTTGTTCTTGTTAGTTTTCTGACCAAGTTGTTCTTACAAACTTGCAACTTCTATTGTTGTTGTTCTGTCATCGCCACTGTCTCCAGACCATATAGGCATGCCGGTGTAACACACATTCTCAGGACTTTCCCTTTAAGCTCTTTCGAGGTTTTTCTGTCCATCGTGAGTCCCCTTATCCTTCTCCAAGCATTCGATCCTGCTTCTATTCGACGTCGCACCTCCACCTCTGAACGTCCATTCGCTGTAATCATTCCTCCAAGGTACGCAAAGCCGTACACTTGTTTAATTTGCTTTCCATCCAACTTGATGTCCAATTCGTCTATCTGTTGTCCAACCCACATCACGTCTGTCTTATCCGGGCTCTCAGTCCGCGTTTCTTGAACACCCTGTTCCATTCCTCCAACATGTCTTGTAGCTGTTGTTTTCTTTCTGCTACTATGGCTAGATCGTCTGCAAACATAATCTTTCTGAGAATATCCTTCGTGCTGATCTTCCTGCTGATTAAGTTCATCGCCATGATAAATAGTAATGGGCTTAGGGCACCTGTTTTTCTTTCATACATTGCTCCAGCCATCCTGGCTTCTGCTTCTGACACTCCCATTCAGCTCACTGATGCCATCACCATTTCTCTTAGGACTGTGTCGTAGGCCTTCTACAGGTCCACAAATCCCACTGCCATTCTCCCTTGCATCTCCAACCTCTTCTCCACCAGCTGCCTCAATGCAAACATCGCATCCGTCGTCCCTCTGCCCTTTCTGAATCCATGTTGTTCTTTACCTAATACCTGTTCTACTCTCTCTCGAATTCTCCCACCCAGGATCCTCTCTAGCAGCTTCATGATATGACTTAGAAGTGTGATGCCTCTGTATTTCCCTGGATCTTGCACATCTCCCTTCCTCTTCCATAATGTGACAGTTAGCCTTGTCAACCACTCTTCTGGTACTTTGCCTTGCCTCATACATGTATTCAGCAACCTCTTTGTTCAGCTGATACGACGCTCCCCTGCTGCCATTACCATCTCAACACGCATGTCATCAATACCAGATGTTCTCCCCTTCTTCATCCTTTTTAACCCAGTTTGCATCTCGGTATCAGTAAGATAAGCTAACTCCACTTTCCCTTCTACATACAATGGTAATTCCAAGTCATTGTTATTTCCTTCCTGGTTCAGAAGCTCCGTGACGTAGTTTTCTCACACCTTCAACACTACTTCTTTTTCTGTCACAAACTTCCCATTTCTATCCTTGATTACCGTCCCATCCTTCACGTCCTTACTCTTCTCATCCCTGCCTCGGGCCATTCTGTATAACATCTTCTTTCCACCATCCTCATCTAATTTGCTGTACGCATCTGCTTCCATGTCACTCCTCGCCTTATCAATTGCTGTCTTTCCCGATGTTCTTCCACATAGCTCATCTGCAGTTCCACAAATGCTTCTTTGTACTGTTTCCATTCTTCCTCCAGACTGCCAACTTCTTCACTGAGCTCTTCAGATTTAGCTGTCACTCGCTTTTTGTATTCAACAGCGACATCGTCTTTGTACCTACACCACTTAAGCGTCATTTGGCCCACGGTCTTAGTTTGTTTCTTTTTCTGCATACACACAACGCACACCACTGGCTTGTGCTGTGTCGTGACATCCTCTCCAGCTACAGCTTTGCAGTCCTTAATCTTCCCTAGCTGCTGCCTCCGAACTACCAGCAGATCCAATTCCGTCTTGTGCTGTCCACTTCTATGTGTAACCTTATGGCTCTCTCGCATCTGGAAGAAGGAGATAGCTACTGCTAAGCCATTACTATCCACCAGTTCCACCAGAGCTCGACCCTCTCTATTCCTCATTCCCTACCTGTGTCTGCCAACACTTTCCTCTTCACCTGGTTCCACTACTCCAACATGTGCATTGAAGTCTCCCGCAATACACAACATCACCCCCAGCTCCACCAATCCCATCATCCTCTCCAAAGCATCGATGAACTCCTCTTTCTTTGCCTCCATCCTTCCCGTCTGTGGCCCGTATACAGACATAACACACACCGGCTGTTTCCTAACCATCAGCCATGCCATCACTATGCGTCCGTTCTATCTCTCCACTCGAACCACCGTCTTACTGATCTCTTCTGATACAATGATGTCAACTCCATTACTTCTTCCATCTCCTCCTGCGTGCAGCAGCTTGAATCAATCCATCAGCATTCTCGCCCTACCCCTTCCATTTCGTTTCCTGTATGCACAAAACCTCCAACCGCTTTCTCTCCATCATTTCCACCACCTGAACTGCTTTCCCGCTCATTGAACCGACATTCAAACTGCCTAACCGGACTTCACATTTGGATCGCTGCCGGCCGGACGATCCCCTTGGTCTTCGTTGTCTTCTCGCCGCTGCCAAGGTAGAAGGCGCGTCGGTTGCCCTGCACGCGGTAGCCCTCTCGTACACCGTTACTTGTATCATCATATGATTTGGGACATCGTAGCCACTCAGCATTGCTGCCCTGGTTGACCCGCTAGCGCGATTTTATGTCAGAGTTTTCCTCTTTTTAGATCACCAGCCTACCATGGCAATGAGTGTGCCCAGTACTGTTTGCCCATAGTTGGGAGTTGGAATGGTACAGCATCGGGACATATATACACGCTGGTGGGCCATGCACAATGCACCTTTAAGGCTCCAACCTGCTCCGAGATCCCTAGCACATTAGCCTGGGGCCGCAAGGTGCCCAGTATCCGCAGTGTACCACAAGGAGGTTGTGCTAGAGTCTTGTTTATGGAGAGGCTATGTACCAGCAGGGGAGACTTACGCACTCAGCTCCCTTTTTACTCCAAGGAGCAATCTGGCGGCTGCAGGTGAAGGCGAGAGTATAAAGCACGAACTACACACTACATACACTACAGCACTTGTTGCATCACACAGACACTTGCATATTAAATACACAGACATATTAATATACTTTTAAAAAGTATTTAGCAAAAATGGCAGTTACTCAGAAATTTGTTTATGAAATAAATTACTCATTCTTGAAGAAGGTAGACATACATTTATGGACATTTGAATAGTTAACGAGGAAAATATGTTGTTAGCATCATAATAATAACACCTCATTTTGCCATTTCCAACATTTACCTTGACCATTCAACCTTGAGGTTCAGGGAGAACCTTAAAAAATCCAGAAATGAATATGTGTGCTAGTTACACATGGCAGACACTGACATGAATTTGTATACTGAAAACAAAAAACATGTTATGCACTTTATTGATTAGTAGACATCAAATCAGTCTATAATATTGACTAAGATCAGGAGTCATTGTAATGAAAATGAACAATTTTAAATTCACGTAATGACAAAGACACCTTGTAAAGAAAATAATAAAATGTTATCACTGTTTGAAAAAAAGAGCATATTCCACTAATGTCTGCATGCTGCATCAACCCCACCCCCTCCCAGAACAACCCCAGTGAACATCAACTGTTCCCAAGATATCAACATGTATAGATGCAGCTGTATGTAAAACATTTCTTGCTGATTTTTTTCTTGTGAAATGCTGCAGGTCATTCATGGAACAATATTTTATATTTACTTATTATGACAATGAACACGCCATAATTATTTATTCCCAACACTACTACAGGATGCCTGTTTTTATTAACTGAAAATATGTTTTTCTTTACAGGAGATTGAACTAGTGTGCTTAGAACCTCTAGTTCTTCAAGTTAATATGGCATATTGGGCAGATAGATGTATTTGTCCTGAACTTCGGACAATATTCTACAGCCACGCAACATGCTGCATATAGACAGTTTCTCCTGTGAATGTCGCTGAGTGATCCCCAATTGTGTCGTGTGTCACATCCGTTACACATTCCCAGTGCCGATGGGGTGTACAGTGGCTTTCAGAAATGTTGGTTAGCTTGACTGACTGGAAACCAGTGTAGAACGCAGGTGGCTCGATAATCGAGCATGGTGATACCTGCCTGACTAGCTCTGCAGTTGGTGGGTGCCAGGGTCTGGCAGATACAGCGTGGATCTTCAGGCAACAACTCTCAACGCTGTGAGACAGGTTCGTTTCGAGCATTCTTCGGTGAACTACATCGGTTTGAGTATCGATGACATGGCTATATGAATTCGCGGTCTTCGATGGTATTGCACACCAGCTTCCTGACTTGTTACTGTACATCCGTTCGTACCTATACAACAGACAGAGTAACTATTATCATGGCTCTGACACGAATGATACTTTAAGTGACGACACATTTATTAAAAGTCAATAATACATGCTATTTGTCTTCAATTCATCTATAATTTTCTAACAGAGTCCATGAAGAAATTAATTATTTATCCAACACCATTACAATGGTAATGTTTCGGTGTCTTTGCGTTTCTGGTAGTCGATGGCAGCCAACTGGGTTCTAGCAACATACACTGGGTGCTTGTTATGTACAACACACGTTTGTGATGTAGTAATGGCATTGAAAGACCCTTAACATTTGTCAACAACAATTTGTTGATACAATGACAGCAGCATTTTACTTCTTAGCTTAAATTATATATGTATTATGAGGACTGTTGTATATTTGTCATGCCATGCCATGTATCATTATCCTTTTTATCACTGGTTTGTATTTTCACAAATAATTTACATTGATCTTTGATATTGAGTAATGATAATAGACATTGTACTGACATATTCAACACTTGAGTAAAATAAAGGTAAGTTCTTATATAGCGCAGTATCCAGTCATCAAGACTGCTTAGCACGTTTCACATTTTACTCCTTGGCAGGCCTATTCTGTCGAACACCACCTCAACTTCTCTGGGAAGCAATCGGTCATGGTGCAATCACTGCAGGAAGACTATTACAGAAAGACAAATACCCCCACAGCCTATAGCCAGGAACCTATTCATTTAGCTGAGTGAACTTAAACAAGAGTGAACTGGAGCAAGTATCGTGATTGTAAATACATAGAATTCTTGTTATCCTGTCAGATGAAATTGTTTAGTCACTATTTTTTGTGAGTTGTAAACATACGAAGCATTGTACAAATTACAATTCATTATCATCCTTGTATTGGTTTTTGTAACACAGATTCATAATTTAATTATTTGTTTTTGATAATGTACATATGCCATTTTTTTTAAGTAAACCTCTTCCTCAGTTGTATTTTTTCTTATTGGTTTAAATTTTTGTGCATTTGAAATTACACATTGCTATGTTATACACATACATGTATTTGTCTAGTCACCATTTGTTGCCAGTTGTAAGCATACAAGACAATGCACAAATTACAATTCGAATTTAATATCTTACTGTAGTGTTTTTTTTAATAAACAATCATAATAAATTATATAAATATTTGTTTTTGATATTTATGTATGTATCACATTGTCTTCCCAAGTTGTTTTTTCACATTGGTTTACAATTTTATGGGCATGTGAACACCAGTTATGTGATATTTGTGAGTTGTAAGCATGCAAGACATGCATGGTACAAACTACAATTCACATTTGATATCACAGAGGTGTTTTTGTAACAACGAGTCGTAATAGAAGTAACTGTTTGTTTTTGTTATACGTGAAATTTTTTCAAACTCTTCCTAAGTTATATTTTTTTCTCATTAGTTTACTTTTTATGCGCATGTGATGTGTACGTGATATTAAAATTGTTATGTTATACACAAGAAGGGCAGTAAGTGACCTGTATTTGTATTGTACTTTTCATTATTTTGTATTCAATCGAGTCATAAAAGTGTTTCAATAAAATGTTTTTATTTTACATTGTTTTTATTTCACATTAATTTCTAACAACAATATGCAATTTCAAAATCCTCATGCTGACAAACAAAACTATCGATATCTGCTTTTATTTATGATTTTGATCAAATATCTTGTGAAACAGTAATGATAATGTGTACCACAATTTTCATTCATCTGAATGTGAAGAGCATACATCGGCGGTGGTGATGACACGCCTCAAGTTCTGAATTAATTATACATGTACGTATCAATAGTCAGCACTGATTATGTCTAACATTAGTAATACTAATGCATCAGTGTTGCAATGAACAACCACCTGCCAAACATGACCAATGCTCACATAAATCGACCACATGCTATTTATACATGTCATGGCCATTTTAACAGAATTGAAGGTGTTGGTTTTCCGAACATAAACTTAGTGAGGACCATGATTCACAGAGGGGCGGGGGCAATGATAAAACCTGGCGAAACTAATGAAATAGTCTTTTCTTTATAAATAATTAAATTGTCAGACTGCATATAACAGTATTATATTTATAAGAACAATTCAAATTGAACTTTGTAATGTTCAATAGTAATATAAAAGTAGTACTAATAAGTTAATTACTAGACTTCGTAATTATTATTACATTGCTTACTATGACATTGTGTTTTTGTTCAAACTATTACGTCAATATTTGTAATCGTTACTGTTACATATTACTATTTCCCTGACCCAGGCCCGCTATCATATACGACAGTCATAATGTTAGCTGACAGCCAAACAGCCAACAGAGCATCTTTGGCGGTCAAAACAAGCAACATAAAATGTAACAATCTAACAAGAAAATATACATGGTCGAGGCTGGATAATTCGAAGTTACTAACCTGTCTGGAATAATCGTTGCGAAAGTGCAGCCTGCATCTGTTCTGTCAAATTCTGATGACTCCACTTCACTGTCTCCTGCTCGCCTCCTGCTCTTTAATTTGTCAGTTTAGATTGTCTCGCTCCATAGTCGGTCCACCAAAAAAATACAAAAATGAAAATCATACGCGGATACTGTCTTATTATTTGTATTTCTAGTTTATCCCCGCCTAACATAAGATTTGTACGATAAATAAAATTTATAGTCACCGTTCCATCTGTAAAATAAAAACCTGGCCGCTGTCGCGCTTACATTTATCCGGCGTTAAGTTTTATCGGTTGACGATTCTGCGCAGGCGCGAGTCAGTTTTTGCCATTAGTTGCCATTCGGTTTCCATTAGGTTCGTTTTGGTTGCCGGGGACATGCCTCAGCCTCACCTTCTGGCCAATTAAGCAAGTGGCATTATTTTCTGAATGTCTGCTAATTATGCTGTGTAATATTACGTAATCGATCTGCTTGAGATGTCTGGCCTTTGGGGAATTCACACCCTAAGGTGACTTTTTGTTAATATTTACCTTTGTAAATAGGGCACAAGGTCACAAAATCAATATAAATTTGAATGTAACGTAACATCCGGTTGTATTGAATGTTCTTATAAAACACATATTCGACTGTCTGGAAAACTGTATTAGGAGCTCATACGTTCCACCTGAGAATGTTGTGCTGGATTACAAATTGTCCAAAAGTGAAGTGCTGATTTTTCTGGTGCCTTGCCAAGTTTGGTGGCACCTTTGAAATGTGCATAAAACACAAACACGTTGGAGGGATTATCAAAATAGAATTGCAGTGTGCTTGTAACATTGGTGCCTATAAAATATGCTAGTTTCAGCATTTTTCTCTAAAATGCCATGCCTATTTGGGGTCATGCTCAGTTAGACTTCCTGTTTCGTTGCAAAAAAACGAAGAGATTTTTTTGAGAAATAATTTTTCACAAAATTCACATGTTCTGACATAAGTGCATTTCAGCAGACAGATTTTCAGGTATGATTGTAGAAGGTGAACTATAAAATGGTGGATTAATTTCTAGATGATTTGAGTAAGCGGGAGGATATTTGGCAGCAATTTGGCGGAGTAATGCTTGCTGGCATTTATAAATATTGACGGGTGTGACACATACAGGCATATTACGAGAGCTAGAAATATTAGTTTTTGATTAATCTCAACCAGCACGTCAGGTGATCATAACAGCAGGTGAGAAGTTTAAGAATTTGTGTACGTCACGTTTTCTTATAATCCTACAAAACGCTAATATGGCCACCAATGGGAAAACGAACAGTGTGCTGACCCCGCCGTCAGTGTCCCACCACCACCAATATTTCCTTCCCGACTGTCGTTTCCGCAGTAACTGGACACTTCGGCGCGTTACCCATTGACCGCTATTTATAAATAGCGGTCAGTGGCGTGAACTCTAATCCCCAGGCTCCACTCCTGGTCCAGACGCCTAGGTATGTCAACATAATAATTGAATTTCCACTTTTTTCCGTAAATTATTTTCCTCCTCGTGTTCCCAACCCACTAACTGAAGAACGACGCACACACATGCACACAAGCATACGACCGCGCACATGCACACACACGCCGAAACACACAAACACACCACGCATACACGCATACACGCATACACGCATACACGCATACACGCATACATGCATACACGCTACGCACCTACACACGCATACGCAAACACACGCACATACACACACCACGCACACACGCACACACGCGCACACGCACACACGCACACATGCCACACACACACACACGCACACATGCCACACACACACACACGCCACGTACCCACCCACCCCTCCTACCCAGCCACCCAACCATCAACACACACGCACGCACACACACGCACCATGCACACACACCATGCACACACGCCACGCACACACCCACCCCTCCCACATAGCCACCCACCCACACACGCACACGCACACATACATACACACGCACTCACACACTCACACACGCACACACGTACACTCACACACACACACTCAGCAATGTCATGTTAGATTTTGCGCAGTGGTAACCACGTGATCGGTCCTGTGTCTATTTCTACCTACATGCGCTAACTATTGTACACTATTAGAATTAGTAATACTGTACTGCAACTAGTAATGCCCATGCTTTTACAAAAAATAGAACATATTTAACGACCTGATATTATTTATCACCACCTGATCTGCTGGTATCAAATATATAATAATATGCACAGAAACATCATCAGGAAAAAATTAACGCCCGGATAAATGTAAGCACGAGAGTCGTAGCTGGTGCTAAATATTTTCCCCTAGATACGCGGTTGCGCAGAAAGGTCAACCGAATAAAATGTAACACCAGGAAAAATGTAAGCGCGACATCGTGTATCGCTAACTTCGCGATCACGTGACTATCCATGCCGATTCCAACTCGAAATCTAATAATAATTTTGGAAAGCGTTGACTCCTTCGAGTCGGAGCTCGGAACGAAATAGTCCGCAGTTTGTCTACTAATTTCAACAAAACGCGGTAACACATATGCGCAAACAAACTATGATGTACTAGTGAATTGTTGATAGTTTTGCTTTTCGTGAAATTAGTCTGAAACTCAAGGAGTAAAATAATCGAAATGATTGTTTTTTTTAATGCATATCATAACAACCAAGACAATAGACATGTATACGGATTTCTTCTGCTAGACGACCTCGTTTAATGAGTGAGGAAATTAACTTACATAATGTCATTACTAAAAAAACAATAATAGCAAACGACAACCATCGCAGTGACGTCATCAGAATATGTGCGAGTACACACACGTGTTACGTTGATGCGCTGCTGCGATGTTGGATGCCATCTGCTGACAACTTTAATACCAATTTGGAGATTACCCTTCCTTTAGACGTCAATTCGGCCAAACCCTCTCGCAGACTTACATATCAAGTCAGCCAACCACACCAAAATAACTACGTCAAGTTGCGTAATATGGTGGCGACATCTAGCGGATAGTTAGAGAATATGTTTGAACGAACAAGTTTCATGGCCAAACAAGTGGGGAAACGGGAACTTTAAGAAACGGTCTGACTTCGAAAGGGTTGAATTTATAGGCCATTCATAATTCCACAATAAACCATCTTCTAATGGAATGTAGGCCGTTTATCTAAATCTCGTCGAATGGCTGAGTTCGATTGTTTTATATCTAATTGGATGGAAAACCAACAAAGATACGTTTTTAATAGTAACATGTTAATGACATGATCAGACAGGTTTATAATATCTTAGTCTTGAGTCTTAGCAATATCTGTCTTTGACGTTATGGTAACTTGTTTAGCCTGTCAGCGTATAATGAAATATACATGTTTCTACAAACAGAGGAAAGGTCTTAGTGATTGGTGATGGTTTTTAAATTGTAGTTCGCCTGAAAAAAAAACATTCATACCATCGGCTATAGGTGCAACCTGTATAACTGATCTTTTTAAAACTTGGTTATTTAATTTGGTTCTTTCACTAACTGGTTGTTCAACCAACAAATCCCAAAGGAGGTAATTTCTTGAAATAAATTTCTTGAAATATTTAGTCTATCGTTTATGGAATAAATCACTCATAAAACACTGTTTTATTACAACGTTTATTCACATTTTTCAATCATTCTCCTTGAAAGTAGATATGGGATGTAGTTATAGTAAATGTATGAGAGGAGATTGTATATACAGATATATATATATATATATGTATATATATATATATGTACATGTAGATATATATATATATATATATATACACACACACACACACACACACACACACACACACACACACACACACACACACACACACACGAGTTCCCGTGGGAATCGTAATGTGATTTTTGTGAATGGTGTCACAGTAGAATGATTCGTCATCAAACTATACAATCATAGTACAGTCATATTCATACTGTACTACATGCTCGAGGAACGCAGAGCAGAATGAACGATTGTAAATGGAATGTCACACTTCATGAAGTGCTTTGGTTAACAATATTCAACACGGACGCATGTGTTATTAATTACGTACGTAAGAGAAATACGTTGATGGTGATAATTTAAGGAAGGAACAGGGATGTCGAAGCAACAGTAACACCATAGATATGTATAAATCCCTGTATTAACCATTCCCTTGCTTCGGCGCTTCAGGTTTCATTGCGCGCGCTTTTTCGCCGTGGGGCACCGAATACTTCCGGTTATACGTGGATACACGTAACCAATAGCACATCCGCATAGTAATTAACGGGTGAGCCGTGTCAGGTGAAGGATGGGCACACAATGAGTGGAAACGTCGGAGAGAAGCAGGGGAGCGATTAATCCAGGGTATTCAACATATCCATAGTAACACTGTTTCCAAAACAAGACACTAAAAACAGTGTGCCACGTGGCGCCACCATGTGAAAGCGTTTACGGAGAAAAGTTGACCAAGCAAGAATAAACGCCACAGTTATACAGACAATACACTCACAGTACGTTAAACTTAATCTGGGTGTGTAAATAACCAAAACGACAACATCACCATCTGACAGAAACAAATAGTAGTCGTCTAGATTGCGTAGTTAGGTCACCTTAATGTTGAATTCTGAGTAAAGCTACCAGTGTTAACTGTTTTTAAGAAAGTGTACAATGTGAACATTATTTCCTTATTTGTTTCATACTTGCTAATTGTCACTTTGGCATTCGATGTGTTATTCAATAAATTATGCTTTTGATAAATTACCGGCCGCCAAGCCCGGCCAGCGGAATAATCATAAACGTTGGCTATGGCGGATGGCACGTGGATGTAATTTGTCATCTATTGCACCGTTTTATCTGAACATTGCCTATAATGTGAAACAAAAGTCTGTGGATTTGAGGAAAGTGGTACATAGCGTGTGGGGCATGTTATTCACTGCAAATTTGTATTTAAAAGATGGACAGTTTCAGAATGCATCTTTAATGATTGCGTAGGTCGTAGACTTTAGATATGTCAAGACTCGAAGTTACGCAATATCCACTGTTGTTGTTATTCGGTTGTTGTTGTCAAACATATTTTGTGACACTGATTTTAACCAGTTTGGCATATCTAAGCTGTTTCTGGTGTTTTCCCGTTACAAGAAAGCGTTGTCCACGACTTTGTAATCATACCAACCGACGCCATGACCAGTGCATCTCTAGTTGAAACAGCGGAGTGACGAGTACTTCAATTGTAACGGAGCGACATATTGTATATTACTGAACTCACAATAACAGCATACATGTATGCAGAATAAGGCATTCCATCATTCGTATATTTTATACATAAATATATATATATATATATTTATGTATATATATATATATATATATAGCATATATATAGAAGTATATAAATACATATTATAATAACTAATGACTTATACTATGAACCAAGTTTTCTAACTAATAATACTGCTAAACATCAGAAACATGAATCCAACAGCAGCGCAACGTAGAACGGTTTTAACAATTGAGCATTCGTTTTCAAACCGTCGTTAAATGCGCCTCTTCTCGATTTTAATATGATAAGTATTCCAAAAGTCGCAGTTGCATTTACACACCAACACATAACCAGATATTGTGAATCCGTCTTGGAGGTAGTACTCCCGAAGTTAACCAGTTATTGTGGATCCGTCTTGGAGGTGATACTCCTGAAGTTAACCAGTTATTGTGGATCCGTCTTGGAGGTGATACTCCCGAAGTTAACCAGTTATTGTGGATCCGTCTTGGAGGTGATACTCCCGAAGTTAACCAGTTATTGTGGATCCGTCTTGGAGGTGATACTCCCGAAGTTAACCAGTTATTGTGGTTCCATCTTGAAGGTGATACTCCCGAAGTTAACCAGTTATTGTGGTTCCATCTTGAAGGTGATACTCCCGAAGTTAACCAGTTATTGTGAATCCGTCTTGAAGGTGATACTCCCGAAGTTAACCAGTTATTGTGGATCCGTCTTGAAGGTGATACTCCCGAAGTTAATCAGTTATTGTGGATCCGTCTTGGAGGTGATACTCCCGAAGTTAACCAGTTATTGTGGATCCGTCTTGGAGGTGATACTCCCGAAGTTAACCAGTTATTGTGAATCCGTCTTGAAGGTGATACTCCCGAAGTTAACCAGTTATTGTGGATCCGTCTTGGAGGTGATACTCCCGAAGTTAACCAGTTATTGTGGATCCGTCTTGGAGGTGATACTCCCGAAGTTAACCAGTTATTGTGGATCCGTCTTGGAGGTGATACTCCTTAACCAGTTATTGTGGATCCGTCTAGGTGATACTCCCGAAGTTAACCAGTTGTGGATCCGTCTTGAAGGTGATACTCCCGAAGTTAACCAGTTATTGTGTATCCGTCTTGGAGGTGATACTCCCGAAGTTAACCAGTTATTGTGGATCCGTCTTGGAGGTGATACTCCCGAAGTTAACCAGTTATTGTGGATCCATCTTGAAGGTGATACTCCCGAAGTTAACCAGTTATTGTGAATCCGCCTTGAAGGTGATACTCCCGAAGTTAACCAGTTATTGTGAATCCGTCTTGAAGGTGATACTCCCGAAGTTAACCAGTTATTGTGAATCCATCTTGAAGGTGATACTCCCGAAGTTAACCAGTTATTGTGAATCCGTCTTGAAGGTGATACTCCCGAAGTTAACCAGTTATTGTGGATCCGTCTTGGAGGTGATACTCCCGAAGTTAACCAGTTATTGTGGATCCGTCTTGGAGGTGATACTCCCGAAGTTAACCAGTTATTGTGAATCCGTCTTGGAGGTGATACTCCCGAAGTTAACCAGTTATTGTGGATCCGTCTTGGAGGTGATACTCCCGAAGTTAACCAGTTATTGTGGATCCGTCTTGGAGGTGATACTCCCGAAGTTAACCAGTTATTGTGGATCCGTCTTGGAGGTGATACTCCCGAAGTTAACCAGTTATTGTGGATCCGTCTTGGATGTGATACTCCCGAAGTTAACCAGTTATTGTGGATCCGTCTTGGAGGTGATACTCCCGAAGTTAACCAGTTATTGTGGATCCGTCTTGGAGGTGATACTCCCGAAGTTAACCAGTTATTGTGGATCCGTCTTGGAGGTGATACTCCCGAAGTTAACCAGTTATTGTGGATCCGTCTTGGAGGTGATACTCCCGAAGTTAACCAGTTATTGTGGATCCGTCTTGGAGGTGATACTCCCGAAGTTAACCAGTTATTGTGAATCCATCTTGAAGGTGATACTCCCGAAGTTATGTTCTGAAACAACTCATCCAACTAAATTAGAATTTCTACCAGGTCATAATAAATTTGTATTTTGTTTTCTACAAGAGTCTGCGTTTACCCTGTCAAGTGAATACATGGCTTCATTGTGAAGACACTGAAGGTGTCATATTTATATTAATGTAATATATTTTATTTCACCTGTACTGACAGGTATCGGTGTGATTTATCTTGCCACACAGCAGTGGAGTAATCAAAATGAAATGAACGAAGCAAGAAAATAAATTAGTTATCCCTGAAAATAACGGATGGTATTTAGCTAGTGGTGTCCAGCTCTATACGGCTTTATTTAACCACAGTAACAAGGCAGTAAACAGAAAAATCTGCTATTTCATAAATGAACTACGACCTTCGAACGTAGCAGCGTCAACGACATAAAACAAACCCAATTTTGGACGGATACAAGTCAACGAAGTTGCAAAACGACACTTTCAATAAGAACAGAACAAATAATTTGGTCATTTCATTAAAGGGGACATACAACGATTTTCATTGGTTAACTGATATGGAGCTAGTTCTGAGTTTCGTGTTATTAAAATTCACAAATCTTATATTATTTGTTTCATTTCAAAACACATCTAAACTAACAATGCTTTAAACGTTTTGCTGTAGACTATTTACCGCCACAAGTTGTATAAAACGGAAAATTGACTAACAAATAAAGGTTGTAGGGGCCTATTTCTCCTCCAAAGTTGAAGTGTTATTTTTCTGCCAGCAACTCCCGTAAGACTTTCGCCACGTATGGTGTGAAACTGACATGTTTTATTTTTGCGTTAAACCGTGTATTTCTTAAAACATAAAGAGTAGCACCTTTAGTAAGGATAATATTTGTTACCAATTAATATGTCGTAAATATGAATAAACCCAGCGTCGCAATATCCCACAAAACTGTTTTCCAGTTAACCAATGAAAATCGTTGTACGTTCTCTTTAAACAGTCATGACATTAGCTTGACTTTGATACGTCGAACGTTTGGCCACTTTTGGCCGCGTCGCCGTAAATGCAGCGTCGTTTCTCGTCCAAGTCATCCTGTTGCGCGCCCCCTGGCGGATACAACGTTAGTATTTCGTCGCATCCAGGCACGCACGCGACTGCGCAGTCACCATCCGCGCTGATCTCGCAACACGTGACCCCGTTGTCGAAATTGAAGCAACCAACTGGCTGACCTGAAAGAAGATGAGACAGTTCATAATATGACTGTCTGAAATACATAGGCAATGCAGGCAGCATGCGTGCGTGCGTGCGTGCGTAGTGCGTGCGTGCGTGCGTGCGTGCTTGCATGCGTACGTGATAGTTATTAAATTGCGCTTTCGCGACGTGGGCCTGCAGGGTGTGTCACTGTTCGACAATGTCATTCGATTCTCCTCACCTGAGCTGATGTCCCACAACCAGAGCAAGGTGTCTCTGCCCGTGCTGTCGTAAGTCACACATCGCCGCCCATCCTCGTTCAACCTGATCTTGTCGGGGCCGCGGCTGTGGCCTTGCAGTGTGTGTCTGATGGCAAATGACGCGCAAGGTTACTCCAGTTACACCGCTACACACAATAACAATTCTATTCCTCTTTTTTGCTCGTTCTTATTCCGGATTAATTTCACACACAAATAAACCTATGTGACATGTTAGCTCGTTTGTAAGTTTTATTTAGTTCTGGTGACTTAATCAGACAGTTCACAGTTTTGTATTGATTAATTTTTTTTATTATTATTCGGCCACATACTGGGGAAATGATCCGGTTTTTATACTATGACATAAGGCTGCACACACTAAATGAGGAGGGAGTCTTCTACTTTACGTTAAGGAAGAAGCTGAAATGCATATGTACGCAAGAATGCACGCGCGAACGCAAACACGAACACGCGCTTCGCGCACGGGCACAAACACATACACAAACACATACGCACGCCCAGCCCCACACACACGCTCGCGCGCGCACGCACACACACACTAGCCCGAGTATAGTTAGGTAATTATTACAATAATTGTATTATTATTATTACTATTATTATATACTACTACTGGTACTAGTAGTAGTAGTAGTAGTGGTGGTGGTGGTAGTAGTAGTAGTAATTTCTGTAGTAGTAGTAGTAGTAGTAGTAGTAGTAGTAGTAGTAGTATTACCATGCATATAGAGACACAACAGTTTAAGGAAGTTACTTTAAATGTGTTTACAAAATGTGTAAAATAGTTGATAAGATCAATAACATTTCTTGTAAAAATAATGAACAAAGACATACGGTCCTATGAAGTCAAAAAGCACGATATTTACATAAGATGGCCGCCGACCAAGTCCCAAACGAGAATGCTGCCGTCCTCGTGACCGGAAATGACGACACCGGCGAAAGATGAGATGGCGACGGCGGTGGCGCTGTAGTCGGCCTTCCATTTCTTGAACAAGTAGCCGCTCTTGAGATCATAGATGACCAGAAAGTTTGGATCCGGCTCATCGAGTTCCTGCAACATTGCAACATCACAATCAATGTCGTTCATACAGCGCCTATATTAGGAAGAGTATGTTAAATAATAAAAATAAGCCTTAACATCATTGGACCAAAATATATTATAAAACGACTTATACTCAATTATTATGTAGTTTGTTTGATACAGTGTACCTTAATAAAAAAACAAAGATGAAAGACTCTTTAAATTAAAGACACATTGCACTGATGCTATATGTTGAAATGCACATGACGGGTGTTGGGTGTTGACGATAATTTAGATTCAGAAACGCGGTTCGCATCGATCACAACATACAAAATTACTGGCATCTCGAAATATATGCTCCCAAGCATGACGTTTCCAAAAGCTTAGCATAATCAAAATTGGTTTATAATAGTTATGGTTGTTAATAAAATAGGTACTATGGTCTTGGAATCTTCTTTTAATCACATATTTAGATCATACATTTGTAAAGACACATCTTGTAGTAATTATTATATTTGAATGATAACTGGTCGCGGGGAATTAGTTTTGTTGTGATATACATTCTTTAACGCTTCATTGTATTTCAACTGTTCAATTGTTATTGTGACATTCTGATACGGTGCGCTGCAAGCTTATTTTCAAATGGGTATCGCGGCTGGGTTATAATCATCTCATAATCCCTCCATTTTTAGTATGACCTATTTAAATGGGAGAATATGCTTCGTTGAAATAATGGTTAAAATACCTATAAAAATGGGATGGTATCGTCTATATATGGAGTTGATAATACCGAACGGAGAGGCGAGCCACACATTTGCGTGCCCACAAGATGTTTGATTGTAATGTTCGCGTCCATACTCTCCATTAAAAACATAATTATTATATTCACAGTGACACCAACACAGTATTAGTAAGTGACGAAGGAGTACAAACATTGTGCTCTTGTACAACATTATTAATGTAAAAATGATCGCACAAAGTATGCGTTCATGTTATGAAGCATCCTCGAAGGTGGTAGACTAATGAGATCGATGTAATCAGCAGCGTACTGGCGAGCGAGGATGTTTGGAAACATACGTAGAAATCGTCCACATTTTACAAATTAAAACGACAATGAGACACCAGCTGTTATACCTTGCATGCGCAGACGACGTAGTGACCCTCGCTCGAAATGGCGGAGATGCGCGTTATGAACTCGTGACCTGAGATGCGGAGGTCGTGCAGCAACTTCCGGTTGCACATGTCCCAGACGAGCAGCGGAAACGGTTTCTGGACAGCGTCCCCACACACGCACACCTTGCCGTTGGCGCTGACGAGCAGGCTGTCGAGGAAGCGATCCTCGCCGACCTTGAACGTCGTCACGACGTCGCCGTCCGCGTTGCGCATCATGTTGACGCACATCCGGTTGCGCGACAACGCGATCACGTGCTCGTCGTCGTGGATGCCGTAATACGGCATCTTGATGCTGAGCACGCCCTTCAGTTTTGACAGTAGGACGCCGCGGTCGAGGTCGAACACCTCGAGGTGGCGGTCGCACAAAACGATGGCCTTTGAGCTGTCGGACATGTTGACGTCACGCGGCTGGTCAAGCCCGGCCAGCGTGCGTATGGCCGTGCACGAGTAGACGTTCCACACGGTCAGTCTCCCGGCGGCCGTCGACACAGAGAGCATGTGGCAGGGGTCATTCTTCAACCGGAAGAGTCCGGTCGGCGACTCGCCCGTGTGACTGCTGGTCGAGTCTGACGGCTCGAGGAGCGGTAAAACTCGCTCGCTGGCCGCCGCCAACAAACGGTCGACATTGGCATGGTGACGACGCGCCTCTCCGCTTACGTTCGTCGCCGTCGCAAGGTGGATGTACGTGCACAGGTTGAACGGGTCCTGCAGCAGACGCGCACTACAATCACTGAGCCAGTCGGTGAGAAAGTCCAGCTCCGCACTAGACGGGTCAAGCCGCTTGGCCAGAGAAACGTCGAGCAGCACCTCGTACAGACCGCACATGCGTACTTTGTTGCACAGCCAAGTAGCGTCGAACAGACAGTGTTCCAGCAGCAGCTGGCAAAGTCCGCTGCGGTACAACTGGAACGGCCATTCGTCTGCAACGCGACGGTCCAGGACGCATGCCCGACGTCCATCCAACGAATCACCGCCGCCGTTACTAGCGGGCGTGAAGTAGTCAAGCATCGCGTGCGTGGTGGAGTCGAGCAAGGCTTGGTATCGCTGCGTCACGGTTTCGCCGAACAGGACATGCTTCCAGTGAGACAACGGCACACCATCGACGACTGACTCGAGCAGACAGACAGAGAGACGTTCCTTCACCCACGGCCACAACAGCGGCAGCACGTCCTTGGCCCCCGAGTCGGCAAACCACGCGCCCTCCGCCGTGTCCTTGTAGAACGACATCATATCCACCACCTCCCTGTCCGACACGCCGTATCGACTACACGTAACGAACGAGCACATCCGCCCAATGCACTCCTTACCTACCTCCTCCTCAAGACACGCCAGCAGCACGTTCGTCAGTGTCTTCACATCGGTCGTGAACCCGGTCATATTGCTGTAGGGGCTGTCAGCGCCCCAATAGGTTACCAGGGTAGCCACCAGTCGCACGGCTAGGGGAGAGGGGTGCGCGACGAACACGCTGGCCAGTCTCTCGTGTACTAGTGGCGTCGGCGTCACGTGACCCGTCAACATCGAACTATTGAGCAGCGCCGTTGCGTGTACGAATTCGTCAGGCATGCATAGAAAGCACGAGCCGATCTGGAGATATTCCTGGAAAACACACCACATCACTATATGTTATATTCCATCAGTATGCCATAATATATACATTAATATTATTAATTAATGTATTACATTTTTGTTACCAAACTAATCTTGACATATATTTTGGCAAAATAAATGCAATATCACTAAAACCTAATTATCAGTTTATGCTGGGGCTTCGTATTGTGGCAAGCAGCGGTTGATGTGGTTTGGTGACTTAATGTCCATTGACTTGGTGTCTACTATTTTTCTGCGTATCAGCGTATCTGCCGGAAACCGCGTCAGACGATCTCGGCAGTAGCTTACTAGCGCGACACTAACTCGTTTTCGCGGGTGCGTGCGTAACGTGTAATCACCTTGAGTGCACGGAAACTCGCCGAGTCAGTTGTGGTGCTCACACATAGGCGCACATTCGTTGGAAAGGTTTCCGGCAGCCACGTGACATCCGTCTGGTAGCCAGTAAAGTGTGGCTCGTTTAATTGGTCGATGCCGTCGATGAGGACGAGTAAACGGAACGACTTGGGAAGGCTGCTGAAGAGTTCTCGCAAGGCGTTTTGTTTCTGTGAACACGGCAACAGTTACAACTATTTTCTCGGGTTAATGGAAGTGGACAAATTTTGTTACGTAATGCACTTTTCGGGAGCGAATTCAATGGAATACATCCCGAGTTCTTTGGTCACACGCACATGCACACGCGCGCACACACAAACACACTGTACGATCGACGTCAACAAAAAAGCATGTGTACTTCAAACCCAAATCCCGTTATAATCAAAAGGGTCAACTTTCATTGTTATGAGGAAGGAGTTGTACCTACTGAAGATGCAAACGAAATTGAAGGTTTGAGAGGGAAATGACCTTAACCCAAAATATTTGTTTGAAAAATTAATGAAAGCCAGAATGATGCGGTTTTAAGCTTTCTTCCCAAAGCAGAAGACTTTATATGAGTGAGTAATATAAACGTGCTGCACTCACCTTGTAGGTGGACGTGAATGGAAGGCGACACATCAGTGATACCTGGTCGCTGATGCTCTGTATCAGTTGGTCTACGGTGTTACTCGCCATAGTTGCCCCTATAAATCTCATCACACACACGCCCGTCCAGCCGTCCAGTGTGCTCGCGCTCAGGGCCAACTACAGCAAATGCAGTTAGTCGTTAAGCACATGAAATACTGAGAGAACATTTGGATATAACCAAAGCATGTAGGCAGGACCGTAGCCATTTTTTTTTACAATGGGGGGGTTCACATTTTACCAATTCAGATTCCAAGGGGCGCAACAAGTCCATGCGGGGTTATATTCTTCACAATGCAGAGGACCCCACATGTTGACGCGGGGTTACATTTCTAACTGGAAGAACAATGAAGTGGGTGTGAGATTGGTGGACCGTGTGATTTCGTCTTATATTCTTTCATCTTATATATAAACACCCAATTCACGTCTCCAGCAGGCCCATAATGAGGTCGTTTTGGGGGTGCGTTTTTCAAACAAAGTGGAACTCATATGTGGTTTGCGGAGATTGGTCCCATTTTGTTGCCCGATTAAGCCTAATTTACACCTAACTGTGTTATAAAAGCCAACACGCAGTGATAGTTTGTTGTTAATATAACTGAATTATTTACTCGAAACCTTTCGCCGTGTGTGCAGTTGTTTTGAATACGTTCACATTACTATAATAAACGAGGCACCGAGGAGTGTGGGTGTGTCCAAGTTATTTTTCAAAATAAACAGTTAAAGTGTGACATTTACAATGTGGTTTTCACTCAATTAATACATTATATTTATCTGATCTGATGTACAAAAGTTCCATAATTTATCATAAACATAATTAAGTTAGTAAATTAACAAAACTTTAATAACTTGCCCGGTAAATAGAAGATTAGAACAATTATTGTCCTCTTGTGGAATTATAATTAAATTCTAGGTGTCAAACAGTCAAGTACCATATCATGTACACCACACTGACTCCAGGAAACACAAACTGTATCTTACAACTATACGGAACACAAAATGTACATAATAATTGTTAATAAAGGCCCTTCACACATTCTTGCCTCCTCATCAGCGATAAGGCTCCCCTTTCTGACATCTACAAACATCCAACTGACAACCACAGTATTTCGGCAACCATACAGCCACACAATTACACGATTTCTCATCAGCACGCGCATTTTAAAATAGGTGAAGCTAAACTTTATTTTGTATTGGTTAAATACAATTATTCTTAGAAATTCGCGTTTCAGCTCAATAGTTGAAAATTATGATTCGTATTAAGCCAGAGGTAACATGAAAAGTCGCACCTTTTGTTTACTTTTTAACAGAGTTCTGATGAGAAATAATGAATTATTTTATATGGTTTAATTTGTGTGCTCGTAATTGTTAAATCATTGTCACCCCGGTCATTCACCAGTATTTTGTCCTCATTTGTCACCTCTGAGTGACTACAATTAGGACTCATAATTTTACGTTTTCATAACAGGAGACCCTGGGATAGTGTGAAGTCCTTCTGGATGGCTAATTGGATGTAATGGTCCTTTGACACTCATTCCTCTAGTGACTGCCTTTTTCACACATGGCATTGGGAACAGACCCCTCAGCCAGGCTCCCATACATTCAGTGATGACCACTTAATAGATAACGGTTCTCCCTTTATCATCTGCACAAATCAGGCTTTCTTGGCATTCCTTGTAATGCTTGAACACTATCCAGCAGCTTTTAGGAGGGGGGGTTAACGATTTAGAAAAAAACATGGAATACAATTAGTGGTTCACATTTTAAAGATGCAATTTTGAGGAGGGTTCACATTTTGGAGAAAGGGAGGTTCACAAAAAGGGGGGTTCACGTGAACCCCGTGAACCCCCCTGGCTACGAGCCTGGTAGGGATGAAGACAGCAAAGATGATGCAATCAAATATAAGAACGGAATATGAGTGAAGAATGGGGTTGTCAGTTCACGTGTGGAAACAACAGGGAGATACCGATGTTTGCCATTTCTGAGCCCTGTTCTGGAGGTGGGAGTGGGTAAAGTGAATTGTGGATGGAAGGAAAAGAAGAAGAAGTAGTAGAGCTGACGGGATGGGATGTTTGCTCTGAAGCAACTGGTCGAAATGAGAGCAGCAGAACAAAGAACTGGACATACGCCTGGAAGAGGGGAAACTGACACATCGAAGATCAGTATATAGGCCAGCCTCATGCTTGAGTGACCCTGACGACAGAGGACAACTAGTATAGCAATGACAGGGCTTACAATGTCGCCGTATTGGTACGTATTTGGACCGGAACAACTGTCGTCTTTTACCTGTGCCATTTGGGCGCTCTTGCCGCTGCCCGCGTGACCGTGCAAAACCAGGGGACGGACAATACATCCGCTGGCGTCACACGTGAGGTCATTCTGCACGACGCAACCTTCGACCACATAGTTCTCTAGCTCAAGGAAGGTGTCTCTGACGCCGTAGAAATGTTGACAGAGTTGTTGACAACGCATCGACTGGCACGTCAGCTCGCTGTACAGAAGTCGCGTGAAACCTGCAAACCGACAGGGGTGCTGCATTTCATGATACCACTTTGACCAGTCACCTGCGTTCGACTTCGTGCGATCAATGGCGGTTAGCGGAAGACTTGCTACATCTGACGAAGTATGCTAATTCGGCAGATTGAAAACATTTGTTGTATTTCAATATGTATGATAGAGACTGATGTCTATAATATGCCATATTTCATGTAATCTTTAAGAAATTGCATTCTTGCAGACCACAGGCGTATTTTAGACCAAATTTCTGAGATTATCATATGTCCTGTATATTTCCACTTTTCCTATGACATCTTCAAACCGATATGACAAACGGTCGTTTGTTCGTTCGTTCGTTCGTTCATTCGTTCGTTCGTTCGTTCGTTCGGTCTGTCGGACGATCGTTTTGTCGGTCGGTCTGTCTGTCGGTCTGTCTGTCGGTCTGTCTGTCTGTCTGTCGGTCGGTCGGTCGGTCGGTCGGTCGGTCGGTCGGTCGGTCGGTCGGTCGGTCGGGCGGTCGGGCGGTCGGCCACTGACCGTTGTGGATCATCTTGATCCTGACGACGTCCTGATGTCTCTTCTCCTCTAACACGCGGTCGACGAGAGTCGTCAGCACCCGGAGGTAGTCATCACACACGGCCGCGCAGTAAGCGGCCTGGTCCTCCTCGTTCACGTCCCCACCTCCACCCGTCCACGCCACCTGTGTACGCACGCCGTCGTCGTCAACGTACGCCGACATCCACGTCTTATTAGGAGTCAGTCAGTTCCCCTAGCCGGAATTGTGATTTGTAATAGGAAGTTTGTTGCGTTGAAAGTGTAAAAATGGGACATCGCTGAACATCGTAGTGTATTGCAGTTAACCCAACCTGACTCAGCCGTTTTACCAAAAAAGGTGGTTTTGAAAATGGATGTTTTGTTTACTATTTGAACATGCTCGTACCTTCCAAATTGTTAAGGACTTACTAAACACAATTTACCGGGCAGTATACCCCCTTCAACATTGTTAGTACAGTCTTAAGATTATATTAATTATTAAAATTAAAAACTAGGAACAGACTGCCTCCCTTTAAAGACAACCGTGCCATCTACAGAACTGTGCATCTGATCTTTGGTAATTCCACAATGAATGCACATGTTGCCAGGCAAATTAAAGTGCTAGAAACGCGACCACCTGTAACAAACCGACTCTGTGCATTACAGAGTAATTTCATAACCTCAAAAATATTTGCTGCAGTAATTACTCCATCCAAATTACGTATGCATTTACCTAATCTTACATATCAATTCTAAATATCTCACAACATTACACTTGGCGCAAAGTTGGTCGTCGTTATATTTTCGTTCGTCGCTGGCAATACGTTGAGTTTACACTAGAGTACGTGATCATTGGTACCAATCAGACGACGGGAATAAATGGTAAGTGTCACAATCTCATTATTCATTACAGTAGCCTAAAGTTATTAGCATATATAGTTAGGGTTAGTTTCTGTAGTAGAAAATAGTTAGTATTAGCTATGGTTAGGGTTCCAATGATTACGCAGTCGACAACTCTTTTAACACAACAATGACAATGATAATGAATAATTTATAGTTTATTTTGGTCAATGGTCAATGCGTATACTTAGGTACAAATAACCAATAGTGACAAATAATTAACTTATATTACATTATACGCATAAACTTATATATATATATATTATACATATATATATATATATATATATATTTACATCAAGACATGCATGGTGTAATTTGATAACATATTATAATTACAAAATAGTGTTATACATTTTGTATAATCGATATTTACGTAATCGCTGTAGTTGCTATGACGTTGCTATATTGACAAAGGAGACACTCGCTAAGACCACAAGGTCGCTGTCGTGAGAGCCACCCTTAAATATTACAAAGTTAGATTTCGTTGTAATTAATTATTAAAAGAGTTCAAATCAAAGTTAAATTTATATTATAGTTATTATGAAAAAATGAGAAAGAAAAAATATACCCCCGACCTGCTGTTCGATACGATTTCTCGGGTCGAGTCTCTCCACCAGAGTGTCAGACAGCGACGCCAGGCGGCCTCTGACGTAGTCGTCCGGGAGCGGTGTCGAGACGCGCCCGGTGTCGTCTGCTTCACTCGCCGGACGGGCGGCGCTCACACGGCGGACCCACACAGTGTTGGCCGAATTCTGCTTGTTCGTGAAAACGAACTCCTCGATCTCCCGCTCCAGGTCTGTAAACATAGTTGGAACCATTTTTCTGAAGACGCTAGCAGTTTAGCCGCGCGTTGCACTATGGGAGTCTTGGATCTTGAAACTGGAAATTTACACAAGTATGCCGCCCTGAGCAATAATAAGGTGGTGTACCTGAAGTTGCGTTCACACAGGAACGATGAACGAGACTTCTTGCTTGACTAGTCCGTGATAACTTCATATTACCGGTTGCATGACGTACCCGATACGAGGTAGTTGATGTGAGCGATATTATCGTGACCTACCCGATACCATGTAGCTGATGTGAGCGATATTACCATGACGTACTTGAAACTTGAAAGAGGTAGTTGCATGAACGATATTATCGTGACCTTTATAACACGAGCTAGCGATATTACCATGACCTACCTGACACAAGATACCTAGCGTGAGCGATATTACTGTAGCTTACATAACAACGCTCTGGTCTAGTCCTGGATAACACCGGACCACGAACAACTTTTGTGCAACCGCCGATGATACGCAGTGGCTGCACACGATTGGTCAGGCCTGAGTTGGACCTGCGAGATATCCCGACTTCACCCTACCACGTGATCGGTCTACTTGTCAATCGAGAGCGATCGGGTCGCGGTGCAGGTGTGTTTGGTAGATGGACAGAAAAAGAAAGACTGTGGATTATGACCATGATGATGTTGAGAATAACAATGTCAATCAGGTTGTGATGTAGCCTGTAGGAAATATCGTGATCCCAAACAATCGTGGACTTGATGGAAGAATCAAGAGGAATAACAACACAAACAATCTGTAATCAGAGGTTTAAGTGTTATCATTACTACTGGTCACCCCCTCTATATTACATTTGTTGGTTTGATGATGCAAATTTATGGACAATTCATATGAACTTTGTTTTATTCTTTACATTCTTTAATGGCAGACAGTTTTATTTCATTTTTATTCCATTGCCCAGGTATACAAGCACTAACATTTTTAAGTGAAAAAAATCCAAGTAGCCGAGTTTTTTTTTCCCAACACAGTGATGTAAATAACCGTTGTTGCTTTAATGTTTTGATGATTGGCTTCCTAAAAGTAACTGAAAATATATTATTGTGGCTAGTTATGTGGTAACCTAGAACTTTTCATCTTGCAAACCCTAAATGTGCAAGTGTTTTAAAAGGAGTGATGTTCAAAAACAAAAATGCTGTGACAAAGCATTATTTTTTAAACTTTTATTGTTTTTATCACGAAAATAAATTCACTAGAATAAATGCAAACTTGTGTTCTATTCTATAGTCAACTAACGTCGCCATCTTGAACCGCATGACACCCTCCCAAACTGGACGAGCAATCCGTGCTACACTGGATTGATGCGTGCGCAGTACCGCCGGGTCAAACAAATACTAAATAAGCACACCGGGTGCACCACGTGCTACAGCGGTCTGACCAATCGAGCGCAGCCAAGTGACGCAAGACGCACTTCAGCACGCGTATGTGTCAACAATGGCATCAGTGGTGCGTTATTCTAGGACACAGTTGTTGTCAATTGCCGCCAATGCAACCAGGTATACCAGATCTCTGGAGACCTGCTGTGTGAATCTTCTCCTTCACCAACTGTGCATTTTCAAGCGTTCGTCTACGAGACGTAAACACCGTGGCGGTCGTAAAGTCGCAAAACAGATCGGGACAACAATTCACTACACAAGAGTACCGACGTTGCCACAACCAAGCCGAAATTTACAAAATGTAATAGCTGTATCGCTGTATAAACAGGTCACCATACAGCGCGATCAAAGGGTACGAGTATGTTATGGTAACGCACAATCGTACGTGTCGGAACAAAACACCCGCCATTGCGGATCATATACTTGAAAACCATCTCGATATGATGGCGATATGCCAAACGTGGTTGAAGCCTTCGAGCGACGCCGGCGTGATTACAGACATTGTACCAAATTAATATCCCATCAAGCACATGCCTCGCCCTACCGGCAAAGGGGGCGTTGTTGCTATTATCCATAAATCCGAAATCGTCTTACACAAACAGGATACCGATGCGTTTCGATCGTTTGAACACAGTGCAGGCTGAAAACACCTACGCCATCCATGAGAATCGTTG
Organism: Paraescarpia echinospica; assembly: GCA_020002185.1. Lineage (NCBI taxonomy): Eukaryota > Metazoa > Annelida > Polychaeta > Sabellida > Siboglinidae > Paraescarpia > Paraescarpia echinospica. Next base: position 62,984,489 of record CM034537.1, read on the forward strand.
TCATTTACCGTCCGCCACCATCAGTGAAAAATGGCTTGTCAACTACTGTGTTTTTTGAAGAATGGGACCGTTTCATCGACCAGCATGCCATAAAACCTGGACCTCTGATTATCATGGGAGATTTGAACTTTATATTGACAACGCTGCAAATGTTGATACACGGCGACTGATCAATGTTGTGCATGCCACAGGAATGGTGTTGCATGTTCGCGGGCCAACCTGCAGGAAAGGACACACGTTGGATATACTCATGACCCGCAGCACGGACGAACACCTTGTTCGAAATGTTACAGTTACGGACATGGGCCTTTCTGACCATGCACGTTGCGGTAAGTTTCAACATACACATTGTTCAACATCGCACAGGTTGGATGAATATAAAATATCGCAATTTACGCACCATTGATGCAGTCAGTGTCTTTTCGACAAGACATTCCACTGTTCCGCTCAGATGATCTTGACTTGCTGTAGTCCGGCAGCCAAAGTGGGATTTTTGGTCCAACCTTGCACTTAAGGTCCCACAATGAGTTTTCATGATTTTGTATCTTAAGACAATGGAGAATCAGAATCCGGAGGGTGACAAGTTGTCACCCTTGGGCGTTTTGCAGAAATGGCTGGTTTCTATGGCAACCCTATCTCACTTTTGGGCATAAATGAGAAACACGAATATATGCATATATTAGTAAATATGACATGCGTAATGTGTCCATTTCTATGTTTTTCGACGTGATGAATCCACTGGACACGCTATATTGATGATCTAAAGTCAAGATCATACGTAAATGTCAAGGTCAAACCTAAAATATACACCAGTTTCATGAAATATTATGAAACGAAGCATAATATGCCAAAGTTCGTACAATTGCTGACCGAGTCCATCAGAAGCCGTTCAAGACAGCTGTACTGGAGATTTGTCAAGCGCGTGGAGATCAGTGGGCTAGTGAAGTATCAGTGAGAGCAGGAGGAGCACTCAGTGATCTGCATGCAGCTGATGCTAGATACCACTATGACTGCAACACCAAATTTATGGCACCCAAATTGGTACGGCTTGTTTCAAGTCGTACTGAAGTTCTTTGAAAAGTTTCGAAAGACCCAGCATATGATAAACTCATTTCTGACATAGGTGCGGATCGATCGCCCATAAGAAATGCATCAGAAATATATAAAAATTTTATCAAAAATTTGGAGGCACCGTCATGTCCAGAAAAGCACTACTGAGTGCATTGTCTATGCATTTTGCAGATGATCTTCTCATTTTTAAAGCAACGGGCATTGCAAGTTTACTTGTGTTTCGTGATAAAGCCAAGGATGTCTTCAGTGTGATAAGGCATGTCCAGAGTTCACCAGTGTGTTAAATAGAAACGCGGGTCACCTGGTAAGGCCAGCCGCCACATGTGTGATCGACATGAAGCCATCTTATCCAGACACCATGCTAACAGCTATGCTGGAGGCAGAAAGGCTTGTGAAGTCTGTCGAACAACACATCGCGGTATTCACCTGTGACCAGCAACTTTACAAAGCTGCAGTGAACATTACATGGGCATAACCACAACGATTCAACAATTTCATTCTACGCTTGGGGGCATGCACTTCATAATGAACTATTGGATGTATCGGAGCCCTGATGGCAGACACTGGGCTGTCTGATGTCATGGAATGTGCATTTGGAGGGGTTGCCCACATGCTGACAGGCAAGCGGTTTCCACAGAACTTCCGAGCACTGAGGATGGTGATGGAGGGACTTCTTCATAGCATGGTGCAGCAAGTTGACGAGCCAAATAGCTTAATGTATGAGCTAGAAAACAGAGCTAACCAAAGCAGAACCTCGTAACTCTTGGTAGATATGTTGATTAAAAACCTGTTCTACCTATGATGCTGTTTTGTTGAGCTGAGAAGGAAGCAGACTGGGCACTTCATCTGCTTGCTGTGGAGTATATGATGCCCTACTGTTTTGCTGCTCGTCACCCAAATTATGCTTACTATGACCTTTATTATCTGCGCTCAATTGCGGCGATGCCGACATACATCTTCGTAGTGTTAATGAATGGAGATCATGTTACCCGGCACACTCCAGGCATATGTAATGGCATGTGGATGGACATGATGATCAAAACAACTTTCATGTGGTATGGAAAGGGACCCACTGGTCTAATTGGTGTTATGCTGAAACCAAACACCATGAAGACGTGGGCCCCCAGTCTTCACACTTACAGTGTCCTGTGCAAAGATATTTCTGACATGACCTACGGTAAGAAATGTCACCAACATCTTCACAAAAAGGAAACGAAAGCTCGGCTGACATCATATGATAAAGACAGATCGAAAATCAAACAGAAACTGCAAAAGTCGTTTGATCCACTTGATCCTTCCACTCACTCAAATGACAACATCATCCACACTGTGAGTGGCAGAATAGCCACTGAACGTGCGGTGAATGTACATGAAGCTGTGTCAATAAGTCAGCAAATGATGAACCAGTATGAAAGCAGTTGGCCTCTCGGGTTCCACTATACTCTTCCCAAACAAGTGCATACAATGGCAGCCATGAAACGACACGTCAAAGTAGGCTCCACAAAGATACGACACCAATTTGATTTATTCGAGCATCATTGGTCTGCAGGCTTCTGGCAGAGACATGGACATTGCAAAAGCTCTGAAGTACGAGTTGGCCCCGATGCCTACTCCAATGTTCACCAACGCTGGTGAAATGAGATTAGTAACAAACAAGTCAACACTAAAGAACAAGCTAAACGTTGACGTGCCGGCAAGAACTGCACCCAAAGCTACCAGTGTGATAATCGATGGATCAGCCATATTGCGGGTAGTTCATTGGCCAACACAAGATACAGTGTAACAATCTATTGACAACTTTGTTGCATATGTTGCAAGAAAGATGAAGGACTCTGATGTGTATTTGATGTTTGACAGAAATGGACACATTAATGAATATAACGTCTGTCATAGTTGCTAATATATGAATATATTCGTGTTTCTCATTTATGCCCAAAAGTGAGATAGGGTTGCATAGAAACCAGCCATTTCTGCAAAACGCCCAAGGGTGACAGCTTGTCACCCTTCGGATTCTGATTCTCCATAGTCTGAAAATACAAAATCAACAAAAAACCATTGTGGGACCTTTAGTGCACGGTTACTTCCAACTTCCTCTGGACTAGTACGTAGAACTAGTTGATCAGTACGAGCATATGCTGGTCAGCTTAGTTGATTCGCATGCGCCTATGCAAGAAAAGCATGTCCGATTATGACAACATACAGCGTGGTATGCCGTCGACCCACGGGCTGCGAAACGGGAGAAACGGCAGAGAGAAAGATCCTGGAGAAAATCCAAACTAGAGGTGCATAGACAATTGTTCGCTGATCAATGCAAGAGGGTGAATGCACTGCTTACCCAAACAAAATATGCCTACTATTCCAGCATAATCCGCAACGCAGGCAAGAACCAACAACGAATGTTCCGATTTATAAACTGTCTACTGCATCGCAAAGTGGGAACTGTACTCCCTACCCACACGTCAGAAGCTGAAATGGCGAGTATATTTTCGGACTATTTTTCTGAAGAGATCAGCAACGTTTGTCGTGAGGTGTCTACCAGCTCTGACAAAGCAAATGGTGACAAAATGTGGATAGTAACAACTGCTGCACATCGGAGCTGTCTTCCTTCTTCCTACCAACACCATATGAAATCAAGAATATCATCATGGATGCACCACCTAAATCGTGCGACCTATAACTAGCTCCTACCTGGCTAGTGAGAGAATCGATCGATGAACTTCTGCCCATTTTGTTGCACATAGTTGTGGCATCTCTGCAGTCGTCCGTTGTTCCAAATAAATACAAGACTGGTTTCATCTCGTCACTAATCAAGAAGGCTGGAATAAATCCAGAATCATTGCAGAACTATCGACCTGTATCGAATCTGGCATTTCTCTGTAAAGTAATCGAGCGCGTTGCACCAAAACAGCTGACTGTCCACATGTAAGAGGACAACTTGCACGACCAGTTTCAAACGGCATATCGACAAGATCACTCAACTGAAACGGCTCTGCTTAAAGTTCACAATGACAATCTGTCTGCATTAGACCGTGGCTGTGTTGTTATGTTGGTTATTCTTGACTTGACCGCCGCTTTCGACACCATTGACCACGGCATTCTGTTGAGCAGACTCACTCACAGATTCGGTGTCATTAGCGCTGCGCATGAGTGGTTCAGATCTTACTTGTCCGGTCGGCATCAAGTCGTTCGTATTGGAAATGTCAAATCCTCCCCAACTGCTCTGCAGTTTTGGTGAATCGTAAGGCTCCGTACTCGGGCTATTGCTGTTCACTGCATATATCACACCACTTGGCGACGTCATCAAGAAATTCGGCTTGAATTATCACCTATATGCCGACGACACGCAACTTTATGTTTCGTTTTGTCGTGGTGGAGCTGGATCGTCTGTGCTGTTGCCTAGAAAAATTGGTGAATGGTATCGGACCAATTTACTGATGTTAAATGATCAGAAGACGGATGTCATGGTGTTTGGTACTAGACAGATGTTGCCACTGCTAAAGGACATTCATATTTTTGACTCGACTTTGACTTCATCTTCAAGTGCTCGCAACCTGAGCGTTGTATTTGATCAATTCAAACATGACTAACCACATAAGTGCCATTTGCCGAACAGCGTATATGCACCTCAACAACATCAATTGTATCAGGCGATAACCCACAACAGATGCAACTAAATCACGTGTGCAAGCTTTTGTCATATCTATATTGGACTAAGAGAACGCGTCACTAGCTGGATTACCACGTGACCACATTCACAAACTCCAGTGAATCCAAAACATGGCAGCCAGAATCATCACATTCACACCTCGCCGTGACCACGTAACTCCGATTCTAAAAGAATTACACTGGCTGCCAATGAAATGCCGAATCGAGTTTAAAATACTCCTTTATGTGTTCAGATGTCTGAACGGGACGGCGCCGCTGTATGTTACCAACCTGTTAACCAGGCACTGTCCGGGACGCACACGTTCATCGGAGCAACTTTTGCTTGAAGTTCTGCGAACGAACATGGTCAGTTTCGGGGACAGGTCCTTCCGTGGGATTGGACGTCGACTATAGAATACACTGCCCATTGCTATCAAGTGCACCAGAACTCTGTCATCATTCAGATAGACACTAAAGACGCACATGTTCAAAGCTCAATACTGCTGACATTTTTAACATTTCATTAAATTTCATTTGAGGATATTTTACTGCATATCTTACTTTTATACACACACACACACACACACACACACACACACACACACACACACACACACACACACACACACACACACACACACACACACACACACACACACATATACATATTATTTTGAGTGCATGTATCAGTATTTATTTATGTATGCGTGCGTGCGTGCGTGCGTGCGTGCGTGCGTGTGTGTGGGTATATATATGTATAGGTATGCATATATGTGTGGTTATGTATGTATAGGTATGCATATATGTGTGGGTATGTATGTATAGGTATGCATATATATAAATAAAGTAATAATAGGTCTAATTTATAATTAATCAAATTTAATTTATCTAGTCTTTAATTAATAGTTTCAATAATACTAAGTTAATTTCTTCTACGTTTTATATGAAGTTTCATTTTTGCTTTTATTAGTATACACTGAATCGTTTGATTGAATTTTATTGTACAGCGTTTTGAGCATATTATGAATATTGCGCTCTATAAATATTTAATATTATTATTATTAACACGAGGTAGTTGTGATGAGCGATATTACAGTGACTTATCTAATACGAGGTAATTGACTTGAGCGAACATAGAGTTATCTACCTGACACGAGGTAGCTGGCGTGCAGTTCCGCCTTCTCGGGGTGACATAACAGGTTCTTGACTCGTGTCATTTGTGCCTCCCACTCCCGGTAGCTCTCCTCGTAGACGTCACACTCCCTAGCGGCGAACCCGGGGATGACGTCACATACGGACCGCAGCACGAAGCACGGCAGCTCGATGTCGTCCTCCAGGTGATACCAATCGAGCAGGAAGGCTCGGTCGTCGTCCGTTAGCGTGGCGACCAGCTCGTCAAAGACGTCCATCTCGATCTGATTGGGGCACCAGTAGGTGCCGTACACGTCGTTGAGGAACACCTGGACACGGGACACAAGGGGTGAGTCGCCGGGATCAACACTGGCAGGGAAGGGTGGTGTACTGATTGGAGGAAACAACCGCTCATGTTGAATAATGTTCATGGTTGGAGAAGAGGATTGGATCAGTTGATTTGTCTTTCTTGGTTTTTTCTTGTAGAGTTTTGTTTAATCAAGTCATTGCAATCTGTAGTAGGTTTCTTTGTAATAATCATCGGTATTATTAATTGCAGTTCTTAGTAGTTGTATATTTAATCAGTATTTAAATACTAGCATTTAGTCAACTTGTAAACACCTCTGAGCTAGCTAAGTCTTACTATGGATATGAATGTGTAAATAAGGTTTATCACTATTTATTAACATTATTATCACCTTCGTGCTTAATTATCTAGATTAGAGTTAAGAAACGAATTGATACGCAATTCCTTTCGGTCTTCAGTGTTCAGTTTTTCATTTCAAATCACAACAATCTGTTCTGCTCAAAGTCTACGCCAACTCGGCCGTGCACGCAGCACTCACCGTGAATATACACGGGGTGTGTTGGTTCCGGAAGTTGGCCTGGAGGCGTTGTCTGAGTCTAGCGAGCTCCTGGCGACACGCGAACTCGTCCCTCAGTCCTCGGCCCAGGTCGAGCAGTCGCAGTTGGCAGTCGTGGGCGGCACAGTGGGCCCGCATCACCGGGTACACACGCTCGTCAAACAGCCGCCTCTCCATTAGTGAATCTGCCAGTGAAAAATGTAAAGGTAAGTTCTTATATAGCGCCGTATCCTGCCATTGGGTCTGATGAAAGCGCCTGATACGATTGCTCAATTGAACATAACTACTATTTCTCTGGCATGCATTAAAACATCCTGCAATTTTTGCGCGAAGGCTATTCGTTCACATTTATACACCACTGTAGAATAGCCATGCTGGAACTCATTTAAATGCTGATGAATGAACTCGAGAAATGTGAACGAAACTGCCACTGCCCTGAAACTGAAGCACAATTTCGAAGCCGGATTCTCTCGATTGAGAGTTTTAAAACTACGATATGCTGCGCCCAAAAACGTATATTATTTCTCCGTGGGCATTCTATTATATGCAGCGTTCGTTTATATATTAAATTAGTCAAAAAAGTGACCGATAGGCCGAGACGGCGAGCCAGCGGATCCTTTGCTACAGTCAGTTGCAACTCTAGATTCCTGACAGGTCGTTTCGAGGAAATAGTGAACATGCAATCCTAAACTTAATACGATAGCCTATATGGAACTGTACCAATCGCGACAGGCCAAGTTTTAATAGTTAGTTTTTACAAGGAAAATAACAACATTTTGACTCTGCTTACCTGCAAAGGCAGCGATGTGATATACGTAGACAACCTTGTCCTCCGCTAGGAGCGGCAAATCTGCTATCCTCCCCGTTAACGTCTGTCTGCAAGACGTAATGAGGTACTACAGTAACGTGGTGCTTTACATATTCTTTTTTCTTCTATGTGCACACGCACGCACACACACATACACACGGACATAAGAAAAACGTACAGACGTAGACCCACACACTGTTTTATAATATATGTCTATTGAAATTGTATAAATAATAACAATTTAAACAACTTGTATTTATTTATTCTGTAAGACACGACGTATCAGCATGATTTAACAGACGTTGTTCTCGCGTTAACTCTGTGGCAGCGCACAATTTCTTAATTATTGAGTCGGAGTGCCGAATGTACCTGTAGTCGAGCGGAAACTCCTTCATAGTGGCCATCAACGGCTGGGCGACTGCGGACCTGCTCCCGGTCCCTACTGTCGAATCACCTGCGGATCGACCGGTGGACGACGCGTCCGTCACTGATCCGCCGGCGGCATTCTGCTGAAGTTCAATCGGGTGTTCGGAGGTAAACAAGGAAGGAAAGATGGCAATGTTTGTTAGTACTCATATGCGGCTGGACAAATATTATGTGTACTCAAACATTGACAAGTATACGTCTAGGGCCAAACGAAAAATTACATACATAAATATATTTTATATAAACCACGGTCCACAATATAGTTAACAGAGCTTTGTTATGAACTAAGCAATTTTCCATTAAAGTTAGAAAGAGTTTGCCATCGTCATGGAGGATTAATAAACACTGTACAGTAAGTGTACATCAATTTGTGTCAGTGTTGTCGTTGCGGCAAGAGTGACACATTTTAATAAACATTATAATTATAACACTATTCCTTGTTTCTGTCAGTACACTTTACATTGTTACCACTCCCTCTATTACCGCCCAGCTGCACTGCCATATTAACACCCACAGCGCGAGCACGGAACCCACCAGTTGCTGCGGTATCAACTGTGTCTCGGTCTGGGCGCTGGCCGGTGACTCCGTGTCCTCGCTTATTGGTGTCGTCGTCGTCGTCGTCGCCGCCGTTGTCGCTATAGTCCCCGACACCCCTTTCGCTGGCGGAGGCTTGGTGTTTACCGAATGCGGCGACAGGTTTTGTGAACTCCCTCGCCGCGCCGACTTCTCGGGCAGCACCTGTCGGCTCGACGCCTTCGATGTCTCCGTCGACACGTGAGGGCTTCGGTAGAAAGAACAACAGTGATGGCCGGTGTAAGATTGTAAATGGACGCCAGTGCCAAACGGACCTTGTGAACAACTGGACTGTTTATGTGTTGAGTGATGTGCAATTTGTAGAAATGGTTCATTGATAGAACTAAAATGCGAAATTCTAAAAAGAAAAAATATGCCAACAAAATTGTCGAGACGATGTTAATAACCATAAAACTATTCAAATGTTAATCGCTGATTTATATCAGTAAGGTTTGAACACCATTGTGAATAGTTTTTTTGTACGTACGCCAATAAACGACTAAATCATTCAGTACATTAAAAAGTATATTTTACATTGTCCAGGTCGTGGTAAATATCACGGGGTCCATCTACACTATCACACTGGTACTCGAGATAGTCTGTCGAAGTGTGCGTGCACGTTCGCATGGGTGTTCGTGTGCTTGTGCTTGTATTAACTTGTACTTGTGCTCGTCTGTCTGTCCGTGTGTGTGTGCGTGTGTGCGTGTGTGCGTGTGCATGTGTGCGTGTGTGCGTATTTGTGTGTGACCTACTTAATATATTCGCGTTCATAATTTCATATTCAAAAATAATATCATCTCGAAACAACACTGGAACACAGGGGTAGTGTGTGCGTGATCCACCGACAGATGTGGGCAGACAACCAATAATTTATGTTTAATTAATTTATATTTTGTTTATTAACAAACAGTAAAGGAGACAACCCAGACTGGCGTCGCTACACGTATTATACAGCCAATACAACCCTCGCATGGTTTCGTATTATAGCTCGAGATTATGGATTTATTGGGGGTCTTGTATAATTAGGTAATCCATAGCAGTTATAGTGAAAAGGTGGCGGCAATGGGAATCAATAAACTAACACACCCCATGTATATTCACGGTGAGTGCTGTGTACTTTGAGCAGAACAGATTGTTGTGATTTGAATTGAAAAGCAGAACCCTCAAAAAAGACGGCCGAATGGAACTGCGTATCTTTTTATGTTCTTAGCTCTAACATAGATAATTAAGCACGAAGGTGATAATAATATCAATAATCGGAATTATGACGATCATGGCTGTTCGTCTGTATTGTCTCGGGTTCGGACAGAGCTTCTTCGTGATTAGCACATTGACACACGCATGTAAACAACTGGAATAGGAATCCTAAAGCCAAAGAAGCCCAATGCGAGTAGAGAGCTGTGAAGATATCGAATGTCAGTGAAACGCCTTCAATTACGATATGTTAACAGCTTCAGATCCCAGCGAAAGAAGAAATGTGGTGAATAAAAACCACGAATGTATGAATCCATCTTGCAACTATTAGAGGACATAACAGTAGACAAGAATACTGCCAGATATAGACACTGAAATATTCCCGCAGACGAGCGAAAGAGTGTTGGTTAAAACAAGAACTTAAAGGGAAACAATCGGCAACTGCGTGAGCCTATACACCTAAACAAATTACGCAATCTAACCATTTGCAACTACAACCAACACTTGCATGTGCCTGTGGTTTACATAGAAATAATTGACAAAGTGGGAGATTCTAGTGAAATCTTATTCCTACAGTTCCCGGCGGCTGACATATTGAGACATGCCCTCAGTGCTTGACTAAAGTGCTTAGAGCTTTATTGACTATGACGCTGTGGTGACGCGTCGAATGCCCATGTTTTCTCGTCCCGTATATAAATATGCCAGTTCATAATTATGTCGGATTCTCGTATTTCCTTCGATTTAGAGTTAGCAATTGTTATAATTCCATACAGAGCGCTATGTGAACGTAACATTTGAGTAGTTACAGCGTCAAAACAAATGCTGAGACGCAAACTAGAGTAATCATTATTCTCCGTTTGGCGACTGACAAGAGCCTGCTATGGACGTACAACTGCATCGTTACAATTCAAGAAATGTGATAAAGGACATCTAACGAGATCAAATCCTTAGTTGTGTCAGTACCAAAGAAACCAATTGTGTTGAGGTGTTATAGAACGAGTGTCTAATGAATTAAATATATAAAGGTTCTTCTAAAAGCATTAGCAGATTGGTAAATCGAGACATGTTCTGCGTGGCTGATTGTGCAGGCGGCATTACATCAGGTGTATTGAGTTTAAAGCTGATATGTGAGAACTGATTATATTAGCGCGGTACAGGCAGACACTTGCATTTACATCATCAATTATGAAAATTGTTTTGACTTGGTAAGCCACACCATAGTGCTAAAGACACCACAGCGCTTACCAAAGAATTTAACAAGATTTAACAAGATTGCCACCCAGAGAATTAACTCTAGGTGGCAGGTGGACAAGGAAGCCCTTTGGCTTATCGAGAGTCCGACCCTTTTGTCTATGTGTATCCCGCCCGTCTGAGGTATGTGTCGATTTTATTTTTAAACATATTCACGCTACTAGCACCCACACAATCAGCAGGTAATCTGTTCCATTCATTCACAGTCCTTTGTGAAAATGAAAACTTTCTTATATCCAATCTACTCTGCTCCTTTGCCAATGTAAGTTCATGTCCTCTAGACCTTCTATCTTTCTTAACTGAGAAAAAAATATTTCTATCAATATTTTCATAACCCTTAAATATTTTAAACACTTCTATCTGATCTCCTCTCAATCTCCTGGTCTCTAGTGTTGTTAAACCGCATTTTTTTAGGCGTATTTCGTAACTAAGATCCCTCAGTTTTGCTCTCCTCTGCACTCTTTCTAGCATATCTATGTCCTTCCTGCGATATGGCCTCCACGCTTGAATACAATATTCTAAATGAGGCCTAACTATTGTTTTGTACAGCGGTATTATTAGCTCTTTTTCCTTATACGTTATGTTTCGCCTAATTAATCCAAGGATTTGATTTCCCTTTGAAGCTGCAATTCCGCACTGCTTTGAAACCTTCATATCAGCACTAATGGTTAACCCTAAGTCCTTTTCTTTTACAGTAGTACTTAGTACAGTACCCCCCATTGTATATTCTACTTCTTCGTTCCCATGTCCTGTGTGGAGGCATTTACATTTCCCAAAATTGAACAGCATTTGCCACTTTTCAGACCATTTGATCAACCTGTCAAGATCATCTTGTAAATGCTGTCTATCTCCATCACTTTTAATCCTTCTAAACACTTTTGTATCATCCGCAAATTTCAACACCTTGCTTGTTATTTCATCATCCAAATCGTTGATATATATTAAGAATAATATAGGACCTAATACTGATCCCTGTGGTACCCCACTCAATACCGATTTCCAGTTTGAAGCCTCCCCATCAACTACTACACGTTGTCTTCTGTCAATCAGCCATTGTTCTATCCAGTTTATTATACCATTTCCTATGCCATGGGCCTTTAGTTTAAGCAGTAATCTTTGATGTGGTACTTTGTCGAAAGCTTTTTGAAAATCTAAGTAGACGATATCTACTGGTGATCCCTCATCTACCCACTTAGTGATGTCTTCCAAAAAACATAACATATTTGTTAAGCATGACCTCGCTTTAAAAAAACCATGTTGAGATGGGTTTATCAAGTTTTGTTTAACAAGAAAATCCACCATGTGATCTTTAATTAGACTTTCTAACAATTTACAAATCACTGATGTTAAACTCACTGGTCTATAGTTCTCTGACTTGTTTCTCGAACCTTTTTTGAATAACGGTATAATGTTTGCTTCTTTCCATTCTAAAGGAACCACTCCCTCTTCTAATGACAAATTGAAAACTGTTGCAAGCGGTATGCTAATTTGTTCTACAATTTCCAATAGTAGTTTGGGTGGAATACCATCCACTCCAGGTGATTTATTATCCTTCATAGCCCTTATTTTCTTACCTACCATTTCCGGGGTTACAATTAATTGTCCTAAATAGTCTGAATCTGCCCCCTTGAACTTAGCCTCTGGTACTGGCAGTGAACTAATATCTTCCCTGGTAAACACTGAACTAAAGTACTCATTCAGGTCTTCTGCCATTAAGAATCCCTCTGATATTATATTTCCAGCACTATCTTCTAGAGGACCGACTTTATCTTGAACTTTCTGTTTGCTTCGAACATACGCATAAAAACTCTTGCTGTCATGTTTTATATTACTAGCTAATTGTTGTTCATAGCTTCTCTTTGAATTTCTAATTTCAGCTGTAGCTTGGTTAAGTGCTTCTTTATTACTGTTGTAGTCTTCATCATTTCCAGTACATATATATGACTTCCACATCATTTGTTTGTACTTAATTTTTCTAATGGCTTCTTTCGATAAGTGTTTCTTTTTGGACCGTTTTCCTTGTTTTTTGAAGGGTACAAATTTATCGACTATACACTTAATTTCACTCTTTAATACATTCCAGCATTCTGTTGCCGTCTTATTTTTCAGTGTGTTATTCCAGTCTATCTTTGCTAAATATTTCCTCATGTCCTTATACCTTCCTTTGTGGAAATTTCTCCTATACTGCTTTTTACTATTCCTTTCTGATTTTACTTTGATGGTAAAATGTATCTGGATGTGATCGCTACTCCCCAGTGGCTCACATATCTTGACATTGTCAACTAATTCATTCTGTGAGGACAAAACTATGTCTAACACATTCTCACCCCTGGTTGGTTCTAGCACATGTTGACAAAGGAATGTATCTTGAACTAAAACTAAAAACTTGTGGTCCTCACTCCCCATACTCTGTAGAGATTTCCATTGTATATGCCTGTGGTTAAAATCCCCCATAATAATACAGTCCAGTTTGCTTACTTCCCTTATAGCGTTTTGTATTTTTTCATTCTCTTCTATGCTTATGTTTGGACTTCTATAAACTAACCCAACTGTTAACGTTGAATTTCCTGTAACTATGTTACACCAAACAGCTTCTTCGCAATCTGCTTCTCTTTCTAATTTTATTTCATAAGCCTGAATAGATTCTTTAATATATAAAATAACTCCACCTCCCTTTCTTCCTATTCTATCTTTTCTAAACATTACATATCCTGTCAGTCCCAATTCAGCATCTGATATATCGGTGGTGGTCCAGGATTCGGTTATACCTATTATATGAGGGTCAATATCTTCTACCATAATGTTTAGTTCATTTCTTTTGTTTACTATACTCCTTGCATTTAAACAAACACATTTATATCCAGCTTCAGAAGAGTTTTCCACACTGTTATTTGCTGATTTATTTGTGCTGTCTTTATCTATGCCTCCATTTTCAGGCTTTTCTGTGAGTCCCCCCTGCGAATCTAGTTTAAATAGATACAACCTGTCCCACTGTCAACAGATCGCAGCAGGTTCTCTGAGAAAACTGCTGCCCCCTTTCCACTAAGATGGAGGCCATCTCTCATGTACATATCTTCCCTCCCAACAAAGTATCCCCATAAATCTGTGAATCCCACCCCCTCTTCGTCACACATCTGCTCAACTAGTGCGTTGATCGCCATCCTTTTACAGTTTCTATACGTTGCCCCCCTTCCTCCCATTACTGGCAAAATTCCTGACAGAATAACCTGTTCAACTCTCGTCTTCTGTAGCTTCCTCACTAACTGTCTATACTTCTGTACTATCGCAGTTGTTCCCTCCCTGTCTGCATTATTTGTTCCTACATGTACCAGTATAGACCCCCCCTTGCCATGTCCCAATACCTTCTCTACCCTGTCAGTTACATGTTCAATCCTAGCCCCCGGTAAACAAACAACGATGTCCTTCCCCTCGCTCAGTGCCTTGTCCGTCTTTCTCATAATGGAGTCGCCCATAAACACCCTCTCTTTCCTCATTGCCCCCTCTATCACTGCCTTAGAATAGCTCCTTCTTCGGTTTGCATCTGTCTGCTTGTTGTCTTTCCCCCCTGTCGTCTTCTCTCCTGTCACATTCTCTTCCGATCCATTCTTTCCTGTCGCTTTTTCTCTTGTCACCTTCCCTTTTATCGACTTCTCTTCTATCACATTTTCTCTCACTTCCTTTCGTCCCTTCTTCGTTCGTCCCATCTCGTTTTCCTCTCTCCTCTCCCTTCCCATCTTCCCTCCCTCCTTCACTACGGTCACTTTCTTCACTGTCACCTTCACGCTTGTCACGTTTTCTGTTGTCGATTTTCCAATTTCTTCCCCTCCAATCACCTTCCCTCCTCTCAATCTCCTTTCCTCGGTTTTCTTGCCACTGCTATTCTCCTTCAGACTTGCAGTATTTTCACCTCTCTCCCTGTCGTCTCTCTCCATTCGACCTGCCTCCTTGCTAATTCCCATCTCCATTCCCTTCACAATATCTGTCAACCTAACTATCTCCTTCTGCAGACACTCCACCTTCCAACACCCAATGCACTGAAAGGTGAATCCTTCCTCCATGATTTCTACCCATGACTTCCCACAGCCGGACAATGCAAAATCTACCCAGCTGTGGCAGTGATCGCACACCAAGTGTCGCTTTGCCTTGACTTGCCGCTTGCAAGGCGCCATATCCCGATCAGAATTTATTTAATAACTTAACTAACTGATGGATGGAAGTGATGTTTGCTTACTAAATAGTACAGAGAACAGATCGCAACAGTCAGAATCAATAACTGTCAGCTGATATTTACCATTAATGGAAGAGTGAGGCGAGGCTATATAACATCAGCTGACATTTACCACTAGTGAAAGAGTGGGGCGAGGCTATATAAATTTTGTAGGGAGAGAAGATCTGTTTATGAATGATGGGCTACATCTGACAGGAAAAAGAGCAGCAGTTCTAGGGAGCGAGTTCATTAGATGCATAGGTGAAGATGCAGGCACAGTTGAGTATTTAAACTAGATGCACAGGAGGATACGTAGAGCCACCTCAAAGAAAAAGTTCAAACAAATCTACAAGGAAAGGTTCACCAAATATCCATAAAAATTTACTTAGACGTGTATGCTTAAATGCCAGAAGCATAGTAAATAAGAGAAGCGATTTAGACATCATGATAGCGGATATAGACCCCGACCTAATAGACATCACGCAATCGTGGACACACGAAGACATGGTAGATGCTGAATTAGCTCTATCGGGTGATGTCATGTTTGGAGAGAACAGACAAGAGAGAAGAGGAGGCGTAGTCAGTATGTATATTAAAGAATCCATACAGGCACATGAAGTACAAAGGAAAAGGGAAGCAGATTGCGAGGATGCTATTTGGTGCAACATAGTTACCAGAAACTCAACATTAACAATAGGATTAGTTTATCGTAGTCCAAACATAAGGCAAGAGGATGATGTAAAGTGCTATAAAGGAGATAAGTAAAGGGGAAGGTGTTGTAATGGGTGATTTTAATCATGGACATTATTCAGTGGAAATCAATAGAGAGTGCTGGAGGTGATGACAACAGTTTCTACTTTTAATACAGGACTGTATGTTTTGGAACCAACCAGAGGTGGGAATGTGTTGGATTTAGTGCTCTCTTCTCAAAACGATTTAGTTAACAAAGTTAAAATACATGAACATTTGGGATCTAGTGATCATAACCAGATCCATGTTAGTATAAAAGTACAATCAGGGAATAATGGTAAAAAGCGATGGAGGAGAAACTTTAACAAAGGCAAAAATAAACAGATGAGAAAATATTTAGCACACATAGATTGGACTAACTTAATGAAGGACAAGACAGCAACAGAATGTTGGACCATTTCGAAAGATGTGATTGAGGGCATTATTGACAGATTTGTTCCCCCTAACAAAGCAAGGGAAACGATCTAGGAAGAAACACATCAAAAGAAGCTGTACGAAAGATTGCTTACAAACAAATTACGAGGAGAGTTTACAAAAAACTGGAAATATAGAAGACTATGAAAACTACAAAGTGGCCCTTAGCCTAGCTACAATCGAAATTAGAAAATCCAAACCAACGTTTGAACAAAAATTGGCGAATGATATATAAAAACTGATAGCACGAGTTTCTATGCTATGTACGGAGTAAACAGAAGGTTCGAGATAAGGTGGGACCACTAGAAAACAGTGCAGGAAACGTAATATCTGATGGGTTTCAAATGGCAGAAGCTCTCAACGAGTATTTCAGTTCTGTGTTTGCCACAGAAGATATAAGTTCACTGCCATTACCAGTTAATAAATTTCAGGGGGATGAATCAAATCAATTAGGGCAGTGTTTGTTACTCCTGAAATGATATCAAAAGAAAATTAAGATGATGAAAGAAAACAAGTCATCTGGAGTTGAAGGGATACCACCAAAACTGCTTAAGGAAATTGTAGATCAAATCAGTACACCACTTGCTATATTCTTTAACTTGTCACTTAAAGAGGGAATCGTTCCACTAGAATGGAAAGAAGCAAACATTACACATTATTTAAAAAGGTGCGAGGAGCAAGCCAGAGAATTACAGACCAGTGAGTTTAACATCACTTTTATGCACATTATTAAAAACGCTTATAAGAGACCACATGGTGGAATTCCTTGTAAAACACAAACTAATAAATAAATCTCACCATGGATTCCTAAAACTAGGTCTTGTGTAACCAATCTCTTATGGTTTTAGAAGAAATTACAAAGTGGGTAGATAATGGGTCACCAGTGGATGTTGTCTATTTAGATCTTCAGAAAACATTTGATAAAGTGCCACATCAAAGATTGTTACTTAAACTAAAAGCCCATTGTATGGGATGGTGTGACCTGTTGGATACAAACATGGTTGACAGACAGAAGACAGAGAGTAATAGTAGAGAGGGAGATTTCAAACTGGAAACCAATTTTGAGTGGAATGCCACAGGGGTCGCTGGTGAGACATATATATTCTTGATATATATATAAATGATTTGGATGATGATGTATCAAGCAAACTACTGACATTCGCAGACGATACAACATTGTTCAGAGCAGTTAAAACAGATGCAGATAAACACACTTTACAAGATTATCTACCAAAATTGGTCAAATGATCTGAAAAATGGCAAATATTCAGTTTTGGGAAGTGTAAATACATTTACATTAGACATGGAAATGTGAACAAAGATTACATAATGGCGGATAGTATATTAGGTAAAACTGTAAAAGAAAAGGACTTAGGTGTAACAGTTACTGCTGACATGAAAATTTCGGAGCAATGTGGAATTGCTGCTTAAAAGGTTAACCAAATACTAGGGCTAATTAGGAAAAATATCACATATAAGGAGAAACAGCTAATTGCACTACTGTACAAAACAATAGTTAGGCCACATTTGGAGGCCATATCAAAAGATGGACATATATAAGTTGTTAAAGATATTGAATGGTTATGAGGATATTGATAAAAATACTTTCTTCAAACTGAAAGAAGGCAGTATAATCAGAGGGCCCAGTGGAGTATTAGTTAAGGAACAGCATAGGTTGGATATGAGAAAGTAGTCATTCTCTCAGAGGACAATAAATGATTGGAACAAATTATCTGATGATTGTGTTAATGCTAGCAGTGTGAATATGTTCAAAAATAAAATTGACAGCTATCTGGCGAGGGCATGTTATACGTAGGTGGAATATTGTTGGACTCTCGATAAGCCAAAGGCTTCCTTGACCGCATGCCGTCTGGAGCTTATAGCTACAAGATACAAGATGGCCGCCAGTACAAGAATCGGTGTTTAGGTGATGTTGCCAAGAGAAGGTTTTACATGTTTATATTGCCGAATGAGTGACTAGATTTAGCTCAGTTGGTTTCTAACTATGCACTGAGTTGGATCGCTTCATTTAATCACACTGTTATCAACTGATACTCTCAGATTTAACACTCTGATTGTCAAGCATGCCGAGGGCTAGTGATAACAACTTTTAGCCTGAAGTCTGGTTAACAAAGCAATCTCCTTGCACCTGCTAACATTCAGCCGCTGACCGCTCGCGCCCGATCGTTGGCGCCGTGGACAGACAATAGACAACAATATACATTACAGGGTAATGCGGTTCGACTCTAGTCGCAAACAGGTAAGCGTAAACTAACGATGCCGCAGCCTAGGAAGAAATGTTCCCAAGGGGAAGAATCACCCTTTGACACTGATCATTTTATGTTGATTGTACAATAAATTCTGTGACGAAACTGTTTTTTGTTGAAGATGAAAACGATTATTATAAGACTTGGCTGACAAAAACGACAATATGGCCAAGGAAATCGATGAATTGTCAAAGCGCGTCGAATCTAAATATGCCAGGGTTGGAGAACTAGAGCAAAAAGTATGTAAACTGGAGTCCGATATGGACGATCTGGAGCAATACCATTTACTCCCGGCGAGGCAGTATCCAGTTCCATGGACTGAAGGAATCGGTGGGCGGGGAAGATCTCGGGTTGAAGAACTAGACCAAAAAGTCTGTAAACTGGAGTCCGATTTGGACGATCTGGAGCAATACCATGTACTCCCGGCGAAGCAGTATCCAGTTCCATGGACTGAAGGAATCGGTGGGCGGGGAAGATCTCGGGTTGAAAAACTAGAGCAAAAAGTCTGTAAACTGGAGTCCGATTTGGACTACCTGGAGCAATACCATTTACTCCCTGGCGAGGCAGTATCCAATTCCATGGACTGAAGGAATCGGTGGGCGGGGAAGATCTCGTGTTGAAGAACTAGAGCAAAAAGTATGTAAACTGGAGTCCGATTTGGACGATCTGGAGCAGTACCATTTACTCCCGGCGAGGCAGTATCCAGTTCCATGGACTGAAGGAATCGGTGGGCGGGGAAGATCTCGAGGTGGACATCATTGGCCTAATAAACAATGAGATCGGCCTTACCCCCCCCCCCCCACTTGCATCGTCCGAAATCGTTCGCTGCCACCGTATCGGAAGAAAATAAAATTACTCAGGACGCCCGTGTGGCGTCCTGGTGAAGTTCCAGCGTGAGAGTCGCCGGGACGCCATCATCCGAATGCGAGGGAAACGCAAGCCGCGTTTACTTAAACGAGGATTTGACAGCTAGACGATCACAGCTTGCGTTCCATGCAAGAAACCTACTCGTTATTACAATTTATTATTATTTCACTTGAAGAATGGGAATATTGCGTTGATTTTAATGGTTAATGCTCTGCTCATGATATGTTTGTTCATACCAAACGTCAATATGTCTATCTTAACAACTTCATATAATTATACAGAGAGCACCACAATGTTACCAATTGTAAAGAACTGTGCCACATATAGACATAATTCACATGGATGTATCACTAAGTGTATCTTATCTATCCACTTACGTAAATATCAAACTAATCAACATAATCGGGGAGAAGTGAGTGGTGGTAAACCTAAATGACACTTGATGAAATTATCCTCTCCTTCTTAGGAGGCATTAAAAAATGATTTAATAAATGTTTTAGATATAAATGATATTGAAAACAATGAACCGCAAATATTATGTCGTTCATCTTATTATGATTTCGATACCTTTATTAGAGTAGGTCAGAGTAAACAAAACTATTTTAGTATCTTAAGCACAATTATTCAATCCATAAACGCTAAATTTGATGAACTTGAGGCTTTTATAGAAGAACTTAGCCTTAATAATTTCAAATTTAGTGTCATGTGTTTGCAAGAGACATAGAAAGCGGAAAACTATGACTTATCCCAATTTGCCTAACATGGCTACGACTGTCTAGCACAGGCTAAAACCAGTAGTGATAAAGGAGGGCTAATTATATATGTTGACAATAAATATAGAGCTGAAGTAAAAATAAAACTTTACAAGAGGGAACCTTTCGAAGGTTTAATAATTCAAATAAATGGTGTTACCCTTTCAAAGAACATAACTATTGGTAACATATACAGATCCCCCAAAACAGGTAACGACAACTTAAATACTTTTATAAATGGATTTTCATCGATTATTCCTTTATTGCAAAATAATGCAAATACTAATCTTATTATTGCAGGTGATTTTAACATAAACCTACTCAAATTAAATGAAACAGACACATATAGTAATTTCTTTGATACAGTAATATCACATAGCTTGTACCCTCAGATCAGTCTTCCTACTAGCTTCACTAGAACAAATGGAACTTTAATTGATAATTGTTTCTGTAAATTAAATAAATTTATATTACAATGTACAGCAGGCATACTAACCAAAAGGTTTTCTGACCACCAACCGTATTTCATGCTTATTGATATTACTTTGAAGTCTGAACCTTCTCCAAAATACGTTAAAATACATATATCAAATGACGAGGCAATGCACAAGGTTAAGAAAGAAATTAACTCAAACGTAATTTACAACAAACTAAATAAACAGCATAGCGCTGATGTCAATTTAAACTACGATATAATACATCAAGAAATTAAACGAGCATAAAACATGCATATGCCAAGCAAATCGGTGAAATTCAATAAATACAAACATAAAAGGTCAATGTGGATAACTCAAGGTTTGCTAAGATCAATTCGATACGAAGATAGACTTTATAAAAAACTAAAATTGACAAATCCAAATTCACCTAACTATGACATTTGTTCCATTAACTTCAAAACGTATAACTCAATACTAAAAATTAGCATTCGTATAGCCAAGTAAATGTATTTTGAAAACAGTTTTAATACATTTAAGCATGATATAAGAAATACTTGGAAAATTATAAATGAAATTTTGTCAAATAATAAGAAAAAACGAACGTTGCCTGTAGTTTTTTTTAAATAGAAAACAGCACAACAATTACATATAAAAAAGGTAATTGCAAACAGATTTAATAACTACTTCACAAATATAGACCATTACAAGTAGTATCACTTTTAAAGGTAATAAAGATTACAGTTATTATCTCAATAAACAAGTAAATTCTCTTTTTGTATTTAAACAAGTTGACGAAGAAACTGTAAAGAAAACCATAGAAAATCTCCCCGCAAAAAACAGCTGTGGTTTCGACGGCATTTCACCCAAATTGTTAAAAGTAATCGAAGCCGAGATCATATAATCATTAACGCTACTAATAAACCCAATTTTAAATACTTGTATATTCCCGGACAAACTCAAAATTACGAAAGTTATACCAATATTTAAAAAAGACGACCCATCATTATTTGACAATTACAGGCCTATCTCTCTTCTTCCTTCTATTTCAACAATTATTGAGAAAATAAATTTGATTCAGTTATCTTCATATTTCAATGACTTTAAACTTTGATAATCATTTAGACCAAAATATTCAACTGACTACGCCGCACTATAATTAATTTATAGAATGATAACACAAATGGATAAAAATGAAGAGCCGACTAGTATATTGCTCGATCTCTCCAAGACCATTGACCATAACGTTTTACTAAATAAACTGAGATACTATGGCATTGATGGCTCAACATTTATTTAGAAGATATTTAATAAACAGAACACAAATACAATATACAAAAGTTTAAGAAATCCAGTCATACACTTTACCTATAACAATTGGTGTTCCACAAAGATCAATTCTTGGTCCATTATTATTTATTATATACATTAATGACTTTTCAGAAGCCAGTAACATGTTTGTTTTCATCATATATGCTGATGATGCAACTTTATTTAGCATGTTAAGAACGTTTTCTGACAAAACACACAATAAAAGCACTCAATCCTGTATAACTGAAGAACTGTCAAAAGTTACTGAATGGTTAAATATAAATAAACTGTTGTGAAACAAAACAAAATCAAAGTACATTATGTTTCACATGTCTAATAAACACACACATACTCCTACGTTAAGAATTGACAATGTCAATATTGAAAAAAATGAATTAATACATTTTTTTAGGATTGACTTTGGACACTAGCTTAAACTGGAAAAAAAAAAATTAAAAATTATCTAACAAGTGTTTCAAAACAATTGGCATTTTTAACCTCGACTAAAACATGTACTACCTTTATGAATAAAAGTTATATTGTATAACTCATTAACATTATTTCATATTCACTATTGCACAACGTCATGGGGATATCAAGGAAATATAATTTTAAAACTTCAAAAAAAGCAGTGCGAATAATAACCTTAAACAATTATAATTCCCATACTGAACCTCTGTTTAAATAACTTCATTTATTAAAAGTAGAACATATCTTAAATTTGCAAGAATTAAATTTTATTTTAAATACATACACAAAGACTTTACGTATTAAAGTGGAATATTACCCCACTTGCTAATATGCATAATTACAACACTCGAAACATAAAAAATATATATACTTTTAGAAGTAAACATGAATTTGCAATGAAATGTCTCAGATATAATTTGCCTCATACTATTAATAACACGCCCGAAATAGTGTCAAAGATAAAATATACACTCAAAGTTTACGTGGATTTACAATGTATGTAACAAAATTACTTTTTACAAATATATAGTGATATACGCACATTACCCAACTGCTACTCATGTCTACAAAACCAGTAAGTTACAAATATCAGGTAGCACCCAAATACTAATATCTGTACAAGAACATCGCCATGTATACACATGGTAAAGATAACTTACACCATTATGAGACAGACATCTGGCTAATAGAGCAATGACATCATAAAAATTCGGGTGGCTCATATGACAGCGACAGCTTTGTCTTAGTAGGAGTCAACCACTCCATTGGTGTCAAGGTCAATGATTGTATTTACGTCTTTACTTGACAAAAAATGTAGTTTGTAGGCGGATGTATGTGTATGTATGAGGTATGTGTTTAAATTTTATTAATTATATTATGTATGTACATGTAATATATATATATATATATATATATATA
>CM034537.1:63008841-63181341 GCA_020002185.1 Paraescarpia echinospica
ATTACAGACTTTGGTGGCGAGTGGTATCACGTATCATGTGACATATGTGCATGTGTAACTGTAGATGTGTCTATTTGTTATTTTAATAATTTTATTTATTTTGACGAAAAATGTTTTAACATTTATTTTATAAAAAAACCTCTTTCAGAGCTATAAAAATGAACATGCTAAGTACATCACAGCAAAGGAATTCATTTAAAAATGAACCAAGCTAATAAACACATTAACAACAAGAAAACATGTCGTTTTGCTGGGGAGGGGTTGACCACATTTGTCATCCACTTGGGGGGAGGTGGCACTTGGCTGAAGAGAAGTTTAAAGTCCTACCCTTGTCACGGGCCCTTACCATTGAAATATTTAGTGCCCCCTTTTTAAGAAAACGGATTCGTACCTTCCAATCTAGATGATGGGAATACTACCTCCAACATTTTCAACCCCAATCTCCTGCCTCCAACATTTAGCCACCTCTCTCAAATTTCTCGTCTCCCACCTGAAAATTACCCAATGGATCTGCCAATAACCTTATTTTAATTTTGAAGTTATTTAATAAAATAACCCATCCCTATCCATTGAATTTATTTTCCTCCATTATCCAGAGACAACACCTCTGTTCAAGAGACTGAAGAAGACAGCTATTTCCTTGGTCAAAAACCCCCACACCGGCAGCTTCAGCCGGGTGGTAAGGGCAAGAAAACAGTTGCAGCTAGAGACAGAAGCTGGAGAACAGAGACTGTCAGCACTGAGTGAAGTATGTGCCAAAGAGACAGTACGGAAGACATACAACATGTATCAGGTGGGCAGCATTACCGTTTATTAATAATTGAAAATAGCACATATCGTCATTGAAAGTGACATGTATAGCTATTTGGGACAATAACACACACCAGCACTATATAAGACCCACAATATAAAACTCCTGTCTTAATATGTTTTGACTATAATTATCATGAACAAGGGTGCAGATTACTCATTGCAGTACAAGTCATGAAAACATCATCACATAAATTTCTTCTACAATATTCAGAGGTAGGCTTGAAGAGTGGTTTCCTTTATAAACTGGATCAAAAGGACTGATATATATGATAATATTTAATGTTAGTACTTGACATCTGACTTTGTTCTTTCATATTTGCACACAGAAGTCCCAAGTGACACATCTACACAGACACCTAGAGTCTGCACTGCCAGTACAACAACACAAACCAGTGACTTGATGATGTGGAGTGCAAGGAAGTTCTCACACAGAGGTCCCAATTGACACATCTACACAGGCACCTAGAGTCTACACTGTCAGTACAACAACACAAACCAGTGACTTGATGATGTGGAGTGCAAGGAAGTTCTCACACAGAGGTCCCAATTGACACATCTACACAGGCACCTAGAGTCTACACTGTCAGTACAACAACACAAACCAGTGACTTGATGATGTGGAATGCAAGGAAGTTCTCACACAGAGGTCCCAAGTGACACATCTACACATACACCTAGAGTCTACACTGTCAGTACAACAACACAAACCAGTGACTTGATGATGTGGAGTGCAAGGAAGTTCTCACACAGAGGTCCCAAGTGACACATCTACACAGACACCTAGAATCTACACTGTCAGTACAACAACACAAACCAGTGACTTGATGATGTGGAGTGCAAGGAAGTTCACTCACAGAGGTCCCAAGTGACACATCTACACAGACACCTAGAGTCTACACTGTCAGTACAACAACACAAACCAGTGACTTGATGATGTGGAGTGCAAGGAAGTTCACTCACAGAGGTCCCAAGTGACACATCTACACAGACACCTAGAGTCTACACTGTCAGTACAACAACACAAACCAGTGACTCGATGATGTGGAGTGCAAGGAAGTTCTCACACAGAGGTCCCAAGTGACACATCTACACAGACACCTAGAGTCTACACTGTCAGTACAACAACACAAACCAGTGACTTGATGATGTGGAGTGCAAGGAAGTTCTCACACAGAGGTCCCAAGTGACACATCTACACAGATACCTAGAGTCTACACTGTCAGTACAACAACACAAACCAGTGACTTGATGATGTGGAGTGCAAGGAAGTTCTCACACAGAGGTCCCAAGTGACACATCTACACAGACACCTAGAGTCTACACTGTCAGTACAACAACACAAACCAGTGACTTGATGATGTGGAGTGCAAGGAAGTTCTCACACAGAGGTCCCAATTGACACATCTACACAGGCACCTAGAGTCTACACTGTCAGTACAACAACACAAACCAGTGACTTGATGATGTGGAATGCAAGGAAGTTCTCACACAGAGGTCCCAAGTGACACATCTACACATGCACTGGGAGTCTACACTGTCCAGTGCAACAACAGAGGCTTGATGATGTGGAGTGCAAAGGAAGTTCTCACACAGAGGTCCGTGACACATCTACACAGACACCTAGAATCTACACTGTCAGTACAACAACACAAACCAGTGACTTGATGATGTGGAGTGCAAGGAAGTTCTCACACAGAGGTCCCAATTGACACATCTACACAGGCACCTAGAGTCTACACTGTCAGTACAACAACACAAACCAGTGACTTGATGATGTGAAGTGCAAGGAAGTTCACTCACAGAGGTCCCAAGTGACACATCTACACAGACACCTAGAGTCGACACTGTCAGTACAACAACACAAACCAGTGACTCGATGATGTGGAGTGCAAGGAATTTCACTCACAGAGGTCCCAAGTGACACATCTACACAGACACCTAGAGTCGACACTGTCAGTACAACAACATAAACCAGTGACTCGATGATGTGGAGTGCAAGGAATTTCACTCACAGAGGTCCCAAGTGACACATCTACACAGACACCTAGAGTCGACACAGTCAGTACAACAACATAAACCAGTGACTCGATGATGTGGAGTGCAAGGAATTTCGCACACAGAGGTCCCAAGTGGCACATCTACACAGACACCTAGAGTCTACACTGTCAGTACAACAACACAAACCAGTGACTTGATGATGTGGAGTGCAAGGAAGTTCACTCACAGAGGTCCCAAGTGACACATCTACACAGACACCTAGAGTCTACACTGCCAGTACAGCAACACAAACCAGTGACTCGATGATGTGGAGTGCAAGGTAGTTCACTCACAGAGGTCCCATGTGACATATCTACACAGACACCTAGAGTCTACACTGTCAGTACAACAACACAAACCAGTGACTTGATGATGTGGAGTGCAAGGAAGTTCTCACACAGAGGTCCCAAGTGACACATCTACACAGACACCTAGAGTCTACACTGTCAGTACAACAACACAAACCAGTGACTCGATGATGTGGAGTGCAAGGAAGTTCGCACACAGAGGTCCCAAGTGACACATCTACACAGACACGTAGAGTCTACACTGTCAGTACAACAACAAAAACCAGTGACTCGATGATGTGGAGTGCAAGGAAGTTCACTCACAGAGGTCCCAAATGACACATCTACACAGACACCTAGAGTCTACACTGTCAGTACAACAACACAAACCAGTGACTCGATGATGTGGAGTGCAAGGAAGTTCGCACACAGAGGTCCCAAGTGACACATCTACACAGACACGTAGAGTCTACACTGTCAGTACAACAACACAAACCAGTGACTCGATGATGTGGAGTGCAAGGAAGTTCACTCACAGAGGTCCCAAATGACACATCTACACAGACACCTAGAGTCTACACTGTCAGTACAACAACACAAACCAGTGACTTGATGATGTGGAGTGCAAGGAAGTTCACACACAGAGGTCCCAAGTGACACATCTACACAGACACCTAGAGTCTACACTGTCAGTACAACAACACAAACCAGTGACTTGATGATGTGGAGTGCAAGGAAGTTCACACACAGAGGTCCCAAGTGACACATCTACACAGACACCTAGAGTATACACTGTCAGTACAACAACACAAACCAGTGACTTGATGATGTGGAGTGCAAGGAAGTTCGCACACAGAGGTCCCAAGTGACACATCTACACAGACACCTAGAGTCTACACTGTCAGTACAACAACACAAACCAGTGACTCGATGATGTGGAGTGCAAGGAAGTTCGCACACAGAGGTCCCACGTGACACATCTACACAGACACCTAGAGTCTACACTGTCAGTACAACAACACAAACCAGTGACTCGATGATGTGGAGTGCAAGGAAGTTCGCACACAGAGGTCCCAAGTGACACATCTACACAGACACCTAGAGTCTACACTGTCAGTACAACAACACAAACCAGTGACTCGATGATGTGGAGTGCAAGGAAGTTCACTCACAGAGGTCCCAAATGACACATCTACACAGACACCTAGAGTCTACACTGTCAGTACAACAACACAAACCAGTGACTCGATGATGTGGAGTGCAAGGAAGTTCACTCACAGAGGTCCCAAATGACACATCTACACAGACACCTAGAGTCTACACTGTCAGTACAACAACACAAACCAGTGACTCGATGATGTTATGCAAGGAAGCTCGCAGAGACACAGAGGTCCCAAATGACATCTACAGACACCTAGAGCTCCACTGTCAGTACAACAACACAAAAACCAGTGACTCGATGATGTGGAGTGCAAGGAAGTTCGCACACAGAGGTCCCAAGTGACACATCTACACAGACACCTAGAGTCTACACTGCCAGTACAACAACACAAACCAGTGACTCGATGATGTGGAGTGCAAGGAAGTTCTCACACAGAGGTCCCAATTGACACATCTACACAGGCACCTAGAGTCTGCACTGCCAGTACAACAACACAAACCAGTGACTCGATGATGTGGAATGCAAGGAAGTTCTCACACAGAGGTCCCAATTGACACATCTACACAGGCACCTAGAGTCTACACTGCCAGTACAATAACACAAACCAGTGACTCGATGATGTGGAGTGCAAGGAAGTTCTCACACAGAGGTCCCAATTGACACATCTACACAGGCACCTAGAGTCTACACTGTCAGTACAACAACACAAACCAGTGACTCGATGATGTGGAGTGTAAGCAGTTCGCACACAGAGGTCCCAAGTGACACATCTACACAGACACCTAGAGCTCCATACTCCGTCAGTACAACAACACAAACCAGTGACTCGATGATGTGGAGTGCAAGGAAGTTCACACACAGAGGTCCCAAGTGACACATCTACACAGACACCTAGAGTCTACACTGTCAGTACAACAACACAAACCAGTGACTCGATGATGTGGAGTGCAAGGAAGTTCACACACAGAGGTCCCAAATGACACATCTACACAGACACCTAGAGTCTACACTGTCAGTACAACAACACAAACCAGTGACTCGATGATGTGGAGTGCAAGGAAGTTCCGTACACAGAGGTCCCAAATGACACACATCTACACAGACACCTAGAGTCTACACTGTCAAATAGTACAACAACACAAACCAGTGACTCGATGATGTGGAGTGCAAGGAAGTTCGCACACAGAGGTCCCAAGTGACACATCTACACAGACACCTAGAGTCTACACTGTCAGTACAACAACACAAACCAGTGACTCGATGATGTGGAGTGCAAGGAAGTTCACTCACAGAGGTCCCAAATGACACATCTACACAGACACCTAGAGTCTACACTGTCAGTACAACAACACAAACCAGTGACTCGATGATGTGGAGTGCAAGGAAGTTCGCACACAGAGGTCCCAAGTGACACATCTACACAGACACCTAGAGTCTACACTGTCAGTACAACAACACAAACCAGTGACTCGATGATGTGGAGTGCAAGGAAGTTCGCACACAGAGGTCCCAAATGACACATCTACACAGACACCTAGAGTCTACACTGTCAGTACAACAACACAAACCAGTGACTCGATGATGTGGAGTGCAAGGAAGTTCGCACACAGAGGTCCCAAGTGACACATCTACACAGAAACCTAGAGTCTACACTGTCAGTACAACAACACAAACCAGTGACTCGATGATGTGGAGTGCAAGGAAGTTCACTCACAGAGGTCCCAAATGACACATCTACACAGACACCTAGAGTCTACATTGTCAGTACAACAACACAAACCAGTGACTCGATGATGTGGAGTGCAAGGAAGTTCACTCACAGAGGTCCCAAATGACACATCTACACAGACACCTAGAGTCTACACTGTCAGTACAACAACACAAACCAGTGACTTGATGATGTGGGTGCAAAGTTCACTCACAGAGGTCCCAAATGACACATCTACACAGACACCTAGAGTCTACACTGTCAGTACAACAACACAAACCAGTGACTCGATGATGTGGAGTGCAAGGAAGTTCGCACACAGAGGTCCCAAGTGACACATCTACACAGATACCTAGAGTCTACTCTGTCAGTACAACAACACAAACCAGTGACTCGATGATGTGGAGTGCAAAGAAGTTCACTCACAGAGGTCCCAAATGACACAGACACCTAGAGTCTACACCGTCAGTACAACAACACAAACCAGTGACTTGATGATGTGGAGTGCAAGGACGTTCACTCACAGAGGTTCCAAATGACACATCTACACAGACACCTAGAGTCTACACTGTCAGTACAACAACACAAACCAGTGACTCGATGATGTGGAGTGCAAGGAAGTTCGCACACAGAGGTCCCAAGTGACACATCTACACAGACACCTAGAGTCTACACTGTCAGTACAACAACACAAACCAGTGACTCGATGATGTGGAGTGCAAGGAAGTTCGCACACAGAGGTCCCAAGTGACACATCTACACAGACACCTAGAGTCTACACTGTCAGTACAACAACACAAACCAGTGACTCGATGATGTGGAGTGCAAGGAAGTTCACTCACAGAGGTCCCAAATGACACATCTACACAGACACCTAGAGTCTACACTGTCAGTACAACAACACAAACCAGTGACTCGATGATGTGGAGTGCAAGGAAGTTCGCACACAGAGGTCCCAAGTGACACATCTACACAGACACCTAGAGTCTACACTGTCAGTACAACAACACAAACCAGTGACTCGATGATGTGGAGTGCAAGGAAGTTCGCACACAGAGGTCCCAAGTGACACATCTACACAGACACGTAGAGTCTACACTGTCAGTACAACAACACAAACCAGTGACTCGATGATGTGGAGTGCAAGGAAGTTCGCACACAGAGGTCCCAAGTGACACATCTACACAGACACCTAGAGTCTACACTGTCAATACAACAACACAAACCAGTGACTTGATGATGTGGAGTGCAAGGAAGTTCACTCACAGAGGTCCCAAGTGACACATCTACACAGACACCTAGAGTCTACACTGTCAGTACAACAACACAAACCAGTGACTTGATGATGTGGAGTGCAAGGAAGTTCGCTCACGATCATGAAGAATGCACTTTTATACAGGCCTGGAACATTTCGAGAAGTTTCTTTTTGTCTTACAATCACTTGGCCCAGCAGCATATAACCTACGTTATTATCATGGTGTGATACCATCTGTCGGTGGAAGATAAATTCTTTGTTACTCTTGTGAAGATGCGCCAGCACAAAACTAACTTTTAACTGAGTACAATGTTTGGTAAAACTGAGGCCACTCTGTCAAATATTTTTATTACCTGGATAAATTTCATGGTTTGTCAGTGGGGGACTGTCTGCTATTATTTGATGGAAACTGTAATTGGTCACTGACAGAGGCTTGTGTCAACAGACAGCACCCACTAGATCACTGAACAATTGCATGTACATTTTAAGCTGTGTCAAACTGTGGGCTGTAACTAATGTGTAATGGGAATCCCTACTGCACATGTAGAACCTGAGAACCTTTAAAACAGCAGTAGACATAATTATCAATGCAATATAAAGATATGATCTAGGATTAAAATAGCTTAGGTATAAAATAATATAAAAAGTAAAATAACATAGGTATACTCGGAAAGGTTAAAGAATATTTAGGCAAAAATTATAAGGAATATTATTCACGTTTTACTATACATGTTGCAGTTATTCCGTCACTCCAGTTATATTAGTATTATGTCGTTACAACTGTTTTTAACTCTCATTACTACTGTTTTTAAGTCAAAATGTACGTTATGCATTTGTATCTTGTTAACAAATAAGTTTTATCATAGTTCATATCTGTCTTCTTTCTGGGGGAGGGTTGTAGGGGCAAAAGTAGAACAGATAATGCGTGTGCATTTTCTTAAACAATGTTTTACTGCGCTACATGCAAGATTGCAGCTCACCAACTTTCGTGCAAGGTTTCTACAACCACTGGAAATTGGCCTAAATAGCAGAGTATCCGGATAAAATCCGACAGTATTTTTTAATAACACATTACGTAATATATAAAATATTCACAAAATGGTCTACTCGAATACTTTATTTCCAGGTGTATCTTCACTGGCATGCATATAGTCTAGAGAGCTACTAAACATGTCAACACTTTACTTCCATCATAACTCTTAATGATTTGTAACTATGATTCACCAAAAAACATTTCATTAATAATTACAAATTTACAATGTAGTTCAAGGGACTTCAGGGCCTTTTGGCCCATTTTTTTTACTCCACATTGCTTCAGTTTACTCAGCTGTATAAATAACCGGATACCGCGCTATATAAGAACTTAACTTTTTTACCTTTTAGGTTCAATTCAGGTTGGACCTCTCACAGACTTGCAATAAAATTAATATTGGTAATAATTCCTATACAGGAACTTATTTATGATTGCAGACACAAAATAAAAAGAGTAAAATTCTAGTAGTTTTTTTCCACTATTTTTCATTTCTATGCACTATTAGCACAACCAATCTCTTGAAAGTGTACACAACAATCTGTTTGAACAAAACAGTTGCCCTTGGATTTGGTAGTAATAGTCATGGTTTTCTTGTAAATAAAGAGACCCGTCAGCTTCTTTCAGGTAAGGAACTGTTAAGGGAGAAATATTATTTTCTCTTGCTGTGTAACAAAATTTAACTTCCAAAATTGTATCTGTGTCGATTACTGCCAAATATGCCACATGCCTGAGTCTGAACTTTAAACTTTTTTTTTCAAATTGTTCCACTGCCACATTCTCGTAACTACGGTCATGCAATACAGCTGGTGTTCTAATGTCTACAAAAGTAATTCCATATCTCTCCTCTCTGTGGTCTTGCAGATGGCACCAAAGTCTTATGAGGTCAGATGATGTAGTCATCTGACCTCATAAGACTTCATAATCCTCCACTTACTTCATAGTCCTCCACTTACTTCATAGTTGCCCTTTCCAACTCAGTGGCCTGCTCCTCGCTGATCTCCGAAATCTGAACGTAATGCAATAATAATAATAATTTATTTCTTATATAGCGCCCCATCCAAATAACTTGTTTTTCCGATAATGTATCATCGGTTGTCATGGTTGTTAAATCGTTTTATTTAAATCACTGACTTAAATCAATCTTGGACTAAAAAATAATTGATTTCTTATTTGATGATTTGTGTGAATTTTTTATACAAAAGTACAATTTTCGCTTAAAGGTGCTCAATCAGTTTGTTTGCCCATCGCCAATCCTGTTCTATTAAGTCCAGATGTGTAATAAGTGAATAGTTTAACTAGTGCTCACAGTCGGTTTAATAACAAATGCGTACTTGTTTTTTTAATTGTCCAAAAAAATGTTGTCGTTACACCTGGTATAGCTGGCGAAAGCCAATTGCGCTGTCGAGCTACTGCACCATTTCGGTCACCTGCTTTACGCGATATCGGCATCCCATGCATTCGAAAACAATAACAACACATACATGCTTTGGCGTATCAAGATGAAGATTCCAAAGAGGTTGTACGAAGGTATGTATTGCACTATCGAAGTTAGCAACAAGAACGCGTAGCCGTGTATTAATTCAACGAGAATTGCAACGCTCGACTCGACTACAACTAGCATTTGATATCATATGTACTAACTAGTGTTGTTTTTTTGCAACAAAGAATCGTGATAAAAGTAACTGTTTGTTTTTTATATGTATCTGACATTTTGTTAACCTCTTCCTAATTTTTGTTTTTATTGTTGCTTTGCATATTATGTGCATGTGATGTGTATGTGATATTATAAATTATTACATTATACATATCAAGTGCAGTGATTGTACCTATGTGCTTTTCATAATTTTGTAGTAAATCTTATCAAATAGTTTCAATAAAATGTTTGTACTTTACATTGTCTTTACTTTAATTCACATGCATTTCTAACAACAATATGCAATTTAACGAAGACACCCATTACTGCAAAATCCTCATGCAGACAAACAAAACTATCTCATACAGGGGTGAATCCAGAAATCGAGCCTGGCTGAACCAAATGGTGTAATCTAAATTTGGTCGCTACCGAGCCGCCATAACTATAACTTCAGCCGCTTGGCTGGAGTGGTGATATCGGAAGACGGGGGGGGGGGGGGGGTACTAATGAAAATTGTTGACACTGCACAGGCATGATTATTATGATAGTACAATCACTGAGGCTTGGCTATATTATATTGTTTCAACTTTCAAGTGTATTTACTTGCACTGTATATACGAATTTATGTTTGCAACAAATATTCCAAATTAAATAAATAGAACATTAAATTGAAAAAGTGAACTGCAAATGAAATGTTGAATGTAATTGAAAGTTTCACAAAAGCCTTATCAACCAAAGATGGTGTAACTACCCACATAAGATTGGTCAGAATTAAACATAATTGTTAAAACCAATCACATATGTTTGCATATCTTCCAGTTATTATGCTATGATTTATATATATATATATATATAAAACGTTTGCATAGCAGCATCAATTAATACTTACGTTTGTTCTAACTGTCCTCAGCTGCATCTAGCCTCAGGAAGTGACTGGACACCTGAGCTGCCTTTGCTACGACCACTGATGCTCGACAGAGCCACCACAGATCTTGTCACATGTGATGGCTGCAGTGGTGTTGTGGTAGTTCACGCCTTTGTGTTGAAGCTGTCAAGCAAAGTCATGAATTGGAATATGGAATGAGTCGGATTATTTGTGAAAATGAACATGGTTTGACAGATTCCAGCTGTTAGTTATATCTCTTATGAGAGCAACAAATGCATTTTATTATGGATTTTCTGGCTTGATTTAACAAACAAAAATTATTATGGCCTTTCAACTACTGGCAACTGTGGTTATTAACTCGAGGTTTCTGACTGGGAAAGTATGTTCCTTGAAGCGAAGCCTCTGTGGCTTCAGTGTCATCAACGTGCAAACAATTTGTAAACTGTTCTGTCAGAAAGCTAGCTGCCAACCCTGACTGTATTTGAATTGAATCACGCAAAGTAAGATGAAGTGAATTAATTAAATGAAATGGAAAACAAATTTACAAAATTGTTCTACAAAATGTATGAATATAGAAGTATAAATTACAAAATGCATGTTATTGATAAATTGTAATGTTTTGGATGTGCTTTTTTTTCGTGAAAGACCAAAATAAAAAACAACTAAAAACAGAACTTCTATAATTTACATGTACAAAAGGATTTGTAACTTAACAAAACATGAGCTGCAATTCTTTGTATAGTAACAGTAATTCTCTGCTATCTCACATAAATCAGTCGCAAGCTATTGGTACATGTTACGAAGGCCTACATGTTATTGTTATGAACATTTTCACAGTATTGAGGGGTGGTGGTTTTCTGAACATAATAAGCAACATAATATTATATTCATACGAATAAATATGCGTGGTTGAGGCTGACTACTTTGAAATTACTAACTTGTCTAGAAGAAGTTCTCTTGATTGAAAGTCCAACGTTCTAGTCACTGAGCAACTGCGCTCTACTGTAACCATGTGCATTGTTTCAATGGAGCACATTGTGTAAATACAGATGTATGTATGTATGTTGAATTGAAAAGCATGGAAATAACTAACCATTTCATCTTTCAAGTACTGATCTTGTGGAGTTAACTTCAAGTAGTTGTGGTCGTTGGCAAGGGCATGTGGATTGGCAGGAGGGAACAGCTGCATCACTGGCATTGGTTGACTTTCCTGAAATATGTATATGTAGAGATATAAGGAACATTGTATTATTTGCTTTATACATAAAGCCAGAGACTGCATTAATGCCAATGTTTTGACAAGTAACTATTTTTCAATTGGTCTGTAAAAGGAATACAAGCTGTATAAGATTTGTTTCGTCAAATAGAGTGAACCTGTCTGGAGTAGTCGTTGTTCTGCAGTTGCTCTGATCAAGGATCATATATAAGGTATGCATTGTCCTTCCCACGAATTGCATGTAATCTGCTGGACTTGATAGGAGTTCCTTTAAAAGGTATAGCATGATGGAACGTCTGGAGGACCTGCATGTCAAGTCAAAGTGTACATTTATGAATTTTATATGCATTTTAACCCTTTCATTTATTTATTGTTGCTGATATGTTGACAAGAGCGTGTCACATTCTTGAAACTACCCAGCTTATT
Source organism: Paraescarpia echinospica (assembly GCA_020002185.1). Lineage (NCBI taxonomy): Eukaryota > Metazoa > Annelida > Polychaeta > Sabellida > Siboglinidae > Paraescarpia > Paraescarpia echinospica. The sequence goes on from CM034537.1 coordinate 63,021,298, forward strand.
TGTACAAAATTGGGATAAACTAAATGCCATTGTTTGTGCATTGATAGTTGCCCCAATATTTGTACATAGTACATTGAATGCAGAAAATAAGTGTTTTTTTAAACGTCTTACCTATGTACATGTCACTTCTGTCAAGATAGTTCCTGTCTGACAGTAGTGTCAGGCCGAACAGAATTGCTGCAACATGCTTGCAGTGAGCTGTAGGGCCCTGCCCAGCACCACATTCACATTGTGCTTCTTACACCACCGCATCATTGTTCATGGACACATCTACTTTATAAGAGGTAGACTTCCTCATCTCTGCCCACACAACAGCTGACACAAACCACTTTCCTTATGTGTTGTCTGTGGTGGTACGCATATACCGCAATAACCTGAAGAAAACAATGTACAATATATAACAAAAAATTGTGGAGTCGAACAATACCGGGCCAAATTGGTGTCATGTAAGTTACGCTATATTTATTCCATAACCAGCTTCTTTGCGGACAGTTCCTGTTGATAACATTTGTGCTGTATCTTAGGCCCATGAAGAAAGAAGAGACACAAAAAACGCATCCTGCCGGTTTATTGTTGTTTGAAAAAAATTGTGGTTGTGGACAATGTCGTGGATTTCGTAAGTTACAGTGTCCACCATTTCACGTCCAGAGTGCTCTGAAGACTTTATGTTTTTGTTGTCCAGTCCTCTTTTTTGGCCCAGTATTGTGCTTCACCTATATATATTTACCCAGACACATATATAATGTAATATCAATAATAATTCACGAGTAAGGAGCTGTTAGGTTTCTTTTAAACTGGTTAATGGTCAGGAGTATTCTAAGTTTATGAGGCAGGGTATTCCAGAATACTGATCCTGAATAATTTATTGTTATGTTTCGAATGTTTGTTCTTACATTTTAAGACATAAATTTACAAATAAGCCTGCTGGTATCCATTGACAAAGAAAACTATTATTTCATCGAGGCAGTATCATATTTGACAGGGATGTACAAACTACTAAGCTCATGTGGTTATTCGCATATATATCTTTAATCCTACAGTCCTTTTAGTTTAATGTTAAGATAACTCACCTTTCTTTGTGTAGAGACCTCCCCTTTTCCTCCAGCTTCTTTCCGTACTGGGATAAGTATTCCTCTAGACTCCCCAGTGTAAATTTGGGTAGTTGGTGCTTACCACCATGTACGTCCCTGATCCCTATACATGTTATTCTGCGGCAGTTTCATTCTGAGCTCCTCTTCATTAACCTATAAAATGAAAAACAATGACATTATCCCAACTTATGTTCAATATGTGACTAAGATAAAGTATAGTGGTTTGGGAGTAAGACTGCTCATGATATAGAAGAAAACACTATGATCAGGCTGGGCTGGTACCCCCGCATCCCTCTCGATAGTGTATGTTACTCCAAGGTTTTTATGAAATATAGAAACACACCCTCCCATCTTTAGGTAAGGTAAGGATGCATTTTATTTATCCCAACAGCAGAAACAAATTATACAGAGAGTGTGGCTAGTGTAGTGGTTAGCACATCCGCCTGGCATGCCAGTGCTCGGAGTTCGAAACCTGGAACGAGCAGGCATGATATTTGGTGTAAAAATCTGGCTCTCAAAATTGGGGACTGTGTATCCCTCGTGGATCAGTGATCACATTAATGTCGGTCCCGTCCCAATTTGGGACGTAAAAGAACCACTGGGGACGACAAGCACCCTGGTAGTGACCACCCTCAGTGCCAGCATATAAAGAATGAGACCTCATAAGACCATTACATTGTAACCACAATAATAGACTAGTCAGTTAATAGAACATTGCCAAGCGCTGGAGACAACTAGAACATATACATTGAATATATACTATTATTATCTCGGTAATGCCGCCAGTCATTTGCACGACGCAACATGATTATAAAAACATTTATGTGTTCAAATGATATAAACAAAACTGTTTACTATTTTATGATGGAATTTTTATAAATATATGCTATTAGAAAATGTGTCTCTTACAACAATATGTTCCAAATGGTGTTAGGATTTGACAGATATTATAGTGCTACTGAAATGTTTATTTACAGTAATTTGCTTATTGTGTTCCTGGTATTAGAACTTTTGACATATAGATTTACATGCCAGTTGTAGTTCTAAATTATATTTTTTATTGATGGTTCAAGTAGCAGCAATATTTTACTTACTGGCCATATGTAACTATTGCCAATATCACAACTATAGAATGCAATAATGCATTTGTATGTTGTGTGGAGTCTGCGAAAAAAGCATATTATTATAAGTAAAATATACTTTTAGTACACCTATAGCCATAGTAATTTGTAAAAGCAATTGCTCAAAGCAGTGTAGTCTAATTACAGCATATACATGCACATAATTTCCAACAAAATATAAACGGAATAAAACTATGGTATCATAATTACACGAAAAGCATAAGTATTGGCAAGGCCATACAGAACTATTTTAATGTAGGCCCTATATGTGTGGGCAATAGTAGTTTTGTAAAATATGTATGTATGTAAATAAAGAAGTCATTATTATTATTATTGTTCATGTTATTGTGCGGGTGCGTGCCCAGGGGAGTTTTCTCGTTGCCCAGAAACCCCCCACTATACGGCAGTGTACAGTGAATGATGGCATGCAATATCCACCGTTACTGTGATACACATTTGGGAACCCACAAATATATCAATCCTGGGTACGCCTCTGTTATGTGTTCTACATATAATGATATACTAGTTATGATGAGTTATGACAACAGCAAAGTAGAAACACCAGAAGAAGATTTTATTGAAATAATGCATACAGATATGTGAAAGAACATGTCAAGTAATGCTATAAATACAATCACAGTTGCAGAATAGCATCAGTGTCTAAGTACTGACACTACAAACCCATTAGCCGGTTGAAATATATGTAAATACATTACATATAAATAGTAATTGGACTATCTAATATTTACTTTAGGCTATCTTAATTAACAATAAAATAATTCTAAAATATCAAATGAAAATATTAATTCAACCTTTAAAACGCCACTGGCTTAAGGTCACAGGCTCCATTTGAAATGTTATATTTTAATTATCAGTCATGTTAAAAACTACTCGTCATAGATTAAAGTTGCATTCTGAGTTACACAAGTTTAAGGTGTATGTACAACCTAAACAATAATGTCAATATTTATTTATTTGAGTATACTTGCTACCGTATATGTCACTTTAGCATTTGATGTTATTTGATAAATTACGCTTTTGCAAAAAATAAGCATGACATGCATACGTAATTTTAATTTGGATCTTAGAATTACATATTGTGTGAACGAAAATTTATATGGAATTGATGAAAATTATGTATTGTATGGGGCATGACGATTCACTGGAAATTTGTATTTAAAAGATGAACGTTGTCAGAATACAACTTTAATCTAATGTTCAATACATTCTGTCTATATCAAAAGAAGTTCAAAATGACTTAATAATCAGTTTGTATGACGACAAGCATGGCATGGTTTTAAAATGTCAAATAGCATTCAATATTATAAAAATACTTTTTAGTCAGCCAAACTAATTAATTGCACAACTTAATATATTATTGGTCATAATTAGTTTATAAAATGTGATTTTCAAAGGATGTTCCGTATCGCCAACGTTGATCCCAAATAAAACTACGCTATGCTCTATTGCCATATTTAGCGGAAGCGAGAGCAAACACGTGATGACTGGCGCATGCCCGTTCAATGCTCGGATCTTTAACGCTGAGGCACACGGTTCCGATGCTCGGCTATATCGTTAATAATATTCAATTAATTGTACACGTTACAGTACGAATAAATATTAGTATTGACAGTTTTCGAAACATCATGAATTATCGCTCACAAACAGTACCAACCTACCTGACAATCAATTCGCGTTTTCTGGCAGACTGCTTCAGTACTTGGCACTTCGTTTCTTCCGTTCATCTTTGAGTTCTTTTAAACTCCAACATTGATATAACAGGTCATAATGTGGGTGAAAAATGCTTCGTATAAGTATTCTGTACACTACGACGTGACGTTGGTGACTGACAGCAAGGCCTGACCAAAGCAATTATATAATTGCTTTGGCCTGACTTGCAAGGGATACTTCAGTATTTGCAAGTTGGTGTAGTTCGCTAGGGGGCAGCACAGCTTAGCTTAGGTCACTGAGTCCAATTTGTGCCAGATAATCGTTTGGAGAACTTCGTTTCGAGAAAATATGTTGGAGAAAATCTTTTGGAGAAATATTTGACCAAACGCCATTCTAGTGAATTATTTGACAAAAATCTTGCACAATGAGAGCGTAAAGGGATAATCTAAAGTCATAATTCGACAATCTCGGCGTAAAAGGATAATTGAAAGTCAGAAATCAACAATGTAGCATTGTGGAATTATGGCCCTAATATCGTTCCATAGCCGTGGACAGCTGGCTGCCATCCAACTGTACGGCAGGAACTGTTGCATCCACTGGCATGACATACAGCATAGAATTGTTTGACAATGTATATAACATGTAATAAATGTCTGGCATAGGAAATTGTTACTTGGATATGTGTTACTGTGCTCCCTAGATAAGATATCTCATGACTAATTAATGGGTTATGCCAGCAGCCACCAGATTTGGGTTGGTTAGGGCTAATGATCTGGAGATTTGTCATCGTGCTTCCTTGACAAAGTGACTGATGATTAATTAATGGGGTAGGCTGTAGCCTCCAGCTTATTTGGGGGAAGGGTTGTGACCTGGAAATTAGTTTAACCTGAGGTCAATATCCCAGTTGGATTATCCTAAGCTGTGGACAGTTGAGTGGCTCACACTGGAGCGAGCAACGTGTTTCTGTTTTTAACTCTCGACAACATTTGGAGGCTTGCTGATTACAATAGTTATTGTGAAACATCAAATATGGTTATTTCCTGTGTAGCTTACAACTGTACCAACCGACAGAAGACAGGATCTGGCATCTCTTTCCACAGGTGAGGATCCTCAATTATACAATATAGCTTAGGTAACAGTCTGCACGAACATGCCTCATTGCCATTAATTTAGAAATTAACAGTTTTAAAAACATTACAATCATGTGCAAATTGACAATATATAACTTAAGTTGGTTGAATTACGGTATATACCAAAACGTTATTTAATAATATTATTGTGCAGAGTCCTAGCTGAGTCAACACGTATTGTATTAATCTAAAAGCTTAATGGGATAATATATTACGACTTATAATTACTTAATTACAGATAATGGATATTGTCCCCTGCAGATTCCCAGACGAAAAGAAAAGGTCAGAATGCCGAGTTCATGGATTGAAGCAATCAGGAGAAAAGACTGGACACCAACAACGAACAGCTTTCTCTGTAGTGACCATTTTGAAGTGAAATGTTTTGTGGTTCGTCCCAACAAGATCGGAAGAAGACTCAATGATTCGGCAGTTCCCTCCATTTTCAATTTCCCTTCCCACCTGCAACCTAAGCAACGCCAACCCAGAAAGGCTAGAAAGCACCCTGCTGAAGCATCGGGAGGCAGTAGTCACATGAGTACTGTTGTGGAAGATCAGGATGTTCCAAGTCCAACCAAAGTAGCCAGGAGATTAAATATAGAACACAGTTACATCTCGCGAGACCAGCCATTATCTTCAAAGATGGTTCAGAAAACGGTAAAATTAAAGAGGAAAATAAAGACCTTGACTCAGAAGGTTAGGCGGAAACAGCAGAAGATAAACAAAATGACAGACCTTCTCAAGTCCATTGGAGAACAAAAGCTACTTGAAGAAGATGAGCTGGCACTGCTACGAAATAACTTTGGTGGGATGGCCCAACACGTCTTTCGCAACCAACTCTCCAACAGCCGAGGATCGACAAGGAAAAGAAAGTACAACCAACAAATCAAGCAGTTTGCACTCACTCTTCACTACTACTCGCCCAAGGCATACGACTACGTCAGAACAATACTGCACTTACCACATCCATCAAGCATCAGAAGTTGGGCAGCATCTGTTGATTGTGAACCGGGATTCCTCACAAATGTCATCGACACGCTCAGCAACAGCCTCCATGACAAGCCATGTATGAAGGAGTGCGTCCTTATTTTAGATGCCATGGCGATCAGGAAAGAGACTGTCTGGGACCCAGTTGGCAAACGTTACGTTGGCTGCACAGATTATGGAGCTGCCTTACCTGACGCGGACGACAGTTTAGCCACTGAAGCTTTGGTGTTCATGGTTTCTGGTGTAACAGGGCATTGGAAACATCCAGTTGCATACTTCATTGTCAACAAAGTATCTGCTGCGGTGCAAGCTCGGCTGACACGGGATTGCTTGGCGTTGCTAATCAAAGGCGGATTCAGCGTCAAGGCAGTTGTTTTTGATGGAACATTTGGCAACCAAAGCACTGCTGTCAAACTGCAAGTTGAACGTTGGTGACATGAGGCCATGGTTCTACCACCATGCACGTCCTCAAGAGAGAATATACATCATATTCGATGTGTGCCACATGATTAAACTGATGCGAAACCTCCTTGGTGACTACAAGACAATACAACACGACAACAAATTAATCAGGTGGCAGTACATCGAATCCCTGAATGCCCTGCAAGAAGAGGAGGGCTTGATTTTGGGCAATAAACTATCCAAAGCCCACATTGACTACAGAAAGCACAAGATGAACGTGCGGGTTGCAGCCCAGACAATCAGCTCCTCAGTGGCAGATGCCATAGACTTCCTTCGTGAAGACGTATCGAAGAAGGAGTTCGAAGGCAGTGAAGAAACAACAACTTTCCTTCGAAAAGTAGATAAACTTTTTGATATCCTGAACACCAAGAATATCCATGGTAAGGGATCGAAAGCTCCACTGTCTGCCGAAAACATGAGGGAGTGGCAACAATACCTGGAACACATGTATGACTACCTGATGACTCTCAAAGACGAGAAGGGAAGGCTACTGCGATCGGGACGTCGCAAAACAGCGATAATTGGATTTGCAGCAGCCATTGAATCACTACGAAACATCACCACTGATCTTCTCACCCAGACACATCCCTACAAATACGTTCTCACCTACAAATTCTCGCAAGACCACATCGAGCTCCTTTTCAACAAGATAAGACATAGAGGGGGGTGGAACAATAACCCAAACATTTTACAATTCAAGTGGGCCCTGCGCAGAATACTGATGAGGAACAGCATTTCGCCATCCAGCACTGGAAACTGCACCGACTTCGAGGAATCACTTTGTGAGCCCCTGTTCGAAATCCGCAGGAAACGATCCCAGCAGCGTCAGCCTCCACCCGACCTGTGGCATGATGATGATGAAGTGAAAGCCGTGGAGAAAATGATGGTATCTGTAGACCAGGAGGATCCCAATGACATCCGAGATAACATCATGTACTACATTGGTGGTTACATTGTCATGAAGATGGCTGCCAAGATATCATGCAGCTCGTGCAAACTGCTACTGTTCCTGGATCCATCTGATCCACATCAACACACGCTAAATGTACCCAAGTATGCTCTGCTGACTGTCAGAAAACAAGGCGGTGGGCTGACATTCCCTTCCGCGCCAGTTCTCAAGATCATCAAGACAACTGAAGTCATCTTCAGGTAATTTCCATGGCTACTGGTTTTGTGAATGTGTCAGTGAGTAACTAAATTTAAGTGTTGAAAACTGCATGAAACGGTAATTTCCAGCAACGCTTGATGGATAAAAATATCAAAATGTTTATGTTGTGTGTGCGCGTATATAGTATAATTATATAATGTATGTATATATACACACACACACACACACACACACACACACACAAACAAACACACAAACACACACACACACACATACACAACCACACACACTTAACTGCTAGATCTATGCAAGCTCAGTTATTTTTCTTTTGACAGTTTAAATGACACAAAACACGTTTTTGTAGGAGACGTGTCCTTGAGAATGTTCGCCAGATAACATTCCAAAAGAATCTCGATCTAAAGGTGGAAATGGCTGTCATGGAGCAGCTGGGAAATGTTGTCTTCACGCAAGCTGCTGCAGATGACCATTTCAGTGACCATGTCATTGGAATGGAAATCGACCATCTTTCTGCCCTGACAAGACGGGTCATCAGGGCATACCTTGCAGTGCGGATCAAGACGTACGCGAAAAAACACACGAAGATTATCGCACATGAGAATATGCCATCATCCCGACATGAAATGACAAAGCTGATTTTGTTTAGGGGGACGTAAATGGTAATCTAAAAAGACTCATCCCTCAGACAATTAAGATTGTGTACCAATTACAGGCCTATTGAGATGTCACAGACACTGGCATATTAGTGAGGCAACTGTCTGAACCCATTGTACATTTACAACACTGACTAACTTAAGTCAGTTAATAGTTAGCATGAGATATTATAATGAAAACTTAGTGCTGTGCTGTGTAGGCACTGGGACTGCAGTGAGTTACTGCCGTACGGCAGCATGGCTGTCACTGGCCCATGCAGCCGTCACTGTATCATGTGTCAACTGGTAGCCGCTTAGCGATCTTGTTCAACTAGCGTGTTCTATTTATATCTATGCTTTTGGGTCGAAACGAGCGTCAGAATGAGTTATTGTGCAATATTCCGATGAAATACAAACACTAGTCATCATAGAGGAACAAGCAGTTATCTTACCGTTCCACATGAATCGAATTTTATTCAAAACAATGAATGCGAATGTGCCTACAAGTCGACTAGGTTTCGACGAGCTTGGGCTCGTTTTCAGAATAATTATATCGAATGCAACCAACGAGAGATAATCTACACCAATATACATACATAGCAAACATATATCGTATCCAGCTACAGAAAGTAACGTGTATAATCTCATAATATCACTAGAATATCGATGTATGAAGGAGGAGTTGTTCAATTCATCATAACAACTTAAATCAGTGAGTGAATTTCTATCGGTCCTGTTAGCTTGGTTGGTAAATCAAGATAGTAAGTTTTCATTTTACTGAAATTGATAATGTGGTTTTAACTTAAAAAACAATTTTTTTGCAACATTATAAAACAAATAGCAAGGAAAACAATTGTCTCATTCCTATCATCGTAATAATTATTTGTTATCAATAAAAGCGTTCATATCAGCATCACTAAAATATTGGTATACATCATGCAACGTGTCTACTTTTAATATTCGTGATGAATAGTAATGGACCGGAAAATATTTGCAAATATAATTTAGCAATTTCAAAATTAGAAGATTAAATCAAATTGTGTCTTTGATCACAAGTAATTCATATGTACATGCAACGAAACAGCAGGAACATTGTGTTGTTGTCATAAAAATAAGATAGACTTTTTACGTTTTTTCTGAAGCTTCGATTTCCCTTCACGACCACTCGGACAAGTTAACATTTTGGCGGACAAGTAGATGTCAAAACTTACTTGTCCGGCGGACAAGTAAATATTCTGGCTTATTTCTATCGCTGATATATATATATACATAAATTATACATTATATGTTTGCTTCCCACAGACAACAAATTATGTCGTAAAACAGTTTCCTCTCCACGCACACGTCATGTGACATACTCTTATACTTGGTCATTAATCTGAAACAGCAAATTATAATTATGTACTCTAACTATAACGCTCGTACTACGACACCAAACGAAACATTTAACTACTGGATATTATTTATCACTACGTGATCTACTGGTGCCATATATTATGCCATATATATGCACATAAACATCACCCGGATAAAATTTAACGCCCGGATAAATGTAAGCGCGACAGCGTGTATTCATAACGCGTGTTCTCGACCAGACTCTGTTTCCCGGTAGTCTCGCTTAACCGACTCTCGCCTGACTGCGTGACTGAATGTTATGCCACGAGAGCTGCCACCTAGTGAATATGCATGTGATTAAAAGGCATTAAACTACAAAAAAGTTTAATGTCAGTTTATTTTGTGTGTGACATGTTTCAATATAAGTTTAATGTTGAATAGTTGTTACAGTATAGTATTATCTGATAAAATATATCCTTATTTAATTTGTTATTTCATACATGGCCTGAGAGTCACGCACCCGGGCGAGAGTTGGTTAAGCGAGACTACATCATTGACGGATTCACTGTAGGGGTCAGGACACTGTTGGACTTCCTGCTTGGTTACAGACGAAAAAGTGCAATTTATTTTTGAGAAATGATTTTTTTTACAAAATTCACCTGCTCTGACATAAGTGCATTTGAGTAGTCAGATTTCCCGGTGTGATTGTAGAAGCTGTTGACAGTAAAATGGTGCATTGGTAGCTGATTTTACTAAGCGGAAGGGTATTTGGCAGCAATTTGCCTAGTTGACCCTTTAGCCGGATTACTGCCTGCATCCATTCGTAAATATTGACGGGTGTCACACATACAGGCATTTTACGAGAGCTAGAAATAATATATTTTGACTAAACTCGACCAGTATGTCAATGAGATGATAATAACAGCAGGTGAGAAGTTTAAGAAACTTTATAGGTCACATTTTCTTATAATCATACAAAACGTTAACATGGTCGCCAATGGGAAAACTAACAGTGTGCTGGGCCCTATAGCCACCATGACCACGCGATGGCGCCACCAATAAACTACGGTTTGGTGGTGCTGTTTTTCTGGGTATTCGTTATTCCATCGAGATAATGTATTGCAAAAGTAATAGAGATATCACAACACTCAACTTATCCCTTACAGTCACCGCTAGACTAGTGCATAATAACCAATACAATACATTGGCTACAACTGTGGCGCCACACAGTGGACAGAAATAATTATTACCAGATAGTCAGAGGTTCAACCAGCCAGTGAGTGACTCAATAAGTCGGACGGTCAGTGAGTCAATTAGTTTGACGGACAGTATTTTGTGGGCTATTTGAAAGTATACGTTTCGCAATCGTACGTTGGATTAGTTGCAAGTAGTAGAGTCTAGAGCTTACACACTAGTACCTGTCCACGCACGTAGACTGAGGGTGAAGCGGTACATTCGTATGATCCTACCATCCGCAGAGGCAGAAGTGTTCCGCTTGAAGACAATACGTTCCGCTTGACCAGACCGTAAGGTGTGGATGTGATGGTTTTTGTTACCGTCAAATGTGGTGCAATTTTGAGGGTTTTTGGGAGGTGCATTTGAAAGTTTTTTTCGAGCGTTAATGACAATGGGACAATGGAATGTCCGAAGGTGTGAAGTTGTTTTTTGTCGAATGTCAAGAGGTCTGTAAGGGTTTAAAGAGGGATGCAGTTGGGGGTCTAAAACACACCTCCCCAAAAATCAACCACACTACACTTACTGTCCCTACATCTTTGTGAAGAAAACTAGACATAACCTAACTTCTTAATGACCAGTAATAATGGAATGAGTGTGTGATATTTTGGTATTCGTTAATAGATAAACTTATATTTTCTTTAATAACTGTATTGATTACTGATTGCCATTCATCCTACGCATTCTTGGGCGAGCGAACTTTTGGATTGACTGCTAATACATATTAATTCAGCTCTTCTTTGCAAAATCACAGCCTAGTGGCAACATCAGTCTCAGGCGACGTGGAGGGGACGAACACACGTGCACAAAGACGGACCGCAGGGATTAATAACGTGAAATAATGGACAGCTGGAGGCTTGCAGATTGTATGGGGTGATGTCGGTAACCCGAAATGACAAGATGATGTCAATAGACCCCGCGCGCTTTGCCTCATATGATAACGAAGTTGCATATTACTCACAACAGCTTCAAAACGTTGACCAAGGCTGATTCATTATGACATCAAATTACTTTGTAACAGCTAACCTTCACTTATGAATCATTTGCAGTTTGTAGGAAATCAAAGCGAAAGCTCGTTCGCCAGATAATATCCGGCTGTCGCTGCTAGCGACTCTGGTGGTGATGGTTAGGCACCTCTGGGGCCAACTGTTACTGACGTAGCCCTTTCACTAGGCTGCTGGCGATCGTCGTGTCTCACAGGTGATAGCGTGTGGGCGAGTGTCCCCCAGGTTGACTGGGTGACGCACGCACAAGTTCGACTCTCACCGCAGAGTGTGAGTTTGCATTTGTTATAATGTTCGTAGTAGGTACGAATATCTGTGTTCCGACCGTTTTTCAGGTAGTCGTGACGACATCGACATAGACTATAAATACGTTTCGTCGAAATGTGGCACCCCCGATTTGGTAGAGATGTAATTTGTGTACTTGTGGAGTGTACGTCTTATAACTCACGAGCGTGTGACTTTACGAGAGGACGGTACATCGTGTGCTGTCTTGAAGAGGATCATTAATGCCGCTAATAATATGTCTGACTCTCACCGCCGTCGTTCCTGAAGATTTACTGAGGCTTTTGGAAGGTTGACACACACTATTTCGTGGTCAGTGTAGCTCCGCCAAAAGAGACACAGAGCACTCGTATATATCATCCATCTAATCTAAGCTAGAGCTGTTCTGTAAGTTCCACACAGGAGGACGGTTACTACTGTATCCATCTAATCTAAGCTAGAGCTGTTCTGTAAGTTCCACACAGGAGGACTGTTACTACTGTATCCATCTAATCTAAGCTAGAGCTGTTCTGTAAGTTCCACACAGGAGGACTGTTATTACTGTATCCATCTAATCTAAGCTAGAGCTGTTCTGTAAGTTCCACACAGGAGGACTGTTACTACTGTATCCATCTAATCTAAGCTAGAGCTGTTCTGAAAGTTTCACTCAGGAGGACTGTTACTACTGTATCCATCTAATCTAAGCTAGAGCTGTTCGGTAAGTTCCACACAGGAGGACTGTTACTACTGTATCCATCTAATCTAAGCTAGAGCTGTTCTGTAAGTTCCACACAGGAGGACTGTTACTACTGTATCCATCTAATCTAAGCTAGAGCTGTTCTGTAAGTTCCACACAGGAGGACTGTTACTACTGTATCCATCTAATCTAAGCTAGAGCTGTTCGGTAAGTTCCACACAGGAGGACTGTTACTATAGTATCCATCTAATCTAAGCAAGAGCTGTTCGGTAAGTTCCACACAGGAGGACTGTTACTACTGTATCCTGGAATGACATACTTAATCCTCTTCGCACCGGGCAGAAACAATATTTCTCCATAGCACCCTGTTGTTAGCCGTTTTCTTTGTCTTATTCCAGGTGATATAAATTTTTCTCTTCTTTAATTCACCGATTGTTGATCTCCTCCAACTGTTTTTGGGACGGCCTGTTTTTCTTTTTCCTTGTGGAATCAAACCTTGGCTAAAATCATTTGATCGTAATCTTTTTTTGGAAGAACATTATTTCCAGATGAATAAATGTGAGTGAGTAGTTTGCTGATGACGTTCCAAGCCAGGACTTTTCTTATATCGAAATATTTGCATGCATATGATAGACAAGATCACATTAAAATGTATCACTTGTTCTAGTAAGAACTCATCTCTGATTATCTGTTTCTTACATGTGACTGCAATATTACATAGGCCTATTCTTTTTTTCAACACAGCTCAGCCTATGTCTAGTTATGTTTCCGGTATCAGAAATAACGGCTAGACAGCCTATGCAGGGGCTGTTATATTATTCCTCGGTGGAACGTGATCTCGAACACCTGCGTCGACACCGCTCCAGTCTGGCAAGTCGCCGGTTATTTAAAGACACGTGGTAATGTCACAGTACAACTTCGGTATGAATGGACTAACTGCTTTCACCTCGGTCTTACCGAAGTACCTTGAAAACTAATCTGCCTGCATAAAGGATACAGCTAGGAACAAAGCTTTGCATTGCACGTCGTTCTTTTGATATTTTTGAAGAAATATATTGTTTCTGGGGCCTGCTGCCATAATTGTTGTTACTTTAGTTTGTGTTCTTCCTCCTTGTTGCGGTTCTGGTATAAAATTGTTGTGTCACACGTTCTCTTCCTTCTCTCTGTTGTGTCCTATTGATAGCTCCCTCTCTCCGTCCTTTATCTTCCTCTCCGCCTTCATCTTCCTCCTTCATGTTGCATTTGGGGGACTTCCGGTGGTGAATTGATTTGAATTTGGTGCAGCAAACTTGCGAAAATATAAGGATATTTGATCAAGATAAGTGATATTATTGAGCGTATAGCATGCGTAACGTAATTATAGATATATATTAAGCAATATTTTTTATTAAAAGTTAGCTAGAGGGAGTAATCTAGGGTAGATTAAAAGTAGGCGATTTGCGAGCGATAATTGGGGACGTTAATGTAATCGGAACGTTGTTTACAAAGTAGGTCACTGACGAAGTTAGCGTACCGTGAACGACAATAGAATAGCGTTATTTGAGATAATCGGTGTAGTTAGATGAGTAATTAAAACTTGAAATAACAATCTTTTAAAGTGTATAATAGTACACAGGAAACAGTCTTTGTAAAGACTACCTTGAATCTAAGCCTAACTTGAATACATTGTCATCGACATCGTAACTAGGTAAGGCACGGTGTGTCACTGTGTGTTAACAAATATAACTAACTATAACCTAAACAATCTGGTGTAAATTGTACACAGAAAAGTCTTTTCAAAGACTACATAAAACTATTTTGAACATAAATAAATTCTGATATGGCACCTTGCAAGCGGCAACTCAGGGCAAAACGACACCTAGTTTGCAACGACTGCCAGAGCTGGGTGGATTTTGCGTTGTCTGGCTGTCCAAAATCATTGGCAGAGACCAAAGATGACGGTTTCACCTTTCGGTGTATGGGGTGTTTGAGGGTGGAATGTCTGATGAAGGAGGTGTGTAAGTTGACGGATATAGTGAAGGAGATGGAGGCGAGACTCAACATAGAAATAGATGGAGCAGAGAGGGATGACGCGGAGAGAGTTGAGAATTCTACAACACAGAAGGAGCAGAGTTGTGACACGGAGACTGAAGAAAGGAGACTGAGAGGAAGGAAGGTGACCGGTGTGAAGGAACAAGACATTGAGAAAACAGAGGGACGGAGGCAAAGTGTTCGGCAGAGGAAAAGAAAACGGGCCAGTGGGGATAGATCAGCAGTTAGTCAGACTGTAGAGAACGAGGAGAGACATGACAGCGATACAGGTGGTGAAGAGGTAGATACCACAGAGGCAGTTGGTAAGACTGTGAGACAGAAGACTGATGGAAGAAGACAGAGTGTTCAGCAAAAAACAGAAAACATGACAGGCGTGAAGGTGACAGGGGAGAAAGTGACCGTAGTGAAGGAGGTAGCCGGGGAAAAGGGACGGGAGAGGAGAGAAGAAAATGTGATGGGAGGAAAGAAGAAGGGACGAAAGGAAGTGAGAGTAAATGTGCTAGAAGAGAAGATGACAGGAGGAAAGGGGACAAGAGAAAACGCGACAGGAAAGAAGGGAATGGAAGAGAATGTGACAGGAGAGAAGACGACAAGAGGAAAAGACAACAACCAGACATATACAAACCGGAGGAGCTACTCCGAGGCAGTGATTGAGGGGGCAAGGAGAAAAGAGAGAGTGTTTATGGGCGATTCAATTCTGAGAAAAACAGACAAGACTATATGCGAGGGGAAGGACGTTGTTGTATGTCTACCGGGGGCTAGGATAGAGCATGTGACCGAAAGGGTAGAGAAGGTATTGGGGCATGGCAAGGGAGGGTCTATACTAGTACACGTTGGGACAAACAATGCAGACAAGGAGGGAACAACTGGTATAGTTCAGAAGTACAGACATCTAGTGAGGAAGCTAAAGAAGACAAGAGTGGAACAGGTTATTCTCTCAGGAATTTTGCCAGTAATGGGAGGAAGGGGGGCAAGATACAGAAACTGTAAGAGGATGGCGATCAACGCACTAGTTGAGCAGATGTGTGAGGAAGAGGGCGTGGGATTCATAGATTTATGGGGGTACTTTGTTGGGAGAGAAGATATGTACATGAGAGATGGCCTCCATCTAAGTGGAAAGGGGCAGCAGTATTCTCAGAGAATCTGCTGCGATCTGTTGACAGTGGGACAGGTTGCATCTATTTAAACTAAATTCGCAGGGGGGACTCGCAGAGAAGCCTGAAACTGGAGGCATAGATAAAGGCAGCAAAAATAATTCACCAAAGAACAGTCTGGAAAACTGTTCTGAAGCTGGGTATAAATGTGTTTGTTTAAATGCAAAGAGTATAGTAAACAAAAGAAATGAACTAAACATTATGGTAGAAGATATTGACCCTCACATAATAGGTATAACCGAATCATGGGCAACCACCGATATATGAGATGCCGAATTGGGACTGACAGGATATGTAATGTTTAGGAAAGATAGAATAGGAAGAAGGGGAGGTGGAGTTATTTTATATATTAAAGAATCTATCCAGGCTTATGAAATAAAATTAGACAGAGAAGCAGATTGCGAAGAAGCTGTTTGGTGTAACATAGTTACAGGAAACTCAACGTTAACGGTTGGATTAGTTTATCGAAGTCCAAACATAAGCATAGAAGAGAATGAAAAAATACAAAACGCTATATGGGAAGTGAGCAAACGGGTCTGTGTTATTATGGGGGATTTTAACCATGGGCATATTAAATGGAAATCTCTACAGAGTATGGGTAGTGAGGACCACAAGTTTTCAGTTTTAGTACAAGATAGTTTCCTTTCTCAACATGTGCTAGAACCAACCAGGGGAGAGAATGTGTTAGACTTAGTTTTGTCCTCACAGAATGAATTAGTTGACAATGTTAAATTATGTGAGCCTCTGGGAAGTAGTGATCACAACCAGATACATTTTACCATCAAAGTAAAATCAGAAAGAAATAATAAAAAGCAGTTCAGGAGAAATTTCCACAAAGGAAGATATAAGGAAATGAGGAAATATTTAGCAAAGATAGACTGGAATAATACACTGAAGAATAAGACAGCAACAGCATGCTGGAATATCTTAAAGAATGAAATAGAGTGCATCGTAGATAAATTTGTTCCCTTCAAAAAACAAGGGAAACGGACCAGAAAGATATACTTATCGAAAGAAGCCATTAGAAAAATTAAGTATAAACAAATGATGTGGAAGTCATATAGACGTACTGGCAATGACGAAGACTACAACATTTATAAAGAAGCACTAAACCAAGCTACATCTGAAATTAGAAATTCAAAGAGAAGCTATGAACATAAATTAGCTTGTAATATAAAACATGACAGCAAGAGTTTTTATGCGTATGTTCGAAGCAAACAGAAAGTTCATGATAAGGTCGGTCCTCTAGAAGATAGTGCTGGAAATATAATATCAGAAGGATTCTTAATGGCAGAAGACCTAAATGAGTATTTTAGTTCAGTGTTTACCAGAGAAGACACTAGTTCACTGCCAGTACCAGAGGCTAAGTTCAAGGGGGCAGAATCAGACTATTTAAGACAGTTAATTGTAACCCCAGAAATGGTAGCTAAGAAAATTAGGGCTATGAAGGAAAATAAATCACCTGGAGTGGATGGTATTCCACCCAAACTACTAGTGGAAATTGTAGAACAAATTAGCATACCGCTTGCAACAGTTTTCAACTTGTCATTAGAAGAGGGAGTGGTTCCTTTAGAATGGAAAGAAGCAAACATTATACCGTTATTTAAAAAAGGTTCGAGAAACAAGTCAAATAATTATAGACCAGTTAGTTTAACATCGGTGATTTGTAAATTATTAGAAAGACTAATTAAAGATCACATGGTGGATTTTCTTGTTAAACATAACTTGATAAACCCATCTCAACATGTGTTTCTAAAAGCGAGGTCATGCTTAACAAATATGTTATGTTTTTTGGAAGATATCACTAAGTGGGTAGATGATGGATCACCAGTAGATATCATATACTTAGATTTTCAAAAATCTTTCGACAAAGTGCCACATCAGAGATTACTGCTTAAACTAAAAGCCCACGGCATAGGAAATGGTATAATTAACTGGATAGAAAAATGGCTGATTGACAGAAGACAACGGGTAGTTGTTGATGGGGAGTCTTCAAACTGGAAATCAGTTTTGAGTGGGGTTCCACAGGGATCAGTACTGGGACCTATATTATTCTTAATATATATAAACGATTTGGACGATGATATAGCTAGCAAGGTGTTGAAATTTGCAGATGATACAAAAGTGTTTAGAAGGATTAAAAGTGATGGGGATAGACAGCATTTACAAGATGATCTTGACAGGTTGATCAAATGGTCTGAAAAGTGGCAAATGTTGTTCAATTTTGGGAAATGTAAATGCCTCCACACAGGACATGGGAAAGAATATGTAGAATGTACAATGGGGGGAACTGTACTAAGTACTACTGTAAAAGAAAAAGACTTAGGGTTGACAATTAGTGCTGACATGAAGGTTTCAGAGCAGTGTGGAATTGCAGCTTCAAAGGGAAATCAAATCCTTGGATTGATTAGGCGAAATATAGCATATAAAGAAAAAGAACTAATAATACCGCTGTACAAAACAATAGTTAGGCCTCATTTATAATATTGTATACAAGCGTGGAGGCCATACCGCAAGAAGGACATAGATATGCTAGAAAGAGTACAGAGGAGAGCGACTAAAATGATACCAAAACTGAGGGATCTTAGTTATGAAAAACGCCTAAGAGAATGTGGTTTAACAACACTAGAGACCAGGAGATTGAGAGGAGATCAGATAGAAGTGTTTAAAATATTGAATGGTTATGAAAATATTGATAGAAATATGTTTTTTTTTCAGTTAAGAAAGATAGAAAGACTAGAGGACATGAAGTTACATTAGTAAAGGAGCAGTGTAGATTAGACGTGAGAAAGTTCTCATTTTCACAAAGGACTATAAATGAATGGAACAGATTATCTGATGATTGTGTGGGTGCTAGTAGTGTGAATATGTTTAAAAATAAAATCGACACATACCTCAGAAGGGCTGGATATATGTAGATAAAAGGGTTGGACTCTCGATAAGCCAAAGGGCTTCCTTGTCCACCTGCCATCTAGAGTTAATTCTCTGGATGGCAATCTTGTTAAATCTTGTTAAATCTTGATATTCTTAATTGAAAGTCAACAATATAATGCTAGCAGACTATGTACACTGTATGTTAATGTATTAAGTTATTACAAATTGTTGAGTAGAATTGTGGATAATCTCGGCGTATGTACATTCTGTAGCCCAGGGGCCGGCAACGTTTTTGAATGGAATGCCAAATAGAATGCTTGGACTAAGTCAGCGGGTCACACATGTATTACTGAATACTGATGATCGATTGCGTAATCCCCGTAAGAACTGGTATGGTGCATCATGTTATGTTTGAAATATGAATATAAACAAACTTGTTTAAAACAACGCATTGTAATTTAACTTACAAATTGTTACCAGTTACGAATAAGACATAATAATTATCATCAAACATCAAGATGATGTGAACATGATCAATGTGAAGAACTCTTGGACGTCACTATTAAAGTGCACCCATTATTCATAGTCCGTGTTCTTTGTCCATGAAATTAATGGCATCATCAAGACTAGTTTGACACTTGATGCAGTTTCTGCGCCACCAAACACATTGATAATGAGCTTAGGGTGTTGTATCCGGTCAGGAAGGTGTTCTATCGTCAAATGCATGTAGTAACGCTCTATAAACGCTAACTCTGTAGCGGTAGCTTTCGGTGTCATAGAGCTCCACTGTAATTTGTTGAACTATGTTCGCACAGTTTCCAGCGCATCATCGAGTTGCAAGTGGAACGGGTTGGAAAATAAGGCAACTCCTCACCGTGAATCCTCACATCGGAAACATGCTCAGCTTTGCGTTTCGCAGTTGTGTTTCCCACAGTAGCGACGTGAACTCGGAAGCGTAGACGATCTGGAAAATTTGCTGATATGTTCTTGCAAATATATTTGGGGTTGGACAATCCTGGTACTTATGTACCCTTCTGCTCTATGAACATCCTATAATTCAGTATCTCAACTCATAGGGCGTATGTGTGGCGCAGCATAGCACATCGACTGAGCTAGCGCTCTTCGCAATAGAGGGGCCGCATGAAATAGCTCAGGTTGCCAACCCCTGCTGTAGTCCAATATATATATATATATATATATATATATATTGTAAGTGCACAAAATGCAAACCTAAAGTTAGTCAATGAACGATTACTGCAGTCATAAAATATGAACGAAATAGTCCACGAACTGCGACGTTCTGATCGTCAGGGGAAACAGGAACGCTCATCGTATTCGGTTTTTAGTGACGCATCGGGTTGTCCTATAGCGCAGCAGCTCCACCGACTGTTTAGTCTCCATAAAACGCGGTAACATTTCCGTACGATGCGATGCAGTCATGTCCTGTAATGTTTCAGAATTATTGGCTGCCTACTCGAAAGCATTGTAAACTGGCCCACATCACGCAAGAATAGATATGAGTCACGCAGTGAAGACACTAAAGTCTAGATGATCGAAAGAGCGCTATCACATAATAGTTCAATGTACGAATGGGATTGCACGTATACCACAATTCAAGGTCGGCGGAAGAACGTAATATGTGACCGTTTGGAATAAGTAAGATATTGTATTAGGTCTTTACTATAATTATGGAAATAAACATTTCACAGCACATAGAAGCGTAAGCACTGGCATAATCACACAGGCATTTTCATATAAATCAATCCCAGCATTTGACAATCACATAATTAATTATCCGGTTTCACAAACAAATCCATGGACACAAAACATCCCTTACACAAATCATAATTTCTTGAATATTGTCGCAGTTAACTCATCTCCACCCATCCCTGCCCGCGCCATATGTGAAAGTGGATTCTGCGTTTAGCCTGAAGAATAGATCTTGGTTGTTATGGCCGATGGCAAGAAGGAACTCTTTATTCGGCTCGACCTCGCCTTGTATACACGCAGTCTCCTTCCCGATGGAACTTGACAAACGTGGACAGTGGGTGATCATTGTCTCTCATAACTAATTTTCCTTTAGCCAGGACAATTTCAACACATAATATAATGCCAATCATATGATATATGATGTAGAAATTGCTCTTGAAAATGAAAAAAAAAACAATAATCTGTTGTATTTATCGTGCACCAAACACAGAACTGGAGCTATTGAGTGAGTTTATAAATAACATTTGTAGAAACATACGGTCTATATATATAGTTTATAAATTCATTGACCAGTTGTACAGTTTTGGATTACGTCCTTTAATAACAAGACCAACCAGAATAACAAGCCACTCCAAAACACTGATAGATAATATATTCACAACAAACTTGTCAAATGTACAGAATGGGTTGTTAATAAATGATGTGAGTGATCATTTGCCCATTTTCCAAATAACGGAATACGTCCATAAATACCGCAGCAATATATATATATATATATATAACACAAAGAGAATAATCAATGAACAAAACATAAATACTATCATGAATGAGTTAAAAGAAACTAATAGGAATGACATTTTGGAAAGTGAAGATGTAAATGCTATGTATAATACATTTACTGAAATGCCCTACCGCCTACTTTTAATACCTCGTTACAGAAGGGAATTTTCTCAGATGGTATAGAAATTGCTAGAGTTATACCGCTATTAAACATGGCGATATTAATAATTTTACTAACTACAGACCTACACTTACGTTATCTCAGTTGTCAAAAATCTTAGAAACGATCTTCCAGGATGATGTTATTTATAGATGACAAACAAATATTGTATTAAAGTCAATAAGGGTTTAGAAAAAAAATAGTCGACATCACTGGCATTGGTGGAACTCGTGGACGAAATTGCTACTTCTTCTGATGGTTACAACCCTACTGTTGGTGTCTTCACTGACCTGAAAAAGGCCTTTGATACGGTGGATCACAACATTCTCATAAAACACTTGAGCATTATGGAATAAGAGGAATAGTTAATATGTGGATATGTAGTTATCTTAATAACAGAAACCAATATGTTTGTATTAATGATACAACTTCAGAATACATCAATGTTACATGTCGGGTTCCGCAAGGATCTATGTTGGGTCCTGCTTTGTTTATCATATATATTAATGATATTTGTAATGTGTCATTGTTAATTAAATCAATTGTCTTTGCTGATGATTTTACTAATTTAGTTTACTCAGATGACAATTTGTCACAAGTGTGTGAAACAGTGTCAACAGAATTATACAAATTATACAGATGGTTAATAAGCTTTCCTTAAATATAGACAAAACAAATTTTATAATTTTTGGTAATAGACAAAGTGAAAACAACCACATGGTCAGAATTAATGGTAAGAACATTAATAGAGTCTATATTACCAAATTTATTTGTGTACACATTGATTCCAATTTAAATTAGAATTAACACATTAGCCACATAAAAAGTAAAATCTCGAAAAATGTATCTGTAATGAATAGGATGAAACATTTATTGAATAAGCCTTTATTAGACTCATTATACTGTACTCTTATCATGCCGCATTTAAAGCTCTTCGGATTTGTCAAAAGGCCGACTGGCTCGTAAAAGACCAATCTTTTATCAATTGAAAACTTTAACTGTATAGGACATGGTGGATATCAATATCATGGTGTTTATGTACAAGGTTTATACTAATCTTTTACTGGCAAATGTTATGTTGTACTTCCAGAGAGGTAATTACAGTCATCATCATAATACCCGTATGAAAAATTGCAATTTCAAAATAAGAGTTAGTAGGACTTCTAAAAAAGCGGAATGTATCAGTATAAAGGGACCAAAGATGTGGAATGACATTGTGCAATTCTACTCATCAATTCAAAAATATGTACAAAGCTTTACTCCTGCAAAGATATGGTGAATTCATGTTTTGATTCAATGTTTGTTATTGTATATCAACTACAATACCTTCAGGTAGTTTAAATCTAACCAATTTGTTTAAGTTATATATTGTGTATGTATTGTACCAGTGCAATTGTATAGTATGGGGAATGCTATTTATAAGTTTATAACTTCTTGCATTTCTCTTCAACATTTTTTATTTTTCAATTCTTAACTATATTTTTCATTGTTCCACTGTTTATGGTGGATTAGCTTACAAATGTGCAAGTTTACACCTTATTTGAAATTACACTTCGTACTAATGTTGAATATTGAATAAATAAATTCAATGCATTTCAAAATAAACGACCTGGTCTGGGAAATAGCTGAAAACTATCTCGTTGTAAAATCTACACGCAACAATTGTGTAGAACTTATAAACATCTGTCACAAATCCAGGGAAACCATAAGACGATACGAAGTCTAAATGAAATTTTTTTATGTCTCAAATTACTATATTGTCAGGAGGAGCAGGCGTTTTACGGTTACTCGACTCGAGTCCGTATTGCTTCCAGATTACATCAGTCAAGATACAAATTAAAATATGACTCAACGTTTGACATTGTGCTCGCTCTTCATCCACGAAGCTAGCGACGACAGAAGCCAGAGCGAGAGTGCATCGCGATCATCACATCATGCGCAACAGAGGAGCCGTCTCATTTGAGAACAACGTCGATATCATCACTGTGTAATATTGGCTTTAATGTAAAAACTATCGCATCGTCGATGTCATTGGCTAAAACTGTGGATACCGGATGAAGCTAAATTACAGATGGAATGTGTTGGATAATCAGACTATCGTTCCAGAGGACGGACAGTGGTCAGGCCCGGAGCGTGGTTGATCGCCAACTGTAACCTCATTGAGCTCCCAAACGATCTTTAGCCACACTACGCCTTGAGACCTCCAGCCGCCCCTTGATACACCCAATAGCTTGATGGTTCCAAGAACACATCCAATCATCCGGCTCGATGCTCCCCAAAACCTCCAATTGCACCTCCATTGAGATCTCCAACTGCACCCCCTTGGGACCTCGAGCTGCACAACTGCATCCCATTGAGGCTTCCAAAAACCTAAAAATTACTCCTGTTGAGACCTCCAATTGCACCCCCTTGATACCTCGAGCGGAACCCCTTTTCTTCGAGCCGAATTATGTTGCCTGATGGGTCGATTCCATCTGCTGCCGGTCTGAAGCTTGGGAAATTTCATTCATCCCAAGATTGTTTGTGTCTTTTGGAGGAAACACCACAAACCGTTGGTCCCTTCTACCCGGTGTCTGTGCCACGACAAGTAAAACAATCACACACGGGGAATACAACCTGGCATGGACTCACAATCACCAGAAAAGGAAAAACCTGAAAATAAATCACACCTACGCTAGCCATAAACAGGGTTGCTTGGATTGTTGGAAATAATAACACAATTGGCAATGCAGTGGTACATTGGCTAGAGCATCGGACTCTCAATCGAGAGAACCCGGGCCCAAAGCCTGTGCTACGGTGTCGAACCTTAAGCAAGTTCGTCCACTCTACGGAGCTACATTTCACTCAACTGTATGAATGAGTACTTGGCTATAGACAGTGGAGATGGTGTTCGATTGAACAGGTCTACCAGGGAGTAAAGTGTAAAGCTCTTTGAGCAGTCCTGAGGACTGGATACTACGCAACATAAGAACTTGCCTTTTCTACCGCAACGGAAAGGAGCGTATACTCGCCATTTACTTTCGCAACACAAAATCAGCTTTCCGTGGTTTGCACTGAACACGCAGGAGGGTCGTGCGGATGCACTGTGTATTCCATGTGTCCGACTTGCCATTCATTCGGGAGTTGGTTGTCAAACGTTAGTCCGATTCGTAATTAATCCAACCGCTCACTCCAACGAACTGACCGGTTTTGCTGCACGCTAACGATGCCTGCAAACACGGAATACCACAAGCGGAATGTGTGGGAGGATGGAAAATTTCGATGGGTGAGAATAACGGAAGCGTGCAAACAGAAATCGATCAAAACTGTAGACACCTGCACCAAATTGTCGACACCATTTTGTTTTGCGCCTTAAACACCTGCACCAATTGTCGACACCATTTTGTTTTGCGCCTTAAACACCTGCACCAATTGTCGACACCATTTTGTTTTGCGCCTTAAACACCTGCACCAAATTGTCGACACCATTTTGTCTTGCGCCTTAAACACCTGCACCAAATTGTCGACACCATTTTGTCTTGCGCCTTAAACACCTGCACCAATTGTCGACACCATTTTGTTTTGCGCCTTAAACACCTGCACCAAATTGTCGACACCATTTTGTCTTGCGCCTGAGACACCTGCACTAATTGTTGACACCATTCTGTCTTGCGCCTTAGACACCTGCACCGATGGTTGACACCATTCTATCTTGCGCCTTAGACACTTGCACCAATTGTCGACACCATTCTGTCTTGCGCCGTATACTCCTGCAGAAAATTGCCGACACCATTCTGTCTTGCTTACGACAAAACTTTGTGTTTAGCGGACATCTGGGAGAGCTCCCATTTACCACTGTCGAACCAGATGAGAACGATAAAAGCGTTAAGTTTGTTGCAACATTTCATTGTATCGTGCATACGTAGTACAATCGTGAGTGACAGACCGCATTTATTAAGTAGTAAACGCTGTTAGTTTAATTAAATAGAGCATAGGTTTATTAAAAAAATGAACAAAAGGACGTTGATCGTTAGATCGGAAAACATGTGAAAGTTTGAATAGGCCAATACTATAGTATACACACTTTGATCACGTTGCCATTTTCTATCGAATTATTTTAACCGAATCTGTGTAAAATAATAAGTATTATGTACAAATAATGTAATTTTTTCTCATGAGATGTGATCAGGATTAAAATATATTAAAAACAAATGTCTATAATATAAACTAGCCAGCTTTTCGTAGTCGAAATTACATTGTTATTTTGGTGAAATGAGTGTAAAAACACGAAAAGAGAAATCGTTGAAGTAAGGCAGTGACTTTGCTGTGTTTACACGAGACGATATCGTCCCCTCGACGATCGATGTAGACCTACGTCTTTATAAAGGTCAACACCGTTTCACATCACAAGCGATTTTTTTCAAACCGGATCATTTATATTTCAAGCAACGTCGCCTCGACGGATAGTTTGGAAATACAACTTACGCTAGACGTCCGAGCTGCAATCTGGTCTCATGCGACGACAGTGGCACGTCGGACTTGATTTTATTATGTGTCGTAGGCAGGAGATGTGATCACAATCATAAATTAGAAGTACAGAAGAGGGCAGAGCAAATCGAGACAACAAAATAATTACAACTACACCGAACACTAGATTCAAATATAACAACCAATCATGTTTGTGATATTTTATTATTGGCACTAAATAACATATCAGTGCATGCTTGAAATGTTAAAGTTTGCAAGTGCAGTGGTTAATGTAATATTCCATACGGATTATTACCCTAAAATAGCAAACATTAATATTTATTAGTCATTCACTAGTAGGAATGGAAGAACATGCCTACGTTTCCTAGACCGCACACAATTCCCCGTGGAAGTATCTTAAATAGATCTTATAAATATTTATCCTGTCGTTAACCTGCGTGACAGTTTCCTTCAAACAACATCACCTTGTTATCCAAAATATCACTGACATGTCGCAAAAAAGAATCACACCTACTCTGCGTTGTGGTATACTTCCGGAATTTCTACGTTCACATTCAGGGGCTTACTGTAACCACGGAAAATTAATCTTCAAAGTTCCTGATTTCAGAAGACGCGTCGTTTTATGGATAACACTTGAAATGCTTATTGCTGCTCGGAATCGTTTATAACTTTGCTCGTACATGTTGGACCTCAAAGTAAAACCTGACTTCTTTCAACAGCGGAACTGCAAGGATGTCACGTGACCTCTCGCGAGTGGCGCCGCCTGATGGCGGTTAAATACTGGTGGCCATCATTTGTTCACGATTCGACCAGTATGTGAAGCAGGCGATGAATCCGGTTCCCCGTCCGGTCGTGCACTGCTTTTCGCACAACGCCGACACCCGCAGTGACGCCACCTTGCGGCAGAACGTGCACACCATCCGACATACTTGGTTGTCGCCGACGTTTTTCTTCGATATTGTCCCAGATGACACAGGCCAAGGGGGGTAAATGCTTTGCGCTTTCGTCGGCAGGTACCGCTCGAAGATGTGACGTGGGCGTGCGATACGATTGTCGAACCGGAAAGGGCGCTTGTTGTGCAACAGTATGTTTCGTAACAGTGCCGCCATTTTGTTTGTGGCAATGCCTTCGATATTGATTACATCGCTTCCGGTCACGTGACAGGCGACAGCCAGAAGAACAGCGCTTACGAGAATCCGCATTATCTGTAAACAAAATCACAAGGAAATTGAGATTGATACACACACGCACTCATGCACGCCCACACGCCCGGTCGCCCGCGCACTAGTACGAGCTGGCACACGAACAAGCATGCGCACACCCACAGACAGACACGCACATGTTTATATGTACATTTGAGTGAACTTTGTAGTTCCTCTATGGCAAGTTTTGCTAATAAATAATAGCAGTAACCGACCAATATTGCTTCCTACGTTATATATAACAAGTGCTCGCCGAAGCTGCACTATTGTCCAATGAATATTCATGTTATTAATATTGATACATGGCATAACATGAAATAAATGCAAATATGTTTTGTGGACACAGCAGTGTTATAGTTTAACTTTCTTCGCTGCATAATATATTGCATATTATGACTTAAAAGCGTCATAAGACATAGACGTAGGTTTATCGTTTATGCCACAAACGCAGTAAACTTCTACTGTACATAGTGAAGTTACACATAATTGGTTAGTTTCGAGTAGACTAATGCCATTGCTGTACAAATCTAGTGGTTTACGGTCATAACTTGTAATACAAGTGTATATGAATTATATTTGTTGCTGCTATACATCGGTTATTTTTCACCTGATGTACTTGTTTTAGATATATCTTTACATCGTTGGATATGCATATAAACACTTCCTGGAATTGTGTATTGGAAAAAAACGTTACTGAGCAGACACGTTCCCGCCGGATGTTTTCGATATTTATTTGTAGAACGATCACGGATCACTAGGCTCGTTGAGCGGTGGACACACCTATCCGTTTCCGTCATCTGCATTCACTTCCGCAAACGACATATGTCATCCGTCAAATTTTCAGTATTAGGACTTGTACTTGGATTTGTTTAATTAGAAATACATATATTTGTACTCGGTCTGTTGTATTCGCCGATATAGCAAGTACATTTCAAGTGTTTCCTGTGTGACGCACAACATTGAACGCCCACCCTGTATATGCCTAAGATTTGTACTATATACTTTCAAAACCGTTATTAATTGGCACCCTATCAAGGAAACAGGAATGGATAAATACAGTTATAAATAAACGTTATCATTATTTATTTTTATTATATATTCGTACATATAATACAGTTTGCAGCGTGCTGTCAGTTTTGCTTTTCACATTATTACTTTTACTCAGTAACTGTATGAAGCTGTTTTTCCTCATTTGTATTGTTAACAGCCGGATCCTATGTCGTTTAACAACATATAAAGAATGGTTTATTAAAACGTGAAATTCATGTTCGATCACATTAATACAACTAGGCTATTTAGGCGGAATGTAGCTACGTTCAATTTGTTCACTTTTAATCCTAATTGGTGTTTCACGACATCGACAATTTGCTAGTATTGACCAGTTAATTCTGGTCGTAGCTATTATATTATAATGTCCAGTTAAAACATTACATTTTAATTAGTGTTAGTTTCTTAATGAGCTTTTACCGCATGGTCTTCATCGTTTCTGTTTATAGTATTAAACAAGTTCTTAATAAATGTTAACATGGCTACCTTTATTGTTTAGGTGTTAAAGTTGCAAATCAGTTTAACGATGTTTTGCAACAACATTTTAATGTTCAGCCAGTCCCATAGCGTTTTATTAACGTTGATTTAGAGTTTTTCACCAACCAACAAAGCCTTAAATTTGATAATAATTCATGGTGACTCGGATTTTTCTCCACTCCGTTTCACCCTAGACTTCAGCTAGGGAAGGAGATGTATTACCCGACACATAGGAAAACCAATAAGTACTTTTGTGTGTACTATTTATGGCATAGTATTCCTTTGTGTCCCACACTGCAAAACAATAATTAACAACAAAGTGTATTGTGCCATTGTACAGGTTTGTAGGACAGTTCAAATGGCATTCGGCGGTCACATTTGATATTAGCTATTCATAAATGCAATGCTCTGTTCGTTGTCGTTGTTATAATTGTTGCCATATCTTTGCAATAAATTTGTCATTGATCCCAATAAAATGTCGCGAGTTGACGGTATTGATGTCTTATAGAATACAGTAACTTGGTTTTGTCTTTGTTGGCATACAATATGCCAGTCATTACGCCACTTCCAGAAAATATTTAGCTATGTCTGAAAAGAGTTTGCTGATATGGCCACCAAACGATATGTTCTGCACATGGAAACATTGTGACAACTTCCTCATGACTCTTAACATTTTACACTTCGATTTAGTTGCGTAAGGTCACAACCAACATAGAACCAGTTAGCCTGTAAATTGTTGACCGTGTCACAAATTTGTGTAACCAACATAAAAAATGTCATCGCCCCAAACATACTTCAATGTGTTACACACAGTATGTTAATCGTTTTCGCCCAAAGAACGTGCCTAATGCTACGATCGTATGCTTTACTCACATCTACAAAGCAAACAATGGAGAGGAGAGAGAGAGAGAGAGAGAGAGAGAGAGAGAGAGAGAGAGAGAGAGAGAGAGAGAGAGAGAGAGAGAGAGAGAGAGAGAGAGAGGGGGGGAGCGACATAGACAGTAACAGACAGACAGACAGACAGACATAGACAGAGAGAGGGGGGAGAGAGAGAGACAGAGAGGCGTGTGAGAGAAGGAAGAGAGGAGAGAGTGAGGAAGGGTGAGAGGGGGAGAGACACCACCTCACATTACACGATCATCTCTACATCAACACACCATCTCACATTACACGATCATCTTTACATCAACACACCATCTCACATTACACGATCATCTCTACATCAATACATCATTTCACATTACACGATCATCTCTACATCAACACACCATCTCACATTACACGATCATCTTTACATCAACACACCATCTCACATTATACGGAGTTTGCTCCATAATTACTGGAGTACATTATGACGAGTTAGACCGTCGATATGAAATTTGGGAGTTCACGTGGATCAACATTTGACGATGAGGTATTGTGTGACTGCTGTGTGTGCTGCCGTCTTATTTAGCGGAACCGTTGCAGCAAATACGTCTTGGCGGTCACAACGCTCTACTAAAACATCACTAAGGAGTGCATCGGCGTCTCGACATTTGGTGCAACAGGTCTGCGCGACTGTAAAATGCAGTGCCGGCACATTATATATATATATATATTTATATATATATATTTACTCTCCCAAAAGACTGACAAGTTTTATGAAGTCCCTAAAGACTCATATATGTGTTAGTTATTTAATATAGATATCTCTTTAACAAGTTTTTTAACGTGATGGTTATTATTCGTATATCGTGTTATCAGTGTTACAACATTTTAACGTTCATATGTGTGTTTATTCATTTGGGTATTTTTGCTATCTACATATTGTATTAGTAGTTTCGACTTTATATACTATATACAGTAAAATAAGAATTAGCGCTTCAACATGCATCAGTATTACAGCATCACGATTATTAGTGACTTGCTGGAGAAGGTTGAACCAGATATTGGATATTTGACAAAGACATATTCATAGAAACTGATGCACCCAAGATAGCGAGACTGCTGTACGGGGACATTGTAAGATGCAGTTGATTAGGTGCGGTTGGACAAGTTGTAACAATAGTCGACCTTTAAATGCCTCCTATAACATCGAGATTACAACTGCGATCAAAGAAACAGAAAACGACAAAGGTCGAATTGTTTTCGGAATCAACACCCACTTGTGTATTATTAACGATGCACAATACACATACATATGATATCTGCTATCAATATGCTCCCGGGATGGAAATATAAGATGTTATCATCAGTGTCGGCCGGCCGTCATTGATATATGGGTATCACGCAAAAGGTTTGACGTTTATGCCGCCTTAACAGTTTGTAACGTTAAATAACGTAGAGACCTTCCAGCGTATCTTATACGTCATGGTCTATACACATGTACTACTGATGCTCACTAGTTGAATAATGCGTCGTACGTTTTAATTGGTTCTGGTGTTACCAATATGTTTACACTCTCCGTAAATGGTTTTCTTGATTTTAATTTCGGTATTACGTGTCTTCGCTCAAATTCCCTATGGGAAACAAACAAGGATAAGATCGGGGGCCCAACCTTCAATTGCACATAGAGATGAAACAAAGCAATAAAACACGTGCATTTTTTAGATAGGCGCCTACCCTGAAATCACACATACGAAATCATTGATATCCAATTGATCCGACAAATGCTATACATATGGGGGTTCCGTGCAAATCAGTGAAATATATATATATATATATATATATATATATCATAGTGTCAACTACGTCAGCATAAATATTTGCCAAATACTTTGCTCTAATCATAATCAGTCGTAACAGAAGATCTATTTGCTATCCAAACATAAAACCTGCAGTCATTTTACAAAGTCATATATTCATATTATATATGAAACTTAATAGGTGAACGTTTGTGTAAACAATTGCCATAAATTCGACAACAACATAATGCAAGACCTGCTTATGTCTTGTCTTTAGGTTACAAATAAGCAGCGAGTATACTATGCCCTGTCTGACGTGGTATTCGTGTGTAAAAAAGTTACAGCTAACTGGCATAACTACATTAGTTACCTCTCGACAGCCCCAGATCGTCTGCATGGTGTTCCAATGTCTGGTTCGTTTCACTTCAGCGTGACCCCGCAACAAAATGGTGTTTTGGTTGTTTCCGAT
The DNA here is from genome assembly GCA_020002185.1 of Paraescarpia echinospica. Lineage (NCBI taxonomy): Eukaryota > Metazoa > Annelida > Polychaeta > Sabellida > Siboglinidae > Paraescarpia > Paraescarpia echinospica. The sequence goes on from CM034537.1 coordinate 63,053,079, forward strand.
CAAATGTAACGTGGAGAAACAGGATGTTCGCGCTGCGATTGGTTGCTCGCTCTTTCCCGCACTTATCCTATATCTCGTTTTTATGACCTTTGCAATACCACAATTCTGCTCTTTTGTTGGGTCGTGTAGGTGGGATATCTGAATGAACTATCCAAGGTCAGCGTGTTCAATCCTCGTCACGAAACCATATCAGTCAATGAACTTCTAACACTTGACGTCAGGACAATGTGACGCAGTGATCCGTCTATAATTAAACCGGTCGTAGCACCGATTCAACTCGGTGCTTCCTTCTTCAGGATTATTCGCGTGGCCGCGTTCTCGCGATCCAAATTTGCTATATAGTCCTTCTACACGAACAAATAAATTATGGTATTGACTTTTTGCCACTAGCAATCGTATTCACAGATCGTAAGCAATTCCTGCCACCCGACAGGGACACACAATACAAAACTTATAGGGAAATAAGTCCTGTTCAAAGTGTGTTTTCAGAGAAAGTGTTGTTTTGAAACAAACGTTCAGTGCAAGTTAAACCTGCTCCACCGTGGGAGCCTCAAACCATCACAAAGACGAAACTGTCGTCAATAAAACGGTATTTTTCCATAAGAACAAATGGTACGAAGGTTTATTTGAAAACAATCTAAATAAATATTTGTACACATATTATAATAATTATAATCATAATTAATAACATTGGTACGGTTTATTATAGCCCTCTGAATAATTTGTATAACATCTGTTACGTCAATTCAATATACGGTGACTCATAATTAAACAAAATGAAACCAAACCGACGACACGTGATAGATTGATCGTTCTTTATATTAACATATCGACATCGTACAACGAGAGACACGTAAACGTACGCACACCATATATGTATCCAATTTGAGCAACTCTGTCGATGTAACAACCGATCATAGTGGTGATATTTTAAAAAGACTGTACAACGATATTTCCACCGGTTACCTATTACACAGCGTGTTGGTTACTTTCATGTATTTAAAGTATCTCAATTCGCGTAAATCTTCCATCTAAAAATACATCGAAATTTGTATTGATAATAGCAACATGTTCTAACTTTATTGGTGTAATATAATTACCGTCAGCAGTTGTACACAACAACATTCGAAATACGAAACAAATTAGTATAACATACCATATATATATATATATATATATATATAATTAGTGTTTCACCTGGTATATGACACGCGAGGCGGGCCGACTCGCCGTTTCTATGCCTCTTCGCCGAAAATATACCGAAATTGCCACCTCGTAGCTATTTCGTACGCTCATTTGTTTCGTTCTTTCGCGATATATTCAGCGTCAGCGAGCGGCGCGAAATTACACCACAAAGTCACTTATATTTCTGCAAAATCGCAGATTTATAGCAACATCGTTTAGTCGTCTTAACGTCGCTCAGGGCCGGATAGGATTTACCTCTTGGAATTAACCCCACTGGACAACGTGAATGACATCGCTTGTCAGTTGTCCAATCACGGAATATTCCTGCGGGATCCCCGGTGTCTCAAATGGTAACACCTTGCGGAATTTCAACATACTAGAAATCTAGACATTCATGTAACTCGGCGCCCAAACGGTAACTGCGTTTGGGAGATATGTGGAACTCGGAGAAAACGGTAGCTGAACCAAGATGTCTTTTGCGCTCAATTTTATTATTATAGTATGTGCCCACATTAAATCACAATGCTGGTGTTAGCTGATGTTGAATTTCTGGTTTTTAACGGTGGCGAGAATAAAAATCGTGCAGGCTGATGGCACTACGTCACTAGTCGGCACTTCTGTCGAATCCGGACCCTTTTGAAGCCCAAATAAAAACCGTACATCCTATTTACTAGTCAGCATTTGTATCGAATCCGCACCCTTTTGAAGCCCAAATAGCGACCCGGTTTACACTAGTCCGCGCCGCTGCGGCCGTGTGTTACCGCACAGTGCGAGTAAAATGAGTGATATAGCAGCTAATGTTGGTAAAACCGGGACGCTATTTATACCTTAAATAGGCGTAAGACGCAATATACTTTAAAATAAATATGCCTAGGGTAATGCTGAATGATGGAATTATCTCACTGAGGTATCAAAGTTAGAAAAAAACTCCAAGTTATAACGGCGAAATCAAGGTGGGTCCGGATTCGACATTAGTGCCCACAGGTATATTCAACTAAAGTTCTATGCCGTTTGTTTGAGCAAAATAAAGAATGTGATTCGTAAGATATCTTTGTGCTAAATATAAAATACGTATCCTTACAAAGTTGTGCAAACAAACGTTTGAGAAAGTACTTACAAATATAAACCACCGAAGTTCAAATCTCATAAAAGACGCCTATAGCCCATAACCGTAATTACTAACAGGTTATCAATTTGGGCTACACAATTATATGTTTGCACAGAAATTGGGCATACTAAACAACTTATACTGTTTTATAAAAAAAGGACACCATTTGAAAAACAATTGTGCGATTAATAGAAACGTACCTTTTTGGCATTCCAGAAATGAGTGTTTAATTTATTGCATAGCATGCTAGCAACAAATATCATATAATCTTTGGAACATAAACCATCAATTTACCATAATATTATGATATTATAATAATTTAAAGGATGACCAAAGAGTCTTCAGGTTATACCGACTGAACAGGTCTACCAGGGCGTAAAGTGTAAAGCGCTTTGAGCAGTCCTTGGGACAGGATATTGCGCTATACACTGTATATAAAAAATACCTTTTACTTTTTACTGACTCTGACAGCATGGTAACTAGGCCCAGGGTTAGGGCAAGGAAAACATCACCACAACCAAGTACCAGTGGTCAAGTGGAAACCACACCTCAACTGAGTACAATACCACCATATTAGGCATGTCATGTCTGTAAAGAAATCATCCTAGTTGATGCATCAAGTGGACCTGCTTGGTTATCCTTTGCACACAAGGTTTTTGTAAATGTTCTAGCAAATAATCTGTCTTTCTTGCGAGTACTCGTGGATGCAGTAGACTGCAGGAACTTTGATGCTTCACATAAACTGTGTATAAAGGAAACGGACTATACAAAGTTTCATTCACAAGACACAGCGCCAGAAACATATCATCAATAAGTAAAGCAACTTACTTATACACCGTTTGATGACACGCCACAGAACCAACACCAAACACCACAGTTGACTCACCCTACAACGAAGCAAGAAAGCCACGTTAGTAAATACTTTTATTAGACAAAACAACACACGTTTTACTCTTTATAAGCCTAAAGACTTCCTTGTCCTTTTGCCATTTTGCTCATGATGGCAATCATGTTCAAATCTGTTCCACTGCTCATCAAGAAACTTCACCCAGACAATAGGACAAGAATCAGTTGGTTTTGTTCTACTTGAGTTGAACGTTTCACAGAAGCAAAAGTATAAAGACAAAAGCATGATGACTGGAACCACTCTTTGGAGTGTGCCTCTCACGCACCGGTCGACACAACGCTCTATTAGTATCAGTGGGGCTACTAGCATAGCTTTATTTTAGAATATATATGAATCGTAGAAATTAATGAGGCTGCGCACTAGACACTCAGGCTATCTGCGCTAGACATCTGGCGTGGAGGTGAACATGCTTTCAACAACTCTTCAAAGGAACTCATGTTTTTCAGCCCCGTGGCTAGGGTCATGTATGTCCAGTCAACAGATCTTAGTCAAAGATACTATAGATATCCCAACAGACCAACAATAAAAAAAAAACTAACTCAGCTGTGCCTTGGGAAAGTACATTTTCTTTGCATAATATAACATATACAGTGTACATCTGTTCAACGAGCACCACTGTGTCACAAAGTTCACGGATCAAGTATTGTGGCTCAGGTCAAGGTCAGAGAGAATCAATTAGGGAAATATATGCAAATGATGATGCTAAAAAGTTAGTTAGATAAGATACAGATGCCACTGAAACATACAATAAACTTTTTTTTTAAATCACCCACCGCACCAAGATTTCGTTCAGTACCGAGATCATTGTTTTTATTTCGTAGCGATATTATTTCCATAACACCACTATAGTGTCTCCCTCTAGGTACAGTTCCGTGCGATCAAGCAAAGCCGCTGCATCAAACTGCTTTTCAACTCAACACAAATCAACAAATCTCTATGCCCTATGGCAAAGCAATTTAGTACAACCACCGTTATCATTTCCCAGACAATAAAGAACTCTGGCTATAAATCTTACTGACTGCCATATGTTGCTGGCTCGTAACCAGGCACTTAACTCGCATCGTTTTTGCGAAACTCACTTTGTAAATCAATAATTTGATGTCTTTTTCGACGATAAAAATTGCCTTGTGTCAATGTTGGTTATTTGGGGCAACGTTTGGCGCAGCCATTAAACATAACACTGTTTTTGTCATCGTATCTCAATGCAGAAAGTCACAGGCGAAGAGGCAAACGTAATGTTTTAGCAGCAGGCGCACGCAGGCACGGCACTATTTTTGCGCCCATTTCCGATGATGACGTGGTTTTGACCACAATGTCTGTCGTTATTCGCAATCTTCTACGTCAGTGCAAACGCTTCTCAGCTAAACAACCTAAAGTGCTACCCTGACCTCCGAGTTATGCCACATAACAATATTGCGGTATCAATATTGGTGAAAGGCAAAGAAATTGTGGTTGAAATTTGCACAACATTGCTAGAACAGACATGCATGAATATCTCTTAAACATGACTTGTCCGTTACGGAAATTATTATTTAACAAAACCGAACTTTGGTACATATTCTAAAATTAGAAAGGAAACATTATAACGTTTGCGTGCAATATCAGTGTGAACAGTTCTAGTCATATTCATGCGCGAAATGTGGTCGTTAAAACCAAGTACTGGTCGTTAAAACCAAGTACTAGCGCCATTTCGAGAAAAACACGTGGCGGCTGCTTATGTAACTTGTTTTTCCTCCAACCAAGAACTTATTTACACATCACATTGTCTATTTTTTTCCACTTTCGTCTATTTATAAAACTGTCCATGTAACAGAAGCTACCCTGTCTTTGGGGAGTTTCTTCTGTAAACGATTTATCTGAGACGTTTTTAGGCCCTTTTAACCAGAAAGCTGCTTCATTAGTTTAGTACTGCGGCCTCAAGTCTAAGGCACTTCTGGGGAGATTTCTGATGAGATCTACCTCAAGTCAACAATAAAAATATCTGAGCTTTTGTTTGATCATTATTTTATGTCTGTGAATTTGCTAGACATGTTTTGTCATCTTCTGTGTCATCTTGACTGCTTCAGCAGCTGCAGGAAAGGTGAAGACAAGAACAATGAGTTAATCACTACTTAAGGCCCTGAACGGTTATCGTTCACACATTTCATATTAGGTGAACAACAACAATAATTAACTTGTCTCTAACTACTAATGTTTATGATTTATTTATTGTTACTGTTTACACTTGTTGTTTATTGTTATTGTTAATGTTGTTGTTGATCCAGAAGTCATCAGGATCTTACCTAATACTTACGAAAAATAAAACAACTGCAAATTGGTCATTGTTAGACGACTGTCTGACTACCTGACAGACTGACTGTCTGACTGACTGACTGACTGACTGACTGACTGACTGACTACCTGACTGACAGACTGACTGACTGTCTGACTGCCTGCCTGACTGACAGACAGACAGATAGACAGACAGACAGACAGACAGACAAAGAGACAGACAGATAGACAGAGAGACAGACAGACAGATAGACAGACAAACAGACAGACGGACAGACAGACAGAAAGACAGACAGACAGACAGACAGACATACAGACTGAATGACTGACTGACTACCTGACTGACATGCTGACTGACTACCTGATTGACAGACTGCCTGCCTGATTGACTGACTATCTGACTGACATACTGACTGACTACCTGACTGACAGACTGACTGTCTGTCTGACTACCTGACTGACATACTGTTTGACTGACTGACTGACGAACTACCTGTCTGACTGATTGACTGTCTGACTGACTGACTGACTGGCGGACTACTTGTCTGACATACTGATTGACTGACTACCTGGCTGTCAGACTGACTGACTACCTGGCTGACTCAGTGACTGACTGACTGACTAACTATCTGACTGACTGACTGACTGACTGACTGACTGACTACCTACCTGACTGACAGACTGACACCCATCCAGACCCACAACTTACTTGGCTTATACGTCGACAGTAACCTAACATGGAATGCACATGTGACAAAACTATGCTCCAAGCTGCGCCGTCAGTTGTATTTGCAAGGTAATTCCCAGGGATGGTGCAACCGTTGCTTGACTACGGCTGTGTCATATGGGGCTGTTGCGGACACGTTTTGCTGTCAAACGTTCATAACATGATGAAGCAGTATGTAATTTTGAATGTGAAAGACCGGCGACAAGTTTCACCAGTGACATTATTTCGTTCTCTACGATGGTTGCCACTCGATGTTCGCATACGTTACTTCACTGCCATAGTAATGTTTAATATCATGCACGGGCAAGCCCCGGCTTACCTTATAGACCTATTTATATTAAACAGTAGTGTTTGATCATCACACCCGCGGCAACAACCTGGTCATAGGTCAGCGCACATTCGCTTATAGGGGTGCGAAACTATGGGACGCTATCCCGGAATCTATACAGAATGCCAATAGTGTAGAGGCCTTTAAAGCAGTCTTTACAAAATTTCTCAAGAAGGATGTATACAATTATTTGCACTTTTCAATTGATATGCCCGAATGACTGTTTACTTTTAAATGGTAAATTTTTTAATTCATTTATTTTGATTTTATGTACTATTATTATTTACTTCAATCTTTATGTCTTGAATTGGTAAATTGATTCAGGTGTTGTTTTATTTGTAGTGTCGTATTAATAATTTATTATTTTATTTATTTATTTTATTTATTTATTTTATTTATTTATTTTATTTATTTATTATAATTTATATTTTTATTGTTGTGAATTGTATATTTTATCAACAGCTGTGTAAATGTTGATATAAGAATGTAGTTTGAGATGGCCAATGAGATGCAAATCACGATATAACACGTGACATGGTCACCATCATTAAATAAAGCTTTTACTACTACTACAGTTCGTTTACTGCCAATTTCTTTCATGCCATCTTTTAGCCAGACAGAATCTTTTAGACAGAGTCAGAAAATATCCTCATTACGGGAATTCAAATATAGCCAACCTATATTACGGTCATCCGCAAAATTAGTATATCAGGAAATGAGAAAAAACGGCAATAAAACTAATAAAGCCACACATTTGATTAAGGTCTTGTTTCACGGCTATCCGTCATGTGCCTTGATTTTCGCTGCCAACACCCGTAAGATAAGTGACAACGCCACTTTTTTTGGGGTCATCAGTTGTCCCACAGACGCTTCACATATATTTGAATGAACATTCAAATATATTTTATGACTTTTTGTATGCTGCCTTGAACGAGAAAGACACCGCACACAAAGCATGGAAACGCTCACATTCGTTATCTGATTATCAAGTATTTTCTGAACTACGAACCACTTTTAAGAAACTTTAGAGAGAAAGATATTGTGACTACATATCGGAAATTGAAAAGTCCGTCAAACAAAACACCAAACGTCTATTCAGTTTTGTCAAAAGCAAGCAAGCTAATGTAAAACGTCCTAACTCAATGGTATATAAAGGCATTGAGGCAGACAGTATAGCTTACGTAGCAGAACTATTTTCTGACCACTTCGAATTTGTCTTTACATTAGTAGATAACCTTGTTTATCCAAGTATTTCCTCCTATCAGGTTTTTTTTATTTGCCCAACGAAGTGTAGGAGCACTTAACTTGCGTGTAAAGGGTAACAGATAAAACAGGGTGTAACGATACATTTATATATAGGCCAGTACGTAGGGTGGTTGATTTTTCAATTTGTGACTGCAGGCTTCTAAACAATCTCCAAATGCACCCCCTTTGAGACCTTGAGTAGAACTCTTCAGCGGTGGGTATATATGCATCCATCGCAAAAACATAACATGTTGCTCTCAAAAACACGACAAAACCACTGCCACACACCTAATGGGACGCGACCTCACTACAAATATAGTGTAACAATCCAAACTGCCTTTCTTCCTTTGCAATACAGCAACTCTGTAACAACAAAAAGTAGTCAAAAACATGGATATAATCCCTAGTGTTCATTAATCGTGATTCCATATGTACACCGTAGGATGCGTTTTTATGCGGATCGAGGAATTTGAATCGATTCGAATCAAATCCGTACAAGAATCGTATAGGAAATTCCCATAAATTACGTCACTGCTTAGGTATTTTCAACACCACATGCCCTTACCGTGTATAATATTATGGAATCCTAGAGTGGCTACTTTTAAGTTCAGAAAACGGTTATCCCGAATTCATACTCGAGAGGTTTGAGATAAGGTAGACATTTCCTCTTTGGTCTTCTCTGGCGACGCTTTCGTTGCAAAAGCGTTCTCCACTCCTACCATGTCTTTACTTGTGTAGCATGTTCCTTCAACCTAGCTCGCCGCTGTCTGATTGCATTAGAAATCAACTTCCACTCTTTTATGTACGCATTGATATAGGAACATAGGCGGTTATAAGGAATGTTTTTTGTGTGTGCGTGCGCGTGTGGGTATCGTGATAACTCTGGGACGCTCCTTCCAAATAGTTTTGCCATGCTATCAGGTATATGTTATCTATATTATAAAACAGTATGTTCAGTGTGTTCAGTGTGTTCAGTGTGTGTGTGTGTGTGTGTGTGTGCGTACGTGCGTGTGTGTGCACGCGCTTACGCACACACGCACACACGCACGCACAAACACAGCAATCATTTATGTCAAGGTACAGTTGAACAAAATTGCAACAACGGTCGACCTTTAACCACCCACTTCAGACGTTCTCATTGCAACAACGATCAACGGAAATGACAAAGGTCTAGTCGTCTTGTGAATCAGCACCCGCTGGAGTATCACTAACGATGCACATACATAATAGATTTACATGCTGGTTGCTTACGAAAAGACATAACGAAACTACTCTTTCACAGTGTTTGAATGTCACGATTCTGATGTTTACAACATATTTACATTCTGCTTTTGTGCTCGTATTTTAGTTTCAAGTTTTGCTTCAGTTATTTAATGCGAATGAACAAGATTGCCCTCAGATGTAACACCATACAGTAGAAAAATGCACACAAGGAATACATTGGCTTGTCAATTGTCAAACAATGTTTGTTTTATATGTACCCCGCCCTAATAAGATATATGTCAATTTGAGTTTAAAAGTACTTTTACTAGTATTAACTCATTCAGTAGATACTTTATTCCATTAATCACAATAAGTACTCTTTTCTAAACAATTTATTCTGTTATTTTATTGATACTTCTTTTCGGCCGCCCGATATACTGCCTTCTGTAAGTTTCAAGAAATTATTTAAATCGATAACTTAAATATGACTTATATATACAATATTTAAACAATAACCGTTCAGAGTGTCTTATATTTTGTTTGGCAAAATAATCGCCTAATTCCAAAGTTGTTTAACGACACTGCCTCGGATGTTTTCATGTCAAAATAATCTAAGTTCTGGAATCAGCTTGGTTCTTCTTTGTATTAACTAAACGTCCCTGAACAAACCTCCCGCTACGCGAGCCCATTTGGGGAAGAGATCTCCCGCTATTTGCGTTTTTCAACTTAATTGGTAGGTCTGAATGTTACCGCAATTTTGCATTTTTTGTCCATGTCTTATGTGTAATTTTTTACATTTCCCAAAACTAAACAACACTTTTATATCTGAAGACTATTTCACCAACCTCTCTATATGACGATTGCACCATATTTGAAATATGCAATCAAAGTATGATATTTGTTGTACAGGATTCTGCCAACATTATTGAGTGATGGTCTAGTAATAATGACATGCGCATCAATACGAGTAAGACAAAGGAAATGGTTAAATGTTTCGATAAAGATAGAACATTTTATTTTGTAGAATCTCTGCCGTATATTGATATAAATGCGACAGATACTGACAGAGTTACTCAAGCAAAAGTTCTCGGCGTAACTATATCATCGGATTTAAGTTCGAATGCACATGTATATGAAATAGTATCAAAGGCAAGAAAGAGAGTGTATATGATCTATCAGTTGAAACGTGCTGGTATCAACCAAAATGACTTGGTTAGAATATACGTAGTAGTAGTAGTAGTAGTAGTAGTATTTTATTAGAGTCTCACTCCACGTATACATGCTTTAAAATACAAGACAAATAAATATATTACATTCAAAGTTAGCACTGTATACAAAGACCACTCAAAAAGAGTTATGAGAGACTTGTAAAAACAAAAATGTACAAATAAAAACAGTAATAATTTAATAAACATGTGCTATTATTTTGTTGTATTGTGTAATCTTGTGTGCAGTATTTTTTGGAGGATGCTGGCAGTTTTACTTATTATATTGTCATTACTCAATAAATATACAAATTTATCTTGATCATTCATACTGGAAAAAGCAGGATCATTAATTGTTGCATAGCCTATTAGTTCTTTTCGTTCGTTAACATATAAAGGGCATTTCATTAAAACGTGAAACTCATTTTCTATTTCATTCGTGCAATTATAACACGTCCTAGCTTCAGGTGGGGGTAATTTCGTTCAAAACGTCCAGTTTCAATTCTGATTGGTGCCACGCCACATCGAAATTTTGCAAGTGCTGATCGATTACTTCTAGTCATGATTTTTTTAACATAATGCTCAGTTACAATTTTTTTTTGGAACTGTTTGTAAGTTCTTAGTTTATTTCTACTACCATTTCTGCCCTCTTCTCTATTTATAATATGGAGCCATTGCTGTTCCTGTAATACAGACAGACAAACATCTGTGTGTTCTATTATAGCCTTTACATTAACATGGTCTCTTATATTAGTAAGATTATGCATATTTAAGTCATTATAACGATGGTATACTTCGTAGCCCCAATTTCGTTTCCCACTTAAGGCCATTTCCATCATCCATAGAAACACACGTTTTGTCACTCTAGATACATCCATATTGATCAAACGACACCAGAGCCTAGTAACATATAGCCATTGTTGGTTAGTCGGGGTTTTCCACCCCATTTCACCCTGTACTGCTGCTGATGGGGTATATTTACCCACACCTAGGAAAAATCGACAGGCTCTATTATGTATGCTATTTATGACCGAATATTCCTTTGTACCCCACACAGCAGAACCATAGTTAATAATGGAGAGCACCATACCATCGTATAGTTTTGCAAAACAGTTAAAAGGCTGTATCTGTGATTAAACCAGTAGTTGAATATGCCTGCCCGGTATGGCACACGAACTTGCCTAAATACTTATCGGCCAACATCGAAATAATTCAAAAAAGTGTCTCAAAACCATATTTCCTGGTTGTGTGTACGAGGATATTCTGGAGATGGTGAACTTACCAACGCTGCACGATAGACGCAATGAATTGTGTAAAACGTATTTCGCTAGAATGAAGCGTAGTGACCACAAACTGAATACGTTACTACCAAATACTCGAAATGTGCCGTTTACACTAAGATCATTCAATGAGTTACCCGTCCCAATGGCGAACACAAATCGCTACAAAAACTCAATAATTCCATGGTGTTTAATACACTGCCATAACACTTAATGATTTTAGTGTATGTCTCAACAGTCAATTTTAATATTTAAACTAAACGATTTAATTTTAGTGTATTTAAAGTATCTTATTTTGTAATGAAAGATAGTAATGCAATGTACACGTTTTAATATAAAGCGCCTCATATTGAGTTAGTTGCGTCACGGGGCGATTTTGTGTAATTTACTTATCAGTATCCTTAGTGTTGCGTTATTTCATTGAGTACAACATGTTTTATGAGTATTGCAACATAATGTTGTGTCGTATGATACTTGTGTGATTTGGGGATTTTATGGTGAATGTATGTACAATCCAACTGAAAAGTTGCAAATAATAATAACTTTATTCTTATATTCTTATATACATCATCTTGTTTTTTATCGCCATCTCTTCTGTAAGTAGGTTTGTATCATTCACAAATGATATTGCATTGCATTGCATGACGTTCTATTACTGTTACATTTTCTAGATATTGTAATTTGTGTTATTCTGCATTTGAGCATTTCTTGCTACTATACAGCGTCTCTCGCATATGAACATAACATCTCTTTTTCGATATATATTTCGTGCTGATATACAGCGTCTGTCGTGAATTTACATAAACTCTAACATATTTTCTAATGAACATGTCCTGCTGCTACACATAGTTTCTCACATATGAACATAAACTGGTACCTCTTTTCCGATGGGCATGCATAAACAGCGTTTATTCTGAGCGATCACATTTTTCTTCCGGATAGCATTTTCGGTTGACACATAGTTTCTCACGTAAGAACATAGCATGTGTTTGTAATGCGTTTATCATACACGATAACAGAACATGTATCCGTAGTGCAGTGGGCAATTTGTTGTTGTGTATCTCTGAAACACCACACTTACCACACTTCCGCTGAACAATTTCTGTCGTTGCGTCTTCTGTACACGTCCGGTGTCTGAGATGTTTGTTCGTCGAGGCTGAACCTGCAGAGATTACCGAAACATCGCGATCAACTCATTGCATCTCTTCAACTAATGCTGCTCAATCATCACAACGCTGTGATATAATTATGATGACGGTTAAAACGAGATTCCATACTCGCACACGCGCACACATAGAAACACGCATACTTACATACATACGCATAAAAATGAGGCTAGAACAAGAACAATATTCCACTACTTGCTCGCTGCGTTACTAAGTTAGTCACAGGCTGGGATGTTAGTCTGAAGAACGGCCATACAACGTTGATTGTCGCTTCGAACATCTTACTCAACGGTGTTCCTCTGTTGTAGGATCGATAGAAAGTGAACTGACATCGAGACGGGAAGACATGCGAAACGCTACCTTGTGGTACGTGTGCTACCTTGTAGGACGTGTAGTCGATGCTGGACTCGAAAATGAAACACCCGTCACCACAAAGGGATACGAATCTTAGCGAATTTGTTGTGATTTATTGTGATTTATTATGAGGAGCACACTAATCACTGGCAACAGCACTTGCAAAGAATCGACCACGACAGGATGAACAAGTGTCAGTGTCACCGACCAGATAGTTCGCATGACCTTTTCAATATTATCATTCCTCGTGGTGCCGAGTAGTGTAGGTTTCGTCTTTGTGCAACATCTGAATGAACTGTCTCGCATAGCGTGCGTAGCGCGTTATTCTCTATTCGGCGAATCTCGTCAACGAGGCCATTGTTGACTTAATTGGCTAACCAGAGTAGAGGCGAGGTGAACAGATGTAAGGGGATATCCAATCATGGATCTCTCTAGTTGAGTATATCGCACACAAGACACCGCTGTCCCTGTACGTGATACTTGTGTGTTTCAATGGGATAATTAACCGCGGGCTAGCCTCGTCTCATTTAGTCTCTCTGGTCAGTTCGGTGTGATAAACTGACCAGTGCTGAATCACAGTAGTAGCTAAAAATAAAAGGCGATTTAAAAGTGCTTGAAAAAAGTCGAATTGTGGAGAAAAGAAATCGCATTGACCTAGCAACTGATCCCGATGTTCCCGTTAAAACTTATTATTACAACGCCAAACTAAGTACAGTCATGTCTCGATTTTCCGTTCTCTTTTTTTGGGTAATCTGCAGGATTTTGTGAAGGAAAAATCTCGTTTCTGGGAACTGTCCAGATAATACTTGCAAATTGGATTGTCAGTAGTGTACGTACGTGTGCACAAACGCATTCATTTATTGACCGTTTTTACCCTCAATCTGCTTTCATAATGGCCATTCGACGAATTCTAATCTGCTTAGTATGTCTTAATTGCACAGGGTACCTTCATTCGTGACGCCTTATTAGGTGATACTTTCTAGTCAAATCATTTTATTTTTAAATGATGTCTGCGCAAATCGGTACTGCTGATTCATGAGATAACAAAGGCATTGAACACATGCACACACACACGCGCGCGCGCACGCACACACACACACACGCACACACGCACGCCCGCACGCACGCACGCACACACACACATGCACACAGTATTATATAATATAATATAATATATATGTGTGTGTGTGTACGTGTATTCGCACACGCGCACAAGCACTCACGCACTCACGCACTCAAGCACGCACAAACACAATCATCTATGTGAAAGTGCAGTTGACCAAATAGCAACAACGGTCGACCTTTAACCACCCACTTCAGACGTTCTCATTACACCAACGATCAACGGAAATGACAAAGGTCCAGTCGTCGTGTGAATCAGCACCAGCTGGCGTATCACTAACGATGCACATACATAATAGATTTACATGCTGGTTACTTACAAAAAATATAACGAAACTACGCCTTCGCAATGTTTGAACGTAAAATGTCATGAGTCGGATGTTTACAATACGTTTACCTTCTACTTTTGTGCTCGTATTTTAGTTTCAAGTTTTGCTTCAGGTATTTAATGCGAATGAACAAGATTGCCCTCATCGCACACACACGAATAATTTGTTTAAGTAATGGTATTGTCATATTTACTGATTCACACCAAAAAATGTATTTAAACGTTGTCTTTTTGATTATGTAATATATATTACATATTATATATATATATATATATATATATTGATATTGATATATTTACCAATCAAGATACTTTTTTCGATCTGTAAATTTCATATATGTTGTGCGTAATCAAAAATACAATATTAAAATTAATTTTCGGGATTGAGTCAGTAAATATACCAAAACGACTACATAAAAAATTAGTCATTTTTATTTATTAACAACATCAGTGAAAATATAAAACCGATAAAAAATTAAAACATCAGGATAAGAATTAATATAGATTAACATTTGATTAATGTAGATTAACATTTGAATAAAAAACGTATGAATGAAAAACAACTTTATTAATGATTATATTATTAGTAAACGTGTTCTCATTAACAGAAAGAAAGTTGTCCAAGATGAAACAACAGCTTAAGACAATGTGTTAGAGAACAACACAAACCCAAATATGAACATGGTTTAAGTGCATGGTGGTAAGAAAAGAGACCCGCTAAAGAATACTGGCATTACAAATTGTAAAATCCAAATATAACTGTCTGCAACATATATCAGTATATACATATAGATACTGCACTAAGCTACCTGCATGTAGAGAATACATAATGATGTAACGTTTTTTAGACTATAAGTCGGTCCACTGAAATACCATATTGGTAAGATAATATCCGATGGCTTTGAAAATGGCATACGATATTTTACCAGATGTTCTTTAGTAGAACCAGATACTGATCAGCGAGACTAAATACAATTTCTGCAGGCAGTGTATTGTAATTTTTGAAATGTTATCTAAGAAATCTAGAACTGAAAGATAATATATCACCTGGAATAACCGAAGTAAGATAAAAAGGTAAGACTATGCGTAGTGGGATTGAGATTAATTATCGCATCTCTTCGAGTGCCCATTTCCACACAACCACCAGCCGGCTATTGCTTCATTTAAAAGTCGATGAAGCAATTCGATTTGATAGTACTGAGGCTGCGTGGTCGACTTTCGTAACAGAATAGCGATATACACTATTCATAAACTTGTTATGATGGTATCAGTGTCCACCCGTAATAACTATATATTTTCTGAAACTAGTGACTGTTGAGAGCTAACTTGAGGTAATTATCTTTATTGATCAATACAACACATAACGCTTCGAGACGCTCAACGGACAGCATGACAGTAGTTGCCCCAAGAGTAATCGTCAACGACAAACGCTGGGCAAGTGTGCCAAATGCGGCGAAACAAACCACGTCACTGCCACCTGCAAACACGTCGAGAGAGTGCAGTGCCGTCAGTGCGGGGAACGGGGCCACAAAGAGAAGCATCATACCCGTGACTAGGAAATCGGACTGAACGATGTGGCCATTGAACATTCATTGGATGCTCAAACGGAGGACTCATATGCTACAGGGTGCTGTGCTTCTGGACTTTCAGGGGACAAAAACACAACATTAATGATGCTTGCCTTCTCTGATTTATGTAAACGCCAGGTGGTTAAGCAGTGAGAAATTAGACGAATTGCAAACATCTACTGCAGAACACGATGTTTCAATTATAACGAAACTTGGTTTAAGGAATAGGTCTATATGAACAATAGAAGCCTTGCTATGCAAGAGTTTTGTTTAGAGCGGAAAGACAGAGGTCACGGACGAGCTGGCGGTGTAGCGTATAATATTCGAATTTATTTAATATATATGAGGTTGATTGATATGAGGTTGATTGATATGGAGGCTGATGATTTAGAGGTGTTGTGGATAACAATTATGCAAAACAAAATGCCTCCAATATGTTCATGTATATTGGTAGCCTGTATATATGTATATATTCCAAACACGGAGTATTTAAAAATACGTGACCATATAATCATGAGCGTAGACATTATGTTACGCAGATATCCAGAGTGCAGTATTATCATAACTGGATATTTTAATCAGCTACATGATAATTTTCTGAGAACACAGTATCAATTCGTTCAGGTTGTAAATGTATTAACACGTGGACAGGCGATGCCGATAAAATATGGACGAATATGGAAGTTTTATGTACCCCATCTGTTACTATTTATCAACTATGGACTTCAGATCATAATTATGGTGTTGCTGAAGCCAAGACGTAATCGGTTAATTGACACAGGGTGTGTGACACGTTTGACTGTAACGTGTGTGGGTCCCAATGGAAAAAACTCATTTGTTACGGCACTGTCAGCTGTTAAATGGGAACCCTTATTTAGACTTAAGACATGTGAAGAGCAGTATGTGTATTATCAAACGGTAATTAGCAACCTCATTGAATTATGTTTTCCTACTAAAGTCGTGACGCGTCATACGGCTGATAAAGCCATGGGTTACGGAGTGGTTTAGAGCACTAGTACGCCAAAAACAGCGCGCTCACATGAGTGGTGATTTGAACCTAACCAAAATGTTGCATAATAAGGTTAATCGCAAATCTTCGAGACTGAGACTTAAATACGACTTTTACCAAACAAAAATTTCAGAAATGACTAAAACAGGATCCCGCGATTAGTGGAAACTTAAAAAATAAAGGAATTTCAAAATTTATCCTTCGTGTTATAGTATACTGATTATTTTGAATAGATTACTTTTAATATTATGCAACTTGTAAAGCGATACAGAACCAAGAATTCAACCATAAGCTAAGTATATTTAAACTATAAGCATATTTTAACAAGTTTCGCTCCTGTCATATTCAACTTAATACAATCGTTAGCCAATATCATTGATTATTGCTCACTTTCTCCGGTCGGCAATGTTCAGTTTTTAAAATTTTTGTCCTTTGTAACTATTACACTGTTAAATGATAAAGTAACAAAACATGCTGCCTGTGTGTTTTTTATTGATCTTCTAGATTATTATTGTCCTTTTATATTGTTACAATAAAACGGAATCATGGTGCAGTTGAGTTGTGGACTAAGGCATTGTCATTGAGTGATTGACACTGCAGTGAGTTTCTGCCTATCTAAGGCAAAGACGCTAAGCGAATTTTCATAAATATAAATAGTTCTCCCTCCATTAACAGGCCTGTAAGTCTCAATTTAGTTACCGGAGTTGGCCCCGGTTCAACATTTTCTAATTCAATAAAGTAGGCTTTATTGTTAAAATTGAGACTCTACTGATCTTGTAAATATAATTTAGTTTTTTACTTACGCCTTAGCCTTAGTTCTGGGTTTTAAATGTTTTACTATTTATTATCTATATGATATATAATTAAATGGTTTTACTCTACTAATTTCTATTGAATATGATAATAGTCTAACATAATTATGTCACCATTATTCTTATTGGGTGTTTTCTGATTGTCCTGCTCTGTTGCTGTAAGGAATAAAGATTTTGTTTTATGTAAATAATTGACATCTAACCATTTTAATGTGCTTTTTACTAATCACACTAGAATGCGTCATTTTATTTCAATTTTGCACAGTCTGCCATGTCTTCATGTTTGTTATAATATAAACTTATTGTCAATCTCCCGCTCTACGCCAACATTGAAATTAGCAATACTTTTATTACTAGCAGAAGATGTAAGTCTCAATCTTGGGCCAGCTGTTAGACGATATATTCGGGTGACCACTACAAATGTTCGATCTATACGAGATAAGACAGCCTCGCTTTGTGATTTATTAATATCAAAGAAAACAGCAATTCTTGCGGTAACTGAGGCACGGCTCAGACCACATGATACACCTGCATGCATTGCTGACGTTTCCTCTTCTAGTTACACCTTTCACCATCGACCACGCTTAGTCGGCCGTGGATATGGCGTTGGCTTTCTAATATCACAGCAGTAGTTCAAAGTTAAATTACATTCCAACCCCTGAATACTCCAGTTTGTAGTCCATCTGAGCTGCCATTTCATATTCTTCTTTCTCCGCATACGTTGTTTGTATCTATCACCCTGTAGAACATTCGGCAAATTTCTTTGTAGACTTTCAGGATCTGTTAGAAAATCCGGCAATTATTCATTAAGAACTTTACATTCTTGGTGATTTTAATCTACATTTGGATGCAATTCTACAACTACGTTTGATGATATTCTGGCATCTTTTGATTTGAAACAACATGTTACCTTTTCGACACATATACATGGCCATTGGCTTGACCTCTTGATAACCCATTCAACTTGTAATAATATCCAAGCACCTACTGTTTCAGATGGGTTATCAGACCACCATACTGTCATTGCTAATGTTAACGTTTCTATAACCCCATTAGAGTCGAAACACAATGTGTCTTACAGAGACATTCACTGGATTGACATTACAACTTTAATGGCTGATAACCTTAAATCCGACCTTATCACAGATCCAAAAGAACATATATCTTACTTACATAAATAGTACTGCCAAGTACTCAATGCATTACCTAACAAGCAAATGCACCTATAAAATCCGAGTCAGAAAAGTGTGTCAGAAAAGCCACCGGTTCCATGGATGACTTCCAAAATTATACTGTCTAAAAGGCGTCGTCGTTATTTAGAGCGTGTATGGCACAAATCGCGCTCGCCTGTAGACAGCTCCCGCTATTCTAAGCAATGTCACCTTTGTAACAGACAAATGGCCAAAATAAATAAGATTATTACACAAATATAGTCATAAATAAGTCTGATAACCCGCGTCAGTTATGGAACTGCATCAATAACATTCTACATAGACGGCCTGCTACATCGCTACCTGATCATGTGTCAATTAAGTCTCTATGTGATTCGTTCTTTAAAATAAAACTTTAAGAATAAAATCAGTATTATTCGTTCTGCTTGCACGCTGCTAATCTCAGTGTGGACATTCCACAGGTAAAGTCTCTATTTGTATCATTTGAACCTGCAACAGTTGATGAAGTTAGGAAAATAATTATGTCCTCCCCAAATAAATCTTGTGCACCTGATCCATTTCCAACAATACTGCTAAAAGCATGTATCGATACATTAATTGGACCTATAACAAATATAATAAATGCATTATTTTGCTCTGGCTGTTTTCCTGGTGATTACAAATACGCCCATATCACACCACTTTTTAAGAAGTCATCTCTGCCTAAACAAGGCCTAAACATATATATATATATTTCTAACCTCAGCTTTATTTCTAAAATACTAGAAAAGGTTGTAGAAAGTCATATAAGGTCTCACATTAGCACAAATGTCTTAACTAATGTGTCCCAATCAGCATTTTCATTGAACGCTTATTAACGTGGTACGGCATATCTGGCACAGCTCTAAACTGGTTTTATTCATATCTAACTGATAGATACCAAACTATAAAGATTGGGAACTGCTTTTCAGCTGCACTGCCGACATTAGTTGGTGTTCCCCAGGGTTCTGTTCTTGGGCCTTTGCTTTTTACTCTTTACACCACGCCACTAAGCTCTGTTATACAAAGGCATAATTTGGATCATCATCTTTATGCTGAAGATACTCAGATCTACATTTCGTTGACTACCCCGGATACAAATCGCTCCCTTAACCAACATAGTGATTGCCTTCAATATATCTTCCACTGGATGACTGACAGCAAGTTGAAATTAAATGTAAATAAACCTGAATTGATCATTATTGGTATTCCAATGCAGCGTAGTAAACTTGATGTTTCTTTCCTACGCGTATTTTGAATCAGTATATCACGCCAGCAACCGCGGTGCGGAATTTAGGAGTGATCGTTGATAGTAACTTCAATTTCACAACACATATCTCAAACGTGTCGCTGCTGTTTTTTTAAATCATATTCTGATCTTCGCCGTATTCGCCGGTATATGTCATTTTCTGTTGTTAAAACTATTGCAACGGCGCTTGTTAGCAGCAGACTTAACTATTGCAATTCCCTCCTTTATAATATCGCTAGCAAGGATATCACAAAACTCCAGCGTGTCCAAAATTGTCTAGCGAGAGTAGTTACAAGATCTCATCGTTTTTTTCGCTCTGTACCACTTTTGAAGTCTTTACATTGGCTTCCTGTACGACATCGTATAATATTTAAGATCTGTACCATTACATACCAGGCACTGTCCAGTAAGCAACCATCTTATTTGTATTCATTGCTTACTCCTGTAAGAAAACCTATCCAGCTTCGATCATCTAGTTCTGACCTACGTTTTGTTCATCGAGTCAACACTAACATTGGAACTAGGGCTTTTCCTGTTGCTGGACCAAATCTTTGGAATATGCTCACTCTTAGTGTTAGATCAGTTGAAAATATTAAAAAATTTCGTCGTCATTTAAAAACTTATTTTGACAACCTTGCTTATCCGCCGTAGCTCCCTAGCGCCTTGACCCATCTGTTGGCAACTGCAATACTACTGATGGATTTTGAGATTGACCAATCCTTTTGTCTTTATGCGCCTCTGAGTTTGGTTTCCAAGGATTTAGGCGCAATCGACGTTATCTTATTAATATTATTATTATTATAAGATAAATGACAATTCTCGCATGCAAAGCCTCGCTAACAAAACAACGGACGGTGATTGTGGTTCAATAGCCAACAGTATGAACGAGATATTTTGTATCTGTAAGTGAACATTTACCTCGTTTAAATAACGACAATCAGTTATTGATAGTAAATGAGGAATTGCCAATCCAGTATGTCATCAGTGTTATGACGACAAATGTCAAAGCATTACAGAATGTCAAGGTGAACAAAGCTACAGGGCCTGATAGCATTCCTGCTTGGCTGTTAGGAAATCACGCAGACGTCGTCGCTCCTCCGTTAACTGCTATTATTAATAAATCTCTGCGAGAAGGAGTACTTCCTGCTTGGGTGTGAAGAGATCACGCAGACGTCCTCGCTCCTCCATTAAGTGCTATTTTTGATACTTCCTATAGAATGGAAAATGGCGAACGTAATACCGTTGCCAAAAATAAACCCACCTATAACAATTGAAAAGGACATTACACCAATATCACTAACTCCAATAGCTCCATTTCCTCGTCGAACGACCTGAAGATATCCATTTACCGGGCATCTTTCCAACAGTTGTTCTTATTGTTGTTGCTGTTGTTATTTTCGTTAACGTTATTGTTGTTATTATTGTAATTATTATTATTGTTGTTGTTGTTGCTGCTGCTGCTGCTGCTGCTGCTGCTGCTGCTGCTGCTGCTGCTGCTGCTGCTGCTGCTGCTGCTGCTGCTGCTGCTGCTGCTGCTGCTGTTGTTGGTGTTGGTGCTGCCGTTGCAGTCGCGTGCGTGTAATCACCATGTGAGATATTCTGGGAGGTTTGTCCGATGTTTATTTTGTATGAGTGAATTTAAGACGATCAAAATACATGACGTAGGAGTTATAGTTGGTACTGATATGATGGTTTCACATGTATGCTAGCAAGAATACAAAGAAAACGAAATAACCACATCCCATCAATAAACCTGTGTTGAACTGTCGCTAAGCCGATGACTTTCGTATCAACATGCTATATTTGCGGCCGTAAATACGAATAAGCTTGGTAAGCACACGTCCACAGATGGACGTGATATTCGTGATGTGTGATTCATATGTTTGTTCATTGACGAGGAATCGCAGTGATCTTCATAAGTGCTGTTAGAACATGAAGGTCAGTCAAGTAGTTGATTGTGCAGAAACATCAATTAGCCAACGCAAAAGCGACCAAACTAAAACGCGTCAGTCATAATAACCGATCGCACAAATTTACCTTAATACATTTAGTGTCATTCTATCTATTTAATTTCTGGGTTCTGCGTCTGCATGAAGAGAACAATAATTTGACCTTTGCGTGCACCGATGAAACCTAGACAATAACATATTTATTTGTCATGACTGTATATACACTGGTGTCGCGTCTGCCTGTGATATCACTTGTTCGACACTAGTGAATCATATCTGCAATACGCATGGGGAATAGTTCAGCTTCACCTAATAACGTACTATCAACCACAATGCTTCTAAAAGTAATACATCAGGTGATCGATGCTTCGTGAGAGCAAATTGTTTCTCCTCTACTAGAAGATTCCGTACACTTGATGTGATGTCTTTCATTATATTCCCACGATCAAACGGTAAGCATTAAAGTTGCCCTCTGAGATAATCGATCTTTTAAAATTTAAATACAAATTTCCAGTGAAACAATATGCTCCGTAGACTATACATCGCTTTCCTGAAATCCCTGTACACTGTTCTTTTTACATAATACTCAGATACAAATGGCGCTAAATGCGAAAGAACTACATCCGCACGTCATACGTTTAGTATTCCGCTAGCCGGGCATGGCGACCCGTAATTTAGCAAACATATAATTTATTGATTGACATATAAAATGCCAGATCGAAACATGGTAGCAAGTATGATCATGCAAGTAAATATTGTTCATATCGTGCATACACTTACTTAAAACAGTTAAAATGGCAGTGTAATTCAGAACATTTTATAGTTGCATAACTGCATCCATTGAATGTACCATTTACTTGAAACCCCAATACTTAATCCAATAAAATGTGTTATCCTGATTTGAAAACTGTCAATAACTGGGGATGGCCCAGTATTTGTTTTCTATTGTCAACAGTATTAATGCTTGACAGTACTGCACTGAAGTTTTAATTTTAATATTCTGAACATTAATTATTTGTATAATTATTCTTTAACCAAACTGCCAGAACAAAAACTGTATTTGTGTTCATAAATGAACAAACAAAAATATCACGGTCCCTTAACATCCAAAATAACTATAGAATATCTTCCTCCTACATTCATTGATACGTATACGTGTGCGATGCCAGCCCGCCTCTGAAATTTACTTATGTGCATGTGTCGTAGCCTTCAAGCGTAGCAACGTCACTGTTCAAAATGAAATATTCAAAAGCCTTAAGAATGCACAATATATCTGCCTGTTACACGAACCCGGGTAAAACAGGGACACGTCTGCAACAGAATGAAAGAAAACGAACCACGGGCTTTTTGTAGAATCAGCAAATACGTCTTGTGTTTTAAATACTACAATATAGAAAGTGTTTCGTGAAAGAGGCTGTTTACCCATTCGCATAAGAGATGCGCGTGACAGTGTGTTTATTTAATGATTTAACTTGTTCCGTATCGTCTATAAATTATATTAAAAGCAATTCGAATTACAATATATTTAGGAATACACGTCATAATAAGCCTACTCATATATGTAACTTTTAATTATATTTGCATAATTTTTTTAAACACAATTATATTTATGCAATTAGATAATGGGACATATAACTTCAGTAAATAAGTTTGTGATTGGACATACAATATAAACGTGAACTTTTCTTTCTGATATGGGGATTGCAAAGTGCTGTTACCACAAAAATATCGTTTGAAGAGTTATACATAACTGTTGCTTTGAACATGAAATATAGAAATAGCAGTTTAGCTTTACTATATAGTGCAAATTAATATTTGACATTACTAATAAAATGTGCCCATATATCAGCAAAACATGACGCGTTCGAGAGAAATGGAAAACATATAATATGCATTACGCAGTGCCAAGCTCGATGCAAGTTGTCTCACCTCGTGAATAGCAAGAGCAACGCTGGATATCTAGGACGCGTCCACTCGAGCAGAGGCAGAAAGGAGATGTTCCCGTGCTCTTCGCCTCTTCAGGAGACAAGTTCGTTCTGGCGGCTTGTAGCAGTCACACTAGTCGATGATGCGTCAACTGAGGATCTGCTTCAACTGCTGAATGAGCCGGTACATTTCTCCGTCTTCATAATTCCAGTCTACTGGAAACAGATACACACATTTCTGGCGATTACAAAAGTTCTGAAATGACACTGTTGTGTCGGTGCATTCCCTGTTGAAACTCTCTGTCTCGGCAAGTGTCTGTCTGCAAGCGCCCGGAGCCAGCTAGACGTTCTTCTGTCGGTCACGCCCAGTTGACAGGTCTGTCACTGGTAGCCAGGCCAACATTTCCATATTTCTTTTGAAAATAGGTATTGTTGCTGTACTGACGTGCTTGCTTGTGGTCACATGTCAATTGGCTGCGTTAACATAGCCATCAAACAAGCCGCCGCGGCCCGGTCACCGTGTGGGTGTGTTAATGATCTTTAACAGGCGAACCAGCGTTTTCGTGTCTCACGAGGATGCGCAATTTGATAAAACATTAGCGGACCTAAGCGCTACGTGGGACACGTCTGCGGCAGGTGATTCACCGTCGAGCCATCGGCGACGGGGATCCCATCCAGTTCGACTACGTTTTTGTACGGAATGCAGCTCGTTATTCATTGCAGAAGTGACTGCCCTGGTCACTTTGGTGTTAAACGTTTATGTTTGAACCGTGCAGTCACACATGCGTACACCATTCATGTCCTAAGGAAATATCTGCTATATTTACGATCGTGTAGCAGCCTTGCAGAACTGGTTTAGTGACATCCTGATTTCTTTGAGATATGGTATTATTGTGTAATTGAGACTTCAGGAAGTGTAAGTTTACCAGAATGCAAACAATTTCCTGTTACAACTGCTACACGGTCCTTGTGTAAATGAGTCGAGTGCATGAACATGAATACAATTACCTTAGTTATAAAATGTTTTCTTCTTGATTAGCATTCAATAACGATTAGATAGATAACATATGTGTTACAAACACGTGCATAATTTATTGACTTAAAGTTAAACTAAACCAGTTTTTGGTTTAGACACATCGCAGTACATCTAGAATACATACGGTGCATGCATGTTGGAGCAATGGAGCGTGATTCATACGCACGAAGACAGGTGCAGAGAATTCCTTGGCAGGTACTTCTGTTGCTCTGATACGACTGATTGTACAAGAATGAGTGGTTACTCTTACACAGCCCAGATGTTTCGGGTTTCCTTAAGTGTAATCTATCTCCTTGCCGACGCTCACCGAATTCGCGCATCTTAAACATGTATCCTGAATGACGCGTTTGCCAATTTTTTTTATGTTTGCCTTCTTTACAAACTAAAATACCAGCGGATTTGGGGAATTTATACGATTTACGGGCTGTTAGAAACTCAAATCTTATACCAGTTTACTCTTTATTATACTTGTTTGTATGTATGATGTATATAATTCCAAAATAAACTATCCATCCATCTAAATCGAAACATAGCTTATAAAGAAAGTATCATAGAATTGGCAGATACAATAATCGAATAGTATTTCTTCCACGTTTAATGTATAACTTACAGGTTAATTTGTATTGATGCCGTTTATTTGTATTCATGCTTTACAACATTTTGAGAGGTCATCATTGACCAACATAAACTAATATTTCAAGTGTAAGATGATGAAGATGTGTTATCTTAAACGAAGTATGTTTAGGTAGACATTAGTTGATTGCATTGATTAGTCCACTACTGCGCAACAAACAGTTACACAATGTGAGTATTCGGTACACTACTGCGTTGCATGCATAAGTTGAGAGATACAACAATGTTCTCATTCAAGCACTTGATAAGCATGATTCGATGAAGGAACGGTCTGTTAAACTTCGTCCAAATTCTCCGTGGTTTGATGAAACATCTTGACAAATTGAGGCTTGTCTTGACGAGCTACGTCAGTGGTTGTCACAGAACTTCCTGAAGCTGAATGCTGGACAGACAGAATTCATTGTCGTCGGATTCAAACAACAGAGATGAAAAATCAACATCACGCAAATCAGAGGGGGGCGACACCATGATTATTCCATCGGAAAGCGTCTGGAATATCGGCGTCATCTTTGATGAGAACCTTTCCATGGATAAACACATCGCCACTATATCCGTAGCTGCCTGTTTATCAATTCGAAACCTTGGCCTGATTAGCAAACACATCAATCTGCCGGTTGCGAAACTACTCACTCACGCTTTCATTACTTCGATCACAGGCACGCACGACACCAGTACATATACGATCACGACAAATAAATATGTTATTGTCTAGGTTTCATCGGTGCACGCAAAGGTCAAATTATTGTTCTCTTCATGCAGACGCAGAACCCAGAAATTAAATAGATAGAATGACACTAAATGTATTAAGGTAAATTTGTGCGATCGGTTATTATGACCGACGCGTTTTAGTTTGGTCGCTTTTGCGTTGGCTAATTGATGTTTCTGCACAATCAACTACTTAACTGAGTTGTAGGCCGCAAATATAGCTTGTTGATACGAAAGTCATCGGCTTAGCGACAGTTTATTGATGGGATGTTTATTTCGTTTTCTTTGTATTCTTGCTAGCATACATGTGAAACCTTCATATCAGTACTAACTGTAACTCCTACGTTATGTATCGAATTATTTGCTTCACGGCCTCAACAAATCACAACTATACCGACTCCAGCGACTACAAAACATTGCTGCCAGACTGGTCACGCTCTTCAGGAAATCCAGACACATCACACCTATCCTCAAACAACTACACCGGCTACCAATTAAACAAAGGGTTATCTTCTACTCGTGTTCAGAACAATCCGTTGTGTTTCTCCGGCCTACCTGCGCAACCTCGTCAAACCGTACGTGCCAACCCGCGAAAATCTCCGCTCAGCAGACAAGTTATTTCTGATATAAAGCAAACCTCAAAAATCGTTGTGAGCACGATCGTTTACAGTATCAGCGGTAAAGATTTGGAATGCCCTTCCAAACGATATTAGAGCTACTGCAACGACCAATACCTTCAAAACTGCCATGAAAACACACCTCTTCAAAATACACTTAAAATAACAAGTGTGGTGTGTGTGAATTTTCTGGACACTTGTATTTCTTGAACATTAAAATTTCATGCACATTTATTACTTAAAAATTGACTTGTGAACATACTAACGTTCTTTTTACAATATCTGTACAATTGAGTATGGACATTTTATGATATTGATTTTATACTATTCATTAATACGATTTTTATTTATTATATTAATCTTATAATTGTTATTATATGTGTTGTTGATATGTATTGGTTTCCAGAAAAAAGTTGTGATCATGATTCTACATTACCTTCATAAAGATCGTATAATATTATTGATGTTATGATGTGTAACAGTGATACTAATTTAATAATCTTTACAATACTGTTCTATTTTAGAAACATGCTTCATAATTGTAATGTGACTATCTTTAAATCGTCAGTGAACTGTGCCAGCGCCACGAGCACTCTATTTGGCGGATACCGGCGGTATGTAAGACTTCATTAGTATTACTATTCAAAGTGTGTATGTTCACACGAACGATTTACATGAATCGATGCTCAATCATCAACATATCTCGAATATGCGTATGGGAATATGCAGATGTTCTCGTGTGATGCATTTGTTTTCCAACTTAATATAAATATCTAAATAACAGTTGTTCTCTTGATTCTCGTCGTCAGGAGTGAGGCTGGCCAAGACTTCCTGTCGTCAGGAGTGAGGCCGGCCTTGATTCCTTGTCGTCAGGAGTGAGGCTGGCCTAGACTTCCTGTCGTCAGGAGTGAGCCTGGCCTTGATTCCCTGTCATCAGGAGTGAGGCTGGCCTCGATTCCCTGTCGTCAGGAGTGAGGCTGGCCTCGATTCCCTGTCGTCAGGAGTGTGACTGGCCTCGATTCCCTGTCGTCAGGAGTGAGGCTGGCCTCGATTCCCTGTCGTCAGGAGTGAGGCTGGCCTCGATTCCCTGTCGTCAGGAGTGAGGCTGGCATCAATTCCGTTCTTCGATTGCAATTAATTTATTATTTTTTCTTCGTCTTTTCTTCTCTTTCCGCTGCTCTCTCCACCAATTGTCACCATTCCCCTCTGTCTGGCACTGATTTATCCACGAACTGTCTCCATTCCCCTCTATGTGGCACAGATCTCTTCACCAACTGTCTCCATTCCCCTCTACATGGCACTGATCTCTTCACCAACTGTCTCCATTCCCCTCTATATGGCACTGATCTGTCCACCAACTGTGTCCATTCCCCTCTATATGGCACTGATCTCTTCACCAACTGTCTCCATTCCCCTCTATATGGCACTGATCTCTTCACCAACTGTCTCCATTCCCCTCTATATGGCACTGATCTCTTCACCAACTGTCTCCTTTCCCCTCCATATGGCACTGATCTCTTCACCAACTGTCTCCATTCCCCTCTATATGGCACTGATCTCTTCACCAACTGTCTCCATTCCCCTCTATATGGCACTGATCTCTTCACCAACTGTCTCCATTCCCCTCTATATGGCACTGATCTCTTCACCAACTGTCGCCTTTCCCCTCCATATGGCACATATCTCTTCACCAACTGTCTCCATTCCCCTCTATATGGCACTGATCTCTTCACCAACTGTCTCCATTCCCCTCTATATGGCACTGATCTCTCCACGAACTGTCTCCATTCCCCTCTATATGGCACTGATCTCTTCACCAACTGTCTCCATTCCCCTCTATATGGCACTGATCTCTTCACCAACTGTCTCCATTCCCCTCTATATGGCACTGATCTATCAACCAACTGTCTCCATTCCCCTCTATATGGCACTGATCTCTTCAGCAACTGTCTCCATTCCCCTCTATATGGCACAGATCTCTTCACCAAGTGTCTCCATTCCCCTCCATATGGCACAGATCTCTTCACCAACTGTCTCCATTCCCTCTATATGGCACAGATCTCTCCACCAACTGTCTCCATTCCCCTCTATATGGCACTGATCTCTTCACCAACTGTCTCCATTCCCCTCCATATGGCACTGATCTCTTCACCAACTGTCTCCATTCCCCTCTATATGACACTGATCTCTTCACCAACTGTCTCGTTTCCCCTCCATATGGCACAGATCTCTTCACCAACTGTCTCGTTTCCCTCTATATGGCACAGATCTCTCCACCAACTGTCTTCTTTCCCCTCTATATGGCACTGATCTCTTCACCAACTGTCTCCATTCCCCTCTATCTTGCACTGCTCTCTCCACCAACTGTCTCCATTCCCCTCTATATGGCACTGATCTCTCCACCAACAGTCTCCATTCCCCTGTATATGGCACTATATGGCACTGATCTCTTCACCAACTGTCTCCATTCCCCTCTATATGGCACTGATCGCTTCACCAACTGTCTTCATTCCCCTCTATATGGCACTGATCTCTCCACGAACTGTCTCCATTCCCCTCTATATGGCACAGATCTCTTCACCAACTGTCTCCATTCCCCTCTATATGGCACTGATCTATCAACCAACTGTCTCCATTCCCCTCTATATGGCACTGATCTCTTCAGCAACTGTTTCCATTCCCTTCTATATGGCACAGATCTCTTCACCAAGTGTCTCCATTCCCCTCTATATGGCACTGATCTCTTCACCAACTGTCTCCTTTCCCCTCCATATGGCACAGATCTCTTCACCAACTGTCTCCATTCCCTCTATATGGCACATATCTCTCCACCAACTGTCTCCATTTCCCTCTATATGGCACTGATCTGTCCACCAGCTGTCTCCATTCCCCTCTATATGGCACTGATCTCTTCACCAACTGTCTCCATTCCCCTCCATATGGCACTGATCTCTTCACCAACTGTCTCCATTCCCCTCTATATGGCACTGATCTCTTCACCAACTGTCTCGTTTCCCCTCCATATGGCACAGATCTCTTCACCAACTGTCTCCATTCCCCTCTATCTGGCACGGCTCACTTCATCAACTGTCTTTTTCCCCTCTATCTTGCACTGCTCTCTTCACCAACTGTATCCATTCTCCTCTATCTTGCTCTGTTCTCTTCACCAACTGTCTCCATTTCCCCTCTACCTGGCACTGATCTCTTCAGCAATTGTCTTCTTCCCCTCTATCTTGCACTGCTCTCTCCACCAACTGTCTCCATTCCCCTCTATCTGGCACTGGTCTCTTCACCAACTGTCTCCATTCCCCTCTATCTGGCACTGATCTCTTCACCAACTGTCTCCATTCCCCTCTATCTGGCACGGCTCTCTTCATCAACAGTCTTCTTCCCCTCTATCTTGCACTGCTCTCTTCACCAACTGTCTCCATTCCCCTTTATCTTGCACTGTTCTCTTCACCAACTGTCTTCATTCCCCTCTATCTGGCACTTATCTCTTCAGCATCTGTCTTCTTCCCTTTGTCTTGCACTGCTCTCTCCTCCAACTGTCTCCATTCCCCTTATCTTGCACTGCTCTCTCCACCAACTGTCTCCATTCCCCTCTACCTGGCACTGATCTCTTCACCAACTGTCTCCATTCCCCTCTATCCGGCACGGCTCTCTTCATCAACTCTCTTCATTCCCCTCTATCTTGCACTGCTCTCTCCACCAACTGTTTCCATTCCCCTCTCTCTTTCGCTGCTGTTCTCCTCTCCTCTCAGACACCTTCCGAGTCTCTCTTTACACAGTCCTCCCATCGCAGTCTAAGTCTTCTTCGCCTCCTTTTCTCCTCCACTCTCTGGGCTTCTGGTTTCTTTGCCACCCGTTCTCCTCCCATTCTCTCCTCATGCCCAACCCACTTCAGTCGACTCCTCACAAGCTTCTTCATACTACTCTAACTTCCTTCCTAAAACTCCTCCAATTTCTCTCTCCCGCAATTGTTCTTACCCAGTATATACAACAGTATAGTATTATATTGTTAAATGATCAAGTGAATTCACTACATAAATAAATTTGGCACTAGAGATACGGGGAAGTGTAATAACATTTGACAGTAATGGTAAGCTGATGACTGGATGCTGCGCTATATAAGAACTTACCATTACTTCTTTTTTAAGCCAACATGTGTAATTAATAAATAAGCACAAACATGCATTTCCACAATACTATACAAAATAATGTATTATTATTAGTAATGATGTAGTAAAAATCAGTAGATATTCGCAAATATTTGACAGAGAAAATACCCCCGTATTAAGTTTTCCGCCCTCAATCTATTACAACGGTAATATCATCCATTGTTTTCGGTAGCCTGATTGACAAGATACGCTCGTGTGTGAGATACGGACTTATTATTCGGTTCTATGAAAGCGTCAATTTTCCTACAAATAGCAGCAAAACTATTTCAGAAAACGTATCAATAGCACTCTGTTCGACAAACGAACATCACTTGCCTATTAATGGGATCAATACTTTGCGGGGATATATTTCAACGGCAGCATCGCCGCTTAGGAGCTGAAGGACATCCCGCTAGATAGGATTATGTGTGGTCGGGGCAGTGAATGCACATATCGTATGTTTTGTAGCAGCCCACGTGACAGAGCGTCATTTCTGGAGGGACGTCCACAGAAGCAGCTAGTGTTGTTTTGTTGAGAGACCCAGCTGTCTTCATGGCTGTGGTCGCCGCTAGTCCCATCTGTCACCACAGTCTATGGTTGCCCTTTTCATATGCGGTCGAGCCCCGTGTTACACAGGACAACCGCAGCAGACTTCATCTCCAGCAACGTTCCCTCAGAGTATTGCATGGGCAAATTGTGTCTGTCCCCGCCCGTGCTCTTGGTGCGATGCAACAAAACAAACTCCGTCCAAATATTATGTTCTTGCCAGCTTTCAAATACGCCATACACGTTGCGTTTGTTCGTCTGACCCGCCACAGTGAACCGGGCATTAGGTCGCTCGGGTCTATTCTGGACACAAGCTAATGATAGTTTGCTCTGTGTTTTGTACTCATTCCTCGAGGCATTTATCCAATTGCGAATCTGTTTTCTTTTCGTGGTCAAAATATGTATATTGTATGAATAGATTAGATAATATCTGCAGTCAAAAAATATTACTTTTAACATTACATCTCGTAACTTTCCAAAGCCAATGCAATGGCAGGGCCAACATTTAGCATTTAACCCACTGAATTTATCGGTGACATAATTTTTGAGAGACCACGAACAATTTACAACATCGACACCGAAAGATTTAAAATAACTAACTGATTCTTGATCAAAAATAAAATACGTTAATAGTCTTTCTGGTGATTTTACGTTAATTACATACATAACTTATACCAACGACCTAGATCGCCCTATTGGACTCTAAGAAAGGCTAGCTTTTTTCAATACTAATTTTAAATGAGACGAAGAAAGACATTTAAATGAGGAGGTGCCTTCAGACGCATGGGACAATGACGTATCATATCTACAATATAATATAAATACACGTCTTCCTTTCTTCCATAACACACACGGGATTATTAATCACACCAGATTTTATGAGCATACTGCCGCTGTTTACAAGTGATTGCACCTGGGAAGTTTCACTAAATATAACACAGTTAGTTTATTTTATTTCTTTGAAATTACTTCTATCCTGTATTGCAGTACAATGTTCACTCACGCACACACGCACGCACACACGCACGCACGCACACACACTCATTATATACTTATTTGCACACGCTTCAACTAACTCACAAACACACACAAACAAACATACAAACAAACGTACAAACACACATACACACACGCACCCACACACCCGCACACACGCAAACACACACAC
This sequence comes from Paraescarpia echinospica, assembly GCA_020002185.1. Taxonomy (NCBI): domain Eukaryota; kingdom Metazoa; phylum Annelida; class Polychaeta; order Sabellida; family Siboglinidae; genus Paraescarpia; species Paraescarpia echinospica. The sequence goes on from CM034537.1 coordinate 63,086,072, forward strand.
GTGCGCGCGCAAATACACTCACGCACATGCGCGCACACCACGCATTCACTCACTCACCCACTCACTCACTCACCCACTCATTCACTCACTCACCCACTCACCCACTCACCCACTCACCCACTCACCCACTCACGCACTCACGCAATCTGTACGAACGAATCACAATATTTAAATATAATTTAAACGTTATCCGCTTCCGAATATCGACTTTGTCATTCATCAGGGACTTCCTAATATAGATTGTTTGGAGCAAACAAGTTCACCGTGCTACATAGATAACACTCGGAGGAGTCTTGAAGATAAAACCATTATAAAAAAGAAACAATTAACTAATCAAGTATATTTCCGTATTTCAGTCACTACTGGGAGTAATGAAACGAGGCCAACTATTATTGTCTGTGTGAAGTGTATTTTGGTTAATAAATGTTGCATAAGATATGGAAAGCTACTGAGAGCATTTAAACACGTCTGGGATACAATGTCGTGTCCCTTAGAACAGTTTTGATTTCATAATCGGACGAGAACCCATTGGTCCGATTCCAACCAAATTAGTTGATTACTTCACTGCGTACAGAATGGCGCGGGCGGTGACCTATTGAACTATTTTACGCCATCATGGTTGCATTTACTACCGGTATCAAATATATGAAACGACAAAGAAATTGTTTTCCTGTGACCCCTGACCTGTTTTACTGGCATGCTGAAGTTAGTTGGATCAAATTTGTATTCGTAAAAGACGTGAATTCGTTTTCAAATTGAACGTCTGTATTAAGTGCTGTGAACTATCGTAATAGTTGCACGGTTTCTCATTCAACATGCATTATGTAAACATGGGAATTTACAATAATTGTTCGAATTATAAATAAATGTAGTTGAAAATGTATTGAAACACATGTGTTTTGTGATTTTTCTTAGACAGGATATGCAGCGAAACCTGCCTTAGCGGACACCTGTACAATACGAACACCTCTTTACATCGAATAGTTCTGAAACTTCCGTATGACTAGTTTGCAGTGTTCACTCCCTCTCTAATGCGGCAAACTGGCCATAACTTACATTTTTGTGCAGTCCCGTCGATGTGCTCTATGGACGTGTGTTGCAGTAGGTTATTCAGTTTAACATGATGTTATGGTAATATCGGTAAAACGGTGTCCATTATTTCCTACTCTTGCATCGCCTCATCGTGTAATGCGCCATCTCACTGGAAATTGTACAAAATTTCAAACATGCCAACCTAGGAGTTTAAATACAATTTTTCTTGGAGTATACAATCACACAATTCAGCTATTTTTTTTAGTTTTATTTGGCATTTAACGTGTAATTGTTGTTTGACAACTTTAATGTAAGCTATCAGGCGGGCAGACACATCTTTTCAATTTTATGAACATATACACACCAAGAGAATAGGCGGAATTGTCCTAGATAGGAAGTCTCTAAATAGTATGACATTAACCAGAAAAAAAACAGCAGACAGAGAACCATTTTGACTACACTGTGGTTCCTTTGTTCAGAGCGGAAAACAAAAGTTCAAACACCCACAGAAGAGCTAAATGTCAAATGCAACGAGTTGCAGTGGCTCAGTCAATGTTCATCTACAGCCGTATGCATGGTCAGTCGACACTCGTCTACAGGTCAGAGGTCACCTTGATCAGTCAACACTCTTCTATAGGTCAGAGGTCAACATGATCAGTCAACATTCGTCTACAGGTCAGAGGTCAACACGTCCAGTTGACACTCGTCTACAGGTCAGGGGTCAACTTTTTCTATTAACACTCACCAACAGGCGAAAGGTCAACATGGTCGGTTGACACTCATCTGCAGGTCATAGGTTAATATGATCAGTCAACACTAGATACTTGTCTACAAGAATTTATGTAGCTAGTTATCCAGTTATTTGGACTGTTCATAGTACTTTATAATTCATCTGTTCCCTACAATACCAACTTGACTTTATTTGGAAGCATTCGGCCACGGTGTAATTATCGCACAAAGAGTATACGTTCACTTGTGTTCATCTCACTGTCTCTTGCCAGGTACTCAAGTATTCAGGTGAATAAACCCAGGCAAAGCGGAGTGAATGAAATCGACCAAACTTCTAAAGAGCAACCAGAGGATCCGAGCTCCAGCTCTCTCCATCGACAATCCGGTCTTCTAACCACAGCGCTGCCAAGTCCCACATAATTATCAAAAATGATTAGTCTTCACTCATCTACGCGTGAACGGTAAACACGATCAGATCAGGTTTGCTGTCTACATTTAATCACGGGATAGAGGGGCAAGATACAATAAGAAATTAGGCGATATTCAAGGCTGCATCAATGCCCGGGGGACAGTTAATAATTATCGAAACACTATTATGCGAGGTTAGCAATTAATCTCGGACACTGTAGCCAACTAAATATGCGACGTGGGAAACATGATAACTGACGTAGAATAATGGCGAGAGATGAAACACCCACCGTTGACTAGGTGTATTACGTAGAGGAAATATGACGTTTGTCTGACATCTGTCTATGTTAAAATAATGTGGCTGCACCCTGGATGGAAATAACTGTTCTGTAGAACAACATGTGTATATAAGTATATTATAAGACTAAATAAATAAATTATACACTCACACACACACACACACACACACACACACACACACACACACACACACACACACACACACACACACACACACACACACACACACACACACATATATATATGTATATATATATATATATCTTAGATATTATTAACTTCATTGACCTTACTATAAATTCCGTATTATTTGTTACGCATTGCTGATTGCACTGTTGCAACACAATTATTATGGTATTTGTATCATTTGTCGATAGCTTCCTTTTCCTCGACTGACGTACTTGTCCTGTTTATATTTATGTCATTGAGACAGTTATATACTGCTGTCCTATTGTGCGTGTTTCATGAGTTTGAAAGTGATGACCGCGACACAATTATAATTTATTATAATAACATTGTGTTATATCTGGCCCCCTGTTCTTAGGTTGATTATTATGTTATATTTACAATGATTGAGTGTTTACTGTCTATCAAAAAACATTTTGATATCACGGCGGCGTGACACGCTAGCGCCATACCTCTTCGTGATAGTCCTTAACTATGCCCTGCGGCGAGCTATCGACGGAAGAGAAGAGGAACTTGGATTCTAGATAACAAGAAGGAAAAGTAAACGTGTTAAATTTGCCGATGACATTGCGCTAATATTAGAAGCGATCAACCAAGCACAGGAGCTTCTAACACGAGTGGAAGCGTCATGTGCAAGGATTGGTTTAAAAAACAATCCTGGAAAAACCAAATATATCGCATTCAACCAATTAGGAAACACCAGCATCGTTGCCAGGGAAGGTGCTGTTTTAGAGAAGATAGGCAATGGCGTGGAGAGCACTCAACCAACTAAACCTAATATGGAAATCTACCCTCCCATACACAAATCAAGCAGCGATTGTTTATTGCAACAGTAGAGTATGTGCTACTCTACGGATGCGAAACATGTGTAAAGTCACTGATAAAATAATAATAAGACGACTGAGATTTGCCGGACACGGATACAGACATACAACTTACATCGACTACTTAAAGGTAGATGTGTGTCTAGAGACGGAGGAACTGAAGATGCCAATGACAGACAGAGGGATCTGGAGACGGATGATTGAAGCCACTAATGTTCCACCCAGTGGCAGACATATTGTTGAGGTTATTGTCTGGTTACGTGTGTAACAAGCTTGACCATGCATGGAAGAAAACAATTAGAAGAACCCAGACATTGTCAATCTCCAGTGTCACTGTCGAAAGTATATTGTTGTATGAAGCGGATACCTAGACTCTCTCAAAGGAACTGGACAGAAAACAGACGGGAGTTACACCAGAAGTGCATCAATGTCCACCAGAGCAATATACTTATAAATGAAGAACTACATGAACACAAACTCACAAACAAGATTCCCATGAGGCGCCTACAACTAGCTAGTCATTGCTATCGTACCACCGACGAACCAGTGTGAATATTGATGTTGTGGACAGCAAGTCATGCCACGAAAAACAGAGGGAAACAGAAGAAAACATACTCCAAACTGATCTGCGAAAACATTGATATTAAAGAGATAGACCATTCATCATGAATGAACGATCGACCCTTGTGGAAGCGGCTCACCTATGCTCCGGTCTCGGCCGACTGATGATGATGGTGACGATGTGTATGCCAAACAAAACGTGTTCTGGTATAATGAGCTACCTACCGTTCAAGCAAAATAACCAACAAACGTCTTCGCTTAACATATGTACACGTTAAACTATCAGTCCGGTTTGTCAATAACAAAACAGAAGGACTGTCACATTCTCTGAGAACAGTTTTTTGGTAATATGCCTCGCAAGGATTTGAAAACTTGTGAACAATATTTTATCATGCCAAGTACACAATGTTATGTCTAGTTTTCAGCTATGACGTCACACACGGATGTATGCGATTAGTACATTTACGAGAGAACCAGTTCGTTACATCATCATACGGGCATCGCGTCAAAATGGCGCATGCGATGGCGTTAAACTGCTATTCGTGTTATCGCTGTTGCGTTTAACGTTGGTGTCAAATATCTTAAATCACAAGTAAATTAATGTCCAATGAGAGTTGACTCGTTTGATCGTGACAATAATGTCAGTTGTGACAAATTTGTATTGGTAGAAAGTGTTTTTGTCGGGATCCCGGTCTGGGTTTCAATTTGATCGTTTTATCGAAAGTGCTGCCTGTGTCGGAAATAGCTGTGCGGCTCCCCGCCAATGTGATGGTAGACGTGGTGAACTTGTCATATGTGATCAATACGAAATTATATCTAAGACGAGCGTTACACTCTACGGAAAATAAGTTATGTATGTCCCGTATTGAAAAGCATAGGTATGACCCGTACAATAATAGTATGTGCATTGTGACATTTTGCTAGAGGGTGGTGACATGAAGTGCATCATACACTATGCATATTGTCATACTTCTTGTTATAAAATATTATTGTGTTGGCATCATCGCGACATTTCCTGTATGCCATGATATACGGAGTGCTCACAGTTTAGGCTGGTCTTTGATACGTTTCCATAGCGGCATTTGCAGGTTCACCCGTGTGTTAATATTAGTCTTGTAAATACATGCATCGACTGATTTGACAACAATGAGGGTTTATACGTTAGTATAAACAATACGACGGCTAGGTGTAGCCGCGAATTAATGCCTGGTGTTATTGTATGCGTATGTATATGTACAAGAGGCCAAGTTCAAGGGGGCAGATTCAGACTATTTAGGACAATTAATTGTAACCCCAGAAATGGTAGCTAAGAAAATAAGGGCTATGAAGGATAATAAATCACCTGGAGTGGATGGGATTCCGCCCAAACTACTATTGGAAATTGTAGAACAAATTAGCATACCGCTTGCAACAGTTTTCAATTTGTCATTAGAAGAGGGAGTGGTTCCTTTAGAATGGAAAGAGGCAAACATTAAACAGTTATTTAAAAAAGGTTCGAGAAACAAGTCAGAGAACTATAGACCAGTGAGTTTAACATCAGTGATTTGCAAATTATTAGAAAGATTAATTCAAGATCACATGGTGGATTTTCTTGTTAAACAAAACTTGATCAACCCATCTCAACATGGTTTTTTTAAAGCAAGGTCATGCTTAACAAATATGTTATGTTTTTTGGAAGACATCACCAAGTGGGTAGATGAGGGATCACCAGTAGATATCGTCTACTTATATTTTCAAAAAGCTTTCGACAAAGTACCACATCAAAGATTACTGTTGAAACTAAAGGCCCATGGCATAGGAAATGGTATAATAAACTGGATAGAACAATGGCTGATTGACAGAAGACAACGTGTAGTAGTTGATGGGGAGGCTTCAAACCGGAAATCGGTATTGAGTGGGGTACCACAGGGATCAGTATTAGGACCTATATTATTCTTAATATATATCAACGATTTGGATGATGAAATAACAAGCAAGGTGTTGAAATTTGCGGATGATACAAAAGTGTTTAGAAGGATTAAAAGTGATGGAGATAGACAGCATTTACAAGATGATCTTGACAGGTTGATCAAATGGTCTAAAATGTGGCAATTGCTGTTCAATTTTGGGAAATGTAAATGCCTCCACACAGGACATGGGAACGAAGAGGTAGAATATACAATGGGGGTACTGTACTAAGTACTACTGTAAAAGAAAAGGACTTAGGGTTAACCATTAGTGCTGATATGAAGGTTTCAGAGCAGTGCGGAATTGCAGCTTCAAAGGGAAATCAAATCCTTGGATTAATTAGGCGAAACATAACGTGTAAAGAAAAAGAGCTAATAATACCGCTGTACAAAACAATAGTTAGGCCTCATTTAGAATATTGTATTCAAGCGTGGAGGCCATATCGCAAGAAGGACATAGATATGCTAGAAAGAGTACAGAGGAGAACAACTAAAATGATACCAAAACTGAGGGATCTTAGTTACGAAATACGCCTAAAAGAATGTGGTTTAACAACACTACAGTCCAGGAGATTAAGAGGAGATCAGATAGAAGTGTTTATAATATTGAATGGTTATGAAAATATTGATAGAAATATTTTTGTTTCAATTAAGAAAGATAGAAGGACTAGAGGACACGAAGTTACATTAGCGTAGGAGCAGGGTAGATTAGATATAAGAAAATTCAAATTGTTCACAAAGGACCGTAAATGAATGGAACATATTATCTGCTGATTGTGTGGGTGCTAGTAGTGTGAATATGTTTAAACATAAAATTGACACATACATCAGACGGACGGGATACATGTAAATAAAAAGGGTCGGACTCTCTATAAGCCAAAAGGCTTCCCTGTCCATCTGCCATCTAGAGTTAATTCTCTGGGTGGCAATCTAGTTAAATCTTCTTAAATATTGTTTCAAATTAACAACACACTAGTGTGCTATCCTTTCAATTTCCAAAAGTTATGATCACATACGAATTGCATATCTCGTTTAATATATATTCTCTGACCTTGATGGAAGTTTTCTGGTATCGTGTACAGCGGACGTGTAGGCCTAGAAGAAACCGGCTTCTCTCAAGACGACTCATTCACGGCTGAACATGGTCTTTCCTTCAAACGCTGTCTGGCACGATATCATTGCAAGCTAGCCCCTTATTATAGAGCACAATGTGATATATAAAAAGTGTATATTTTTTTGTGAAACGCAATTACTCTGTGGGTTTTAACAGCACAATTCGTGATTGCATGTTTGTGTATCTATTTCGCTGTAGGGTCAAAATGCTGATTAAATTCTACATTTCGCAGATCAACAGAGGTAGTTCCGATTCTCACATTTAGCTGTTTCATTCCACTTTTAGCAGCATCGTCATACGAGCCAAAGAAAATATAGATATCTGTTCAGACTTTGCAAGCCTGTTTAAAGGGCGAAGCGTCATTGAAACCAAGACGCCGCTGATTGGTCGGTCGTCTATTGCTTGACATCATGTCACTGAAGAATCGGTTGAGTGAGTGCGAAGTTCACGTTTTACTTCTGTTACAATTCCAAACCGTGGCATTGGCGTAACAGCTTCTAAATCAAGATCAGTGCTGTGCTTTTCATCCTAATTGGCGCCGACAATTTATTTAATTTTATTCAAATTTGATATTATATACATTCAAAATTCCAAGTTGATAGGCTCATATAGTTACACATTACTAATGATTATTCCATTGTAAACAATGATAAACCTGTTCCAGACAACGCCACACTGTTTTCACACAAAGTGTTTTTTTTGTCGCTGTCATGCAGTAGCAGTTTTTTTCATTCTGCGATTTAACCAACAGAAAATTCACATTGAAAATGCAACCGTAATCTTTAGCCCATACAAAACGAATTCTTTTTTCGTACATCGGGCGAATTACATCACTGAAACGTGGCAATGTGCAGCCTTCATTCGTCGGCAGTAAGCCAACTATACTGGTTACATAATATATATGCAAACGTCACAAGAATCCACCGGAATTGCTGATTAGACATTTAAACGTATACGTCAACAAATGTTCTTGTTCATAACTACCTTCGGAGTATAGCAATCAAATCAGTGTCGCTTGATTTGTTTACCGTGAACTTGGAGGTAGAATAGCAATCTGTCTCCTTGTCCATCGGTGTTGTAGTGTTTGTTCCGTCCTTGCTCAAGTCGGTGTTGTGGTATTTGTTTCGTCCTTGCTCCAATCGGTGTTGTGGTGTTTGTTCCGTCCTTGCTCCTATCGGTTTTGTGATGTTTGTTCCGTCCTTGCTCCAGTCGGTGTTGTGGTGTTTGTTCCGTCCTTGCTCCAGTCGGTGTTGTGGTGTTTGTTCCGTCCTTGCTCCAGTCGGTGTTGTGGTGTTTGTTCCGTCCTTACTCCCGTCGGTGTTGTGGTGTTTGTTTCGTCCTTGCTCCAGTCGGTGTTGTGGTGTTTGTTCCGTCCTTGCTCCAGTCGGTGCTGTGATGTTTGTTCCGTCCTTGCTCCAATCGGTGTTGTGGTGTTTGTTCCGTCCTTGCTCCAGTCGGTGTTGTGGTGTTTGTTCCGTCCTTGCTCCAGTCGGTGTTGTGGTGTTTGTTCCGTCCTTGCTCCAGCTGCTACCGGCACCGTTTTGTCCTATGGCTGATTTATTTCACTCCGTGATCGGATTACGCGCCTAATTAATCTACTGTAAGAGCGCAATGTGACTATAATACAACGCACAGTTGACTCGATACTCAGCTTATGGTGGAGAACAAACAGCGCAATCACTACTACAACAACAACAACTACTATTACTACTACTACTACTACTACTACTACTACTACTACTACTACTACTACTACTTCTAATAATAATAATAATAGTTGTTATTCTGGAATTGACATTTGTCTAACTCATTCATGTTGCATACAAGAAGCCCTCCTACAGTGCGGGGCAATATGTCCCCTGTGATTAGGTCAATGTGTAATCGTGAGTAGGTCATGACAATGTGTAATCGTGAGTAGGTCATGACAATGTTGTATATTTGTTTTGTATAGCTGAAGTGATAATTACATAGAGCACAGTATTGCTTCATTACTATGTTGACAATGTTTATAATGTTCCGATCAAACGTTCCGTGCGGAATGTCATTCAGAACTTATTGTAAATATTATTTGCAGACTTGAATGTGGTACGATAACTAACGTAAGACGGAACGGAATGCGTACGGCGATAACACGCTTAAAGCTGCATTCTTAGCTCTGGGGGAGCAGCCGTTGAAGAAAGTCGGTAGACTGTAGAACGTGCGACGTCACCGTGGCAGCAGTGTCGTCACTCGCGGGCCCTTTCGCTTGGGCTGATGACGACAGCCTACCTACCATCGCTGAGCGCACTCATCGTGACTACATTTCTTACGTGGAGTAATGTGTGTACGGGTTGACGACTGTAGACGTGAGACGCTTGGCCTACGATCTCACCCAGGAATTGTTCTCCAAATTGTCATTTGAGTAGAATGATGAGTAGTGTCCGTTAGATGTTATCACGCCGCACCTACATTCCATGAAAGAGACCATCCTTGGATATTTGCCAAGCCTGGAACACTGTGCGAAGAATGCATAAATAGTAATATTTGTTCAGTGGATGAAGGATTCGACAAAATGCACCTACACAGACTCATAGAACAGTGGAAATGAGAAATTTCAAAAACTTTGATAAAAATGACTTTTGCAATGAATTAGACATGTGTGACTGGAGTTCTGTTGAGCAGTTTGAGGACGTGGATGAGGCTTACAAGAGATTTAAGGATCTCTTTACACATGTATGTGATATACACTGCCCATTTGTTACTAGACGAGTCAGGAAATCATTTCTTCCGTGGTTAACTGAGGGAATTAAAGGTGGTAATAAAATTAAACATTATTTTGAAAAAGCACATTTTAAAGGATTAGAACTATTTTGGCAAATGCATAGGCCCTTCAGGAATGTTGTTTCGAATTCTCTCAAGACTGCAAAGCGGGACTACTGCACTGGTCTAATCCTGGAAAATAAGAAGAAACCAAAATTAATGTTGAAATGCATAAAAGAACTCCTGCCAGGAAAATCTAAGTCCAGCCCCAAAGGTGTACTTGTTGAAGGTCAAATAATTACTGATCCCAAATGTAAGGCCAATGCATTCAACAAGTAATTTACATTCGTTGGTCAAGAATTGGCAAGTAGGCTTTCACCAGCTGCTTCATTCACTCCACCTAAACCACCCGAAATACCTGCGTTTACTTTCCCTACTGTCACACCTGATTTTATTGAACAATAGCTAAGGAATATACCCGAAAATTAATATGTTGGTCTGGACAGACTGCCTGGTAGACTACTACGCGTAGCAGCACTAGACATATCACAACCACTCGCTTTCATTCTAAATCTCTCTCTGAAATCTGGCAAGTTTATCACAGAATGGAAATGGGCAAAGGTGGTACCACTTTACAAATCAGGTCCATCAATGGAAACTAACAACTACAGACCGATCTCAATTCTACACATTTTGTCTAAACTACTTGAACGTTTTGTTCATAGTTCTTTTACAGATTATTTTGAACAGCATAAACTTCTCACGAATGCCCAATCAGGTTTCAGAAGATTGCACTCCACTGTAACTTCACTGCTATATGTTACAAATCGATGGTTAAAAACATCGATAATGGACTTGTAATGGGAGTTGTGTTCATTGCTCTCCGGAAGGCCTTTGACATCGAGGACACTGATATTCTGCCAGTCAAACTTAAAGGATTTGGGGTTACACACAATGAACATGAGTGGTTCTCGAGTTACCTCACTGGTAGATCACAGTCAGTTTCAGTGGATAGCTATCTGTCTGATCCTTTGCCTTTGAATATTGGGGTGCCCCAAGGGTCAATCTTGGGCCCCCTGTTGTTTCTGCTATACCTAAATGATCTGCCTACAGTCACCGAATCATGCAATATAAACATGTTTGCAGACGACACTGAAATTGATTCAGTTGCAAAACCAGGGTGTTCGGCTCAATTAGAATCCCATATCAACAGTGATTTATGCAAAGTCAAACAGTATTTCGATATTAACAAACTTAGTATTAATGTACAGAAATGTAAATTTATGCTAATTGGTACTCATCAGTCAATTGCCAAGATGGCTGATGTTAGAATTCATATAAACATTGAACCACTTAAACATGTATCGGTAGCCAAATACCTTGGTATGTATATATCGACTCAAACCTAAAATGGGACGACCACATTAACAGCATGATTCCCATAATTACATCCAAAATAGGAATCCTAAGATCTCTTCGTAAAATAGTATCAATCGACATTCTCAGGCAATTATATAATGCAATAGTTCAACCACACTTCGATTATGGAGACGTAATCTATGATTCAGCCTCAGCATAAACCAAAACCAGATTACAGAAACTACAGACCAGAGCTGCTAGACTCATATCTGGGTCTAGTCCTAGACAAAATAGAAACACTATGTTTACAACACTAGGCTGGTTATCACTACAGCAAAGAAGGGATTTTAATAAATGTGTTCTTATGTACAAGTGTGTAAATGGTCTAGCACCACAATATTTGTGTGATATGTTTACATCAAACAGTCATTCTTACAAGAAATGCCTCTCAGCTGAAACCACCCTAAGCCAGAACTGCCTACTGTCAACGCAGTTTCAATGTGTCCGGTTTGAAACTATGGAATAAACTACCAACTGAAATTCAAACCAGCCATTCTGTTCCAACCTTCAAAAAGACCCTACACAAATATCTGAGTGCAACACCACCATTTTAAATGTACTTTGTTTTTATCTGTTTCTTGTATGTTATGACTACTTTATATGCTTTATCTTTTTTTTGTCATGCATTATATTTATTATTGTTATTATTTATTTATTTATTTATTATAATCCGTTTTAACTTGTATCCTTTGTACATATATCAACACGTGTTGTATGATTGATGTAAATGGTGTATGAATGGCTCGGCCATCCAAAATAGTGAAAACTAAGTATGTCACCGAGTAGAAATAAAATTGTCAATCAATCAATCAGTCAATCAATCAAAGACGGACTACGAGTTCCTTGGCCAGCGAGAAGGTAGCACGCTGAAGGAAGTAACTTTCTGACAAAAGGCTGGTGGTGAATACCCAAATCGATCTGACATAGCTTTCACTTTCGTCATCCCAGTGCATTGGAGAAGTAACATTTCTACAAGGATCAACAATAAAACCAAGACACAAAATGTACTGGATTTTGCTAATGACTTGCGACGTGTACGAGCTGTGACAGAGTCTCGCATCTCAATGGTGATCAAGAAGATGCAACTTCAACCAGACACATATACGTTTGTTTGTAAAGTGTGGCTTGTCATACAATTGGTCTTACTTTACATGTTGGGATGTCAATGTATGGCTAATGTTATATTTTACTAATTAATTAGTAAACATAAATTATGCGACTACATATGTCCGTTAATGAATGAATCAATGAATGAATGAATGAATGAACGTTTATTCAGAACGTTGGCCACAATATATATATACAAGACAACCAAACACGTTTAACTCTAATACAAGTGAAAATATACAATGTTTGAAGGGGGTTAATACGATGTCTTTGACTTTTGTGTAAATTTACCCCTGACATATATTTATATATACATATATGTATACACATACATACATACATGCATATATATATATACATATATGTATACACATACATACATACATGCATATATATATATACATATATAAACACATATACATACATATGTATATGTATATTGAGACATCGATATTACATTAATTGAACTTGCTATTGATCTAACCATCTAGCTACAATAATTGTAATGGAATATGCATGTTGTGCATGTTGAAAATTTAACGTATGTGATAAGTACACATCTTTACACATTTTGTAGTTTCCTCAATGGCATGATTATATTTGTGTCTGATTTTGTTTAGATTTCCACAACCAGATATTTCTTAAATAAAAGGTTCTTGCATTTATGCTTAAATGCAGTAATAGTATTAGTAGTTTTAAAATGATCACATAGAGAATGCCATGATTGCACTCCCTTTACACAAGGAGACATAAACAGCTATAGAAAGCTTTGTACATAAATAATAATGTTTACAGTTCGGTGAAAAAGTTCTTTAAAACAAATTATATTTATCGAGGTTGGTATTTTAAAATGGAGGGGTAATTATAGTTTTGTTGGCTTGCTCAAAATGTAATAGGGCCAGAAAGGTTAAATATCGCTGATATAATCGATATTGTCTAAATAAAGTTTATTATTATAAAATGTATTAAAAATCCACTCTTATTTGGTTAGTACGTCTGAAAGTCAATTAAATGTTGTTACATAGATTGAACGTAAACAATGAACTCTTCAAAGTGAGAAGACGTTGTCGCGCTTACATTTATCCGGGCGTTAAATAATATCCGGGTGACGTTTCTGCGCGTGCGCGTATCTAGGTGAATGCATTTAGCACGAGCTACGACTGTCGCGTTTTCATTTATCCGGGCGTTATGTATGTTTATATGTATATATATTTACATATATGTCTATATATATATATACATAAATTATAAATTGTTTGCTTCCCACAGACAAAAACAATTTATGTCGTAAAACAGTTTCCTCTCCACGCACACGTCACGTGACATACTCTTATACTTGGTCACAAATCTAAAACAGCAAATTATAATTATGTACGCTAACTATAACCCTCGTATTACGACAACAAACGAAACATATTTAACTACTGGATATTGTTTACCACTACGTGATCTACTGGTGCCAAATAGTATGCCTTACATATGCACATAAGCATCACCCGGAAAAAAATTAACGCCCGGATAAAGGTAAGCGCGACAACGTCTTTGGACGTATTTTAGTGTGTTCGACAAACGGTGGCGCCCCACTACGGATCCTGGCTAATAAAGTTTAGCATACAGTAAAAAAGTAAAACATTCTGTCACAGGCGGTTACGACGTTGAAATAAGTAACTATGTACAAGGAATGTTGCCGAGGATATTGACATTTGCCTTTAAAACGACCTTGTCTTTTCCTTCCTGGAAATCATCATCTCAAGCCACTGAATCAGTTAAACCAATTGCGGTCTAGATTTCGGAAATCAGGCCGGTCGCGCCAAAATCATAGGAACTTCTGGTTGGAATCGCTTGTCTCCACACCAGGCCCCTAGCCACGACTGTGGAATTTTCCGATTGACCTGTTCTCATTTTTTTATTTACCCATTATGCTCAAGAAAAAACCCGTTACACAAGCACTGGTCATTGGTGTCTGAAGGTGGTAATATTCAGAGGGCTGTGGCTCTTCGAATACCTCCATCTGTACCCCTTGAAGTTCTAAAAAAAAAAAAACCGCACCGCCTTTCAGGCTCGCAAAATACTCAAACTTCAAACTACACTCCTGCACTAGCTTTCACACACAAAAAAGGCCCGTTTTATGAAAACGAAAACCCTGTTTTGAACTTATTATTGGAAAAATGAAACCACGTTATTGTCCAAAACACGATCATGGTATCTGAAAAATACAAATCCTGCTATTTAAAGACGAAAAAACCCGATATTTGAAAAGAAAAACCCGTCAGCTGTGTTTAATGTCTGAATGTTGTGTGTACTGTAAATACGGCAGATTAGAGGGCAGAGCATTCATTTTGCGGGTAATGTTTCAAAAGGTAAAAAGGTAAGTTCTTATACAGCGCAGTATCCAGTCCTCAGGACTGCTCAAAGCGCTTTACGCTTTACTCCCTGGCAGACCTGTTCAATCGAACACCATCTCTACTTCTCTTGGAAGCACTCAGTCACGCTGCGATTAATGCGCGAAGACTATTCGTACACAAATATCCAACACTGTCTATAGTCAGGTACTCATTCACACACAGCTGAGTGAACTGAAGCAATGTAGAGTAAACGAACTTGCCCAAGGTTCGACACCGTCGCACAGGATTCGAACTCGCAATCTTTCAGTCCAGAGTCCATAGCTCTTACCGCTGCGCTACTGCGCTCCTTTTAGACTTGTTAAACACACGTTGGCGGGCTTATTGGAATCTTCTTTGCGGACTGCTCGGTGTTTCGCGTTTGTATAATCCGCATAGCAATTACTATATATTCCAATCATGTTCTTTTGACATTTTACTATTCTGATTTGCATCCTTTTATAAAAGAAGTAGCTAACAAATTAGCACTGCCATTATCTTTGTCGCATTGATGTCTTTTTATATTTATATTCAATTTAAAAATAGCCTGATTGTTGATATCGTAACGTTACATGCAGTTGACACTAGTATGTATGATGTAATCTTGACTTCCGAATCTACTACTACAATCGAACTGGCGTATGTATGTGTGTGGCGTATGCATTTCTTTTACACGGCTTGAACCTCGAGCGCCAAACTTTCAGGGATTAATCAACGGTCCCCTAGAACTGGATGTAAGCACTTTAAAAAAGTGCCGGCCCGCAAGATGGGCAGATAATTTAAAACAAAATAATGGAGTACTTGTCTAGTATCCGGGCCAACGTTGATGTCGTCATTATAACTACACATTTGCCTAAATTTGATACCTCAGTGTTTAGTTCTATAATTCAACATCATCCCAGCCATATTTATATTACGAAAATATCGCGCCTTAGCACATTTTTGAGGTCCAAAGAGCAACCCGGTTTGTGAGTCTGCGCCGCTGCGGCCGCGCGTTACCGCAGTGAGCGGTATATGTTGCTGCGAACTGTCTCGCTCTTTGGAGTTCAAAAGTAGGCTAAGACGCGATATTTTTGTAATTTAATATGCATGGAATGATGTTGAATGATGGCAATAACACAAGAGGTATCAAACTTAGACAAAAATGTTGTTATAACGACGAAGTCAAGGTGGGCCAGGATACTAAACAAGTGTCAATAATGCTGACATTTGTGTACTTCCGAACGGGAAATGTTACGTAAGCGTCGTACAAAAACAAGGTTGAAAAACAATAAAATGTCTGGCTGATCAATGCTGATATTTCAATTAAGTTTAGTGAGTGAGTCACTGTTCGAGTCCAGTTTGGATTCAGTTGGAGTCACTGTCAGTGACTGAATCGAGGGTTTCACGGAGCCTGACAGTCCAGCTGCTCCTGTAGATGATGGCAACAGTTCTGAGAAGTCCCCTGCATATATTCGTTTAGTGGCGTTTGTTGTAATTAACAACGTTGTTGTTTTTCTGTCAACAATAAACTGTTGCCTATTGTAATGTAGCCGTTTACTACGCGCAGATTTGTATTTTACTTTGAATACATGGGGAATTTCCGCTTCTATCCCTTTCACACGCGGCGTGTTCTGTGGTTATCAAACTCACTCAAAACAACCCAAACACAACAACATTACATTGGCGACGAGCATGAGTAAGTGAGTTAAGATATCATGGCTTCAAACGGTTTGCCGCATTTCGCCGAATTTGACGTGTATACGGACAGTGCCAATACGGGCGTCCGATGGAAGAAGTGGTTGTCTCGTTTCACAAACATGATGGTGGCGATGGACGTTAGTAGTCGCGCACGTCAGAGAGCACTGCTGCTACATTATGCTGGTGAGCAGGTGTACGAAATATTTGAAACGTTGCCAGATACAGGCGCGTCTGGCGATTTTGACAAAGCTTGTGAAAAGCTCACTGCATATTTCTCGCCAAAGAAGAACATTGAGTACGAAGTGTACCAATTCAGACAAGAAAAACAAGAAAACGGTGAATCACTCGACACGTACCATACGCGTTTAAGACGTCTTGCTGCAACCTGCGAATTCACTGACACTGATCGTGAAATTAAGACACAGATTGTGCATAATTGTACATCGTTAAGACTACGACGCCGTGTGTTGCGTGATGCCACTATATCGCTTACTGAAATGCTGGATGAAGGCAGAGCGATGGGGTTGTCTGAGAAACAAGCGTCAGGGATGGAAACATCAGGAGAAACATCAAGAGAAGCTGAAGTTAACATCGCCAGCAAACGCTTCAAGAAAAAGGAAACTCGAAACAAAAGGTTCAATAACGCAACATCAATGAACACTGCGAGTAGACAGACATCAACAATATGTCGTTACTGTGGGGACAAATATCCGCATCCGCCGACTAAACAATGCGCTGCAAAAGGCAAAACGTGCAATTTTTGCCATAAGAATGGACATTTCGAGAAAGTCTGCAGATCTAAATACGGCAATCGAATGCAAACTAACACTGTCACAAGCACCAACGCAGTCAGTCCAAAAAGTCTGGCAGCTGAATCTGACAATGATTATGTTTTTTCTGCAATCAGACAAACAAACGAGCGCAACCCATTGCCCACATGCACAGTGCAGATTGAAAGAAATCCTATCAAAATGACTGTAGATTCCGGGGCGTCAGTTAATATAATTGACAACAGCACATTCAAAATGATCAGACAATCTAGCAGTATTTTGTCTTGATAGACTAGAAAAGCTAGACATCAGCGAGAGGGTAAACTGACCAACACCATGGGTCAGCCTAATTGTCGTGGTGCCTAAGAAATCGGGTGAAGTCAGAATCTGCGTAGACATGAGAGAAGCAAATAAAGCTGTACAACGCATCAAACATGTCATGCCAACAATCGACGAGCTAATCACCGATCTGAATGGCTCATCTGTATTCAGTACGCTGGACCTGAACTATGCGTATCATCAGCTAGAATTGAGTCCTGAAAGCAGATACATAACCACATTCACAACAAACGTGGGACTATGGCAATACAAACGACTGATGTTTGGAATTAACTACTACAACTACTACTACTATTACTACTACTATTTTTTATACTACGATTACTATTACTACTAGTACTACTACTGCTGCTGCTATTACTACTACTACTACTACTACTACTACTACTACTACTACTACTACTACTACAACTACTACTAATACTGCTGCTGCTGCTGCTGCTGTTACTACTACTACTATTGCTACTATTATCGTCACTACCTCAACTATTTCCACTACCACTGAACCTCGCTGTGTCATGTGCCAAATTTGACTAATTTGTGCAATTGTCATTTTGTTTTGTACAAAATAAAATAAGTAGCTATTTCTAATCACTGTTTGACTTTTATAATCGAATTAGTATCCACTGTCAACCAGCTATCCTCCCCAGTAGAGCAGGTATGTAAAATAACAGTGACCACAGGCAACCATTTTGTAAAATGGCTGCCACAGCCGTCAGGGGCCAAATATTAGACGGCTCTATATCTAGACTCGCTTAACCGACTTTCTGGCTGTGTAACTTCACCAGAACGATAGTCTGGCTCTGAACGGCCCTTCTGAATGTTATCCGCTAGATGGCAACACTGGTATACTTATGAATTAAAGCGTCATAAATTTATGAAGTTATATGTAACGTATTGTCAGGATTTACCGCGTTTTAATTAGTCTCGCTTAACCGATTCTCGCCTGGCTCCGTGACTTTGCCAGGAAGATAGTCTTGCTCAGAACTGCGTTTTGACTGCTCACTGCCAGTTAGCACATCTATCCCCCCGAATTTGTATATATTATGTATGTTTTCGATAACGAAATGAAATTACGAAATAGTGCCGGAAATAGTATTATACAAAATAAAATAACTCTTAAACTAAGCGAACACAAAACAAGGTTTCGAGTACTCTACGGGATTCGAACCGAGGACCCTAAAAATGGCTACTCGACACGCTACCGACAAGATCAGCACGTTTTGGTTGTACTTTGGCGACTACGTATATTAGTTAGCAGTCCGACCGTTGCGCGCGAAATCGAGTGCACTTTGTTTTGTTAAATTTGTCCTTGTTTGGTATTTATATCATGGTTATTCACTCTTAGTCTTTTGCTTCTGCCCGAGCATAAGCAAAGAACGTCAATTCGGAATCTTTGACAACCATGAGAGCTGCCACCTAGTGACTATGTATGTGATTAAAAGGCACTAAACTACGAAAAAAGTGTAATGTCGGTTTATTTTGTGTGTGACATGTTTCAATATAAGTTTAATGTTGAATAGTTGTTATAGTATAGTATTATCTGATAAAAGTGTATCCTTATTTAATTTGTTATTTCATAGTTGGCCTGAGAGCCAATCATCGTCTCTACCCAAATCTGGGGTAAAGCCTCCTACCGGGAACATTGGCTGGAGCTTAATATTCCAGGCCGTAGTGATGGGCCAAGCGAATGCTGCCACCTCACGGCGTCTGGCTAATCGAGGCTACTCAATATCCAGATCTGTTTATAATATAAGTGTCTACATGTGTGCCAAATGTGATGCTTTTATCATAAAATGCACAATTCTTCTGGATATCCTGTTGATGCCGCACCACTATATCACGACAAGGGCCTATCGATGGACGCAAACTTCACACTCTCCGACCTTTGTCATTTTGATCAAACAACGAGTATCTGCGAGTGCTTATGGTGTTCGTGTAACGACGTTGTATGTTTTCTAACATTTGGTAAATATTACATTCACGACTGTCTTCTACGAAGGCATCCCGTTAGGTGTGGATTTTTTTGGGTGACTGAATTACATTAATTTTGTACTTGAGTAGAATTAAAAGTAATTCACCCCAGAACTACTTGCATAGAAGTTCTTAAAAACCTACTTGAGTAAAAAGTAAAACTACTTTCTAAAAGTACTTGAAGTAAAAGTAGAACGGAAAGACTGTTTGTCAGGCAAGTAGGCATAACCAATAGAGAAGTGCACCGATATTGTACCCCTAACTTCCGAGCCCTCTTTCTCCATTCCTGTACGTGATATCGAGGACTATTAAGGATCAGGCCACCAGTTACTACAAGCTCTGTGTGCAAGCAGGAGATAGAGTCAACGCATTTGTTATTTTTTCCACAAAATACCAAAAAGTTTTTTTTCGTAATTGGTCCAATTTGAGTAACGGGTGACATATATTGGATTACAGTGGTCCTGATGTTGGAACAGGTGGTCCAATATAGGTGCTCCTGGTTCAATATACGTCATCTGTCTATTCTTGATGCTTTGAAAGAAACCAAGGTTCAGCACCCACTTCAGACTTATAAGAAGATAGTCGCTTAATGCATAAATCACGAAAACTACGTCGTTCCAGTGAGCATACAAATGACATGTGACGACTAAGCGCCAAATATAATTGACACAATTTAATTCTGAACTGAGAACAAACAATTACATTTTGTCACAAATAGAAGAATACGCCAACGAAGTGATTGTCGTGATAGAATCTGTCACGGATAAACGAACAAACCAACGAAATAATTGTCAGTAGAGTGTCTAATAATGGCAAAAAGATACCAGTCAGTAATTGATGGTCCCTGATCACCAAATTAGGAATACGATCATTTACTGACACATGTCACATCGATAGTTATAGGGCAGGCCACCAGCACAACTCATATGTATCCATATCCCACAGTGTACACATTTCACCATGGTTTCTTTTCGCTCTTCGTCACAAAGTACACAATACCAAGACTCGTTGTCACATTGACCGATTTTTTTGTTTTGGCTGCCAGGAGAAAGCTGCCGTTTTTGTCTTTTTCCTATCTTAATTGGATCTGTTGTCTTTCTATTTCTGTTGCCAACTGCTGAGTTATGCCTACTTTTGTGCCTTTTGACTTTTGTTGTTAAAGTTTTTGTATCGGGACTGGAGGTTATGATTTCCGACTTGGTGATTCTTCTCTTGGCCCTAGAAATCGCTGGTTTTGGGATGGAAGACAGCATTGCAGGAGTGACGACCTTTCTACCCAGCTCTGGTTGATCAGTCAGCTGCTCCATGATTGGGACTAATGCTTCATAATGACCAGCATCTTCACTCAGATTTAGGTATTTGACCACAATTGCACCAGACTCCTGAAATTCTGTCTCGAATTCAAATACACTCTCCCCAATGGAGACATGCACTGGTCGTTGTAGACAGCGTGCCGTCGCAACGATCTCTATCTCCCCAATCATTTCACTAGGATTCGCCATCGATGCGATTCTGTCCTCGATAGATGCGTAACACAGTCTATGGGGTAGATCTGCGTTCACCATGCTCTCATCAATGTTTTCATAAAGGCCAAAGTTGTCTAGCATATGTGCAATCATGTTGGATAGTAGCGCATAAGTCATTTCTCGTATTCTCATTCGTAAGTCCTTTAAATTGCCATCGTTGTCTCTTTCTGTATTCTGCATATCGAGATCTTGACAAATAACAACGGCTCGGAAGAAACAACGTCTATCTGCATTGGTTGCGATACACCTGAAACCACCCTGTCTGCTGCGTGTGGATGGGCATGGATCATTGGACTGTTGCTCGCTCGTGTACAGGCTTTGGTTGTTGGATTATTGCTCGCTTGTAGACTGGCTTGGGTCATTAGACTGTTGTTGCCCATTCGCGGACAGGCTAGGTTTGTTAGACTGTTGATCGCTCATTGATGAGCATGGGTTGGTTGTGACATGCCTGAAACTATTCTGCCTGGTGCTTGTGGATGAGCTCAGCTCATTGAGCTGTTGCTTGTTTGTGGGCGGACATGGATCATTGGACTGTCGGTCGCACGTGGACAGGCTTCGGTTGTTGGACGTGTTTGTTGTATTTGACGAGTTGTCATTCTGCATAGTGGCATCTCTGGCAGAATTCGATGGGACATCTATACCAGTTTCCGAGTAGGACAACTCGAACCTTCCAGCCGCGGCGAAATCGGCATCAGTCCATATGTTCCGATCACAAGGCCAAATGCCTGTGCACTTGAAACCACAGCAGTTGCCATGGAAGCAGAGCGTATGTGTGCCCTTCCGAAGATGCGGCAGACTGAGAAGATGGTGACTGTAGTTTTTTGGTCCTCAGCCAAGTGTCACATTCCTCATTGTAATAGGTCATCAAAGGTTTATAGAAAACCCGATCAAGGGGTTGGAGACGGTGCGTTGTTTGTGGAGGAAGAGATAATATGACGACTCCATGGTCCCGGGCGTATTGGATTGCTTCAGTATTTTTCGTGTGTGACGAATGGCCGTCAAGAATCAACAGAACTTGTTTGTCTTTGCTGCAGCCAATATGAGATACAAAGTGCTTCAGCCAGACAACGAAGAGTTCCTTGTTCATCCAGCCTGATTCATTATTCACTATGACGCTTCCAGGTGGGGCGCCTTCCTTCAGTGATTCTATCACGCGTTTACGCCTGAAAATTATCATTGGTGGAACATAGTTGCCCCCTGCACTCATGCTACACACCACTGTTGTGGTAAAGCCTCTCTCACCACTAGTATGAGATCCGATTTGCTTTTTCCCTCTTTTCCAAGGACCCGGCCAGGCTTCTGCACAGTTGTTATACCCGATTCATCCATGTTAAAGATGTTTGTAGCATCGAATCCGTACGTGTCAACCAATGTTTCTAGTTTATCGTAGAACTCATACACACTCTCACGATTGAACCCTTTGGCTCTTGTAATAGAAGTTGCCTCTGTTTGACGGAGGGAGAGTTCAGGGTGTCTCCTCATAAAATCACGGTACCAATGTCTGCTAGCTGCTTGTTTTTTTAGTGTTGAAGCAATGCCTTATCCCATTCGCTTCAGCCAACTGATATGCCATATCCATCAAATCTTTCCTGGTCATACCAATCAGCATATTCTCCAGTTCTAAAACATGCTCCACTAGCATGTTCTCCAACTCTGGCGGCAGAGTGCAAGGGCAACCAAAATACTTTCTTGGACCATTAGCGATTTTGTTTTTGTTGTTTAGGTGCCGCTTCAGGGTAGCCTTTGGAATCCCGTAGGTCCTGCTAGTTGCGTTGAGGCCGGCGTCTCCATTTCTGAATGACATGACCGCTCTATCCAGTTCCTTCCAATCAAAGTTTGGTATATGTGGTGAGATTTCGCTAAAACAAATGTTGCCAAGGTAATGCAATTATTGACCATTGATAAAAAATGTAAGAGGCAGTTTCACATTCTTGCTTGTCTGTGAAAATAATAGTCATGCCTATCAAACTTTAAGCAACGTGTGATGATTATATTATAAATAAATAATGAGGCGTTTTGAAAAAAAAACATATTATGTGTTTTTTATTTTCCCGCATATTCCAACAAAACTGTCTAACAAAGTGAATATTTCAGAAAATTATATACGTGTTTAAAAATGTAGGCCTCCCCTGTTACTCAACAAGGCCCCAAGCCATAAGTAGGAGTCTAATATATACATGCAGAAACTTCAATATGACACATTTTCATATCTCATATGTGTGGGGATGGTACGTATAGTGGACCACGGGTGTCTTATATTGGACCAGTGGTCCAACATAGGGCACCCCGACTGGTCCAATATCGGTCGAAGGCATAATTAACTTATTCGATGTGATTCTCGGAAACTGTACAATTTTCCGTCTTCAATCCTCTCATGCACGCTATATAGACCTCCTACGACACTGTTGTAATCGTGTACAATCTACTCTATAACAGGCTTTGTATCACGCCTTCAAAGTTGGTTACATATTACAACGATATGGATAAAAATACATTTTTATTACCTTTTGCGCGTCTCCGCACTGGCCGCCATTTTTCGCTCTGCGTATAGATTGTATGTTGTGTGAAGCATCCGCCGGGCGTCACTGCGATCTAATTACTATATATAGGACGTAGAACGGACGGTGGTCCAATTTAAGTACAAGTCCAATATCGGTGTACTTCCCCTACACGTGACATCATCAGCAAACAAAAAATGAAAGCAGTGTGAAAATAATTAATGTTCTGTAGGAGTAGGTAGATTTTATGCATTCACAAATTCGACAGCGGGGCACGGAAGTGTGTTCCTATATCTACAACAAGGGCCGCTACGACGACGCTGCACCTAGAACGCCGTTGAAGCTACAGTCAGTGTGCACTCCGCGGGGTGTATACACGGTTTCTGAAACTTATTAAGATGTCAGCCAACGTCAATGTGTATACTATTTAAATGTCATACACTGTTGAATGTTGAACTGAATAAAATTCACGAATGTTGTACAGTTCTAAAATAGATTAGGGACCAACAGACCACAGTGAACTGAACGATAATAATACGGTACCGCAGAAGTAATGAGTTCTAAAATAATAACATGGCACTCAGCAGCCGAACATGCAAATGAGTTGACAAACGCAGTGCTAAAGTTGTCTAAAGATTTAAAACTATAATGAATACGCTCACAATTGGTTTAATTAAGTTCGTCTGTCAATCAACATCAAAATACCAATTTAGAACGCACATTTACCGTGCCGAATAACACTGCGATTCACCATTTCATTTGCGGTTGACGAATTCATAGTTTGGAACACCAGTAGCTTTGCTTCTATTGCAACGAAAAGCTAATATTTGCGATGCAATGTTAGCATACTGATCTTCCATATTAAAATGCAGTAAAACCTATTGATACGATTCTTAAGCAAGGTGTATTTGTGAATTTCAATTGCACTATAAACAGCTGAAGCCAGGAAGAAGGGAAACACGATTCGAATGATGTCGGCGCGAAACAAACGCTCACTCCTCATTTACTGTGTCTGAAGTTAATTTACCATATTCACACCAAACAAGTGAGTTATTACCGCATTAACGTAGTTTGCCATAGCGCCCATTTTGTTGTAAAGAAATCCGTTTTATGAAACGTCGTTGACGGGCGGAACGCCACCAGGCGACGTTGTTGAGATAAAAATATAATGAAAATGTAACGAAAATATATAGCGAAATAAATTTAAAGTAACGAAGTAAAAAGTAGCGTTACCTTATATTAAACTACTTTGTTACAAGTAAAAGCAGTTAGTACAAATTGTACTTCGTTACTGTTAGTTACTAGAAAAAACTACTCTAGTAGAGTAACGAAGTAGTTTTACTTTGTTATATGACACCACTGGTATATTTGCTAGTTCAGTTTAATAAAGCACAATTACAAAACACATTACATTACATATTTACGATGTTCTTGGGAGGTGGTGGTTTGGCAACGTCAGGATTAACGTATTGCATACGTTGTATAAACGTATTCTACCAACGTAGCGCCTGTACGTAACATCAACGTAACGACATTCCGTTACACTCACGTCCGCCGGAGACCATCCAGCAACGTTTCAGGAATTCCAGTGTAGCACAGTACAGTCCTGTGCTTTCAGATCCATACAATGCCATCTGATAACCACTCAGCCACTGTCTCTTAATCTCCTCATAATCACGTCCGATTCCCAATTGATGAAAACCTATTCTGAAAGGTGCATGTGATCAAACGTGTTAGCGACACTTGCCTCGACTCTGCAGCCACCCGACGAGACTGCCAACTGTTTGTCTTGCATACCACAGACGTCATCGCCATGGCAGCCGCGCCTGACAAAACTTCGGACGTATGTTGGTGATGTGTCGTTACTTGTTTTTATATTAGTATATTATGAATAACGATTCAGGTTACACAACAATGACACAAAGTGTTGCATGACACGTCACAAACCGGTTCTAGCATCTCCCACAAATCCAACAATTGTTTTCTCGAGAAAATCAAATGGTCCCAGTCAGATGTTGCCAAAACAAGATGAATATCTTGTTTATAAAATACGCAGGGTATTAAAACACTTTTAACACGTCCAATAGTTGCGCGCGCGCGTGTGTGTGCGTGCGTTCGTGCGTTCGTTCGTTTGTTCGTTCGCTCGCTCGCTCGCTCTTTCGTTCGTTCGTTCGTGCGTGCGTGCGTGCGTGCCTGTGTGTTGAATTATTGAGGTAGTCTTACCAAATGTATTTGTTTCTTATGATTTATAATAAAGCGTTCAGAAAGACACTAAAGATGCACATGTCTAAAGCTCAATACTGCTGACATTGTTAACATTTAATTTAATTTGAGGAAATTTTACTGCGCATCTTACTTTTTATACATATATATTATTTTGAGTGCATGTATCTGTATTTAATTATGTAAGCGCGCGCGCGTGCGTGCGTGTGTGTTTGTGTGTGTATGTGTGCGTGTGTGCGTGTGCGTGTGCGTGTGCGTGTGCGTGTGCGTGTGCGTGCGTGCGTTCGTGTTTACGTGCGTGCATATAGTAAGTGTGTGTGATTGATGTGAGTATAATTTATAATTTAACTATTTTTTTATTTATTTTTAGTCTTTTCTTAATGGTTTTAATATAACTAACCAAATTTGTTCTACATTTTATCTTAAGATCTTTTTTGCAATTTGTAATAGTATACATTGAATCGCTTGATCGAATTTAGATTGTACAGTCGTTTGAGCATTTTATGGAAATTGCGCCCTATAAATATTAAATATAACTATCATATTAACGAAAGTGACGATGAAGGACACATACTCAAGAATCTATTTTGTAAAATCGAGGTACACTTCGTTTAAGGAGAATGTAATCTGTAGTGATGACAAATCACAGACACCCCAACATCCGCACCACTCACCATGTCACCGCTCTCATTACCTCACCATATCACCGCTCTCGTTACCTCACACATTTATTCTAAATTCAAAAAGGGCGGATGTTGTGTTGTTTGTAGTCAAATGTCTACACAAACTACTAGATCCACAACTGTATGCGACTGAAATTGAGATTTGTTTAAAAACCACTAGGAGTTTATTAATTACATAAATATGAAACTTGTGGTAGGTGTGATATAAAGATTTTAAAAGCATACGTGGAGGTTGGACACACCGACAATCGGACGCTGTGGTGTAATACACACGTGTGGTGTTAATAGACAGAGACGATAACATAGTATGTGACGTATTAAGATGATTGGTTTCATACCTCTGTTAGTATGCATGCAAGTATACCATACGATATTCAAGAGTAACTGTCTTCAAGGGCTTACTTGCATTAAGTCGTACAGAAAACCAAACAGATGCATTCAAACACGTACTCGTCTGGTCAGTATTGCCTAGGCTTCTGATGTTGCATTGCACTTTGACAATGACTAACAACCGGGCACTTTGTCCCATTTCCTTGGCATGCGAACCTGCTTTGGGTTCTTGTGATAAATGTCCGTAATGTCATTATACAGGCGGTTTGCCATTCTTAAGCAGTAGAAGCCGGTCACGGGGAAGGGTTCGTTCCAGTCGCTTTTGGGGATGATCATCTCGGTAGTATTGCTGGGCGGTGGCGCGGCGTAACAGAACTGGCGAACCTTCTCCATGACTTCCTTGAAGTACTGCAGCTCGTCCGCGTAGCCGGGCCCCTCCAACTCAATGCGTTTCCAGAGAGTCTTATTGAAGAGTTCATAGAGCATGATGTCGACCTGATTGAAACGACGGTAGTTGTCCATCAGTGCCGGGTCAATTGTGTTCATCTGGATTCGTTTGAATTGGTAGTTTCCGACGTTGCGCACAAGGTAGAGGACGTCCTGAAGACGCCAACACATGAGTCTCCGCAGCAGGACGAGCGACTCTTCGAAGTGCTCCATTATTATGATGAGACCGAAGCGCTTCTGCAGATGCTGCAGCCACTGTCGGATGTAGGTGGCGTTGTTCGTCTGGTCCAGCACGTCCATGTAGAACCCGTTGTCGAAGCCGAGGTCGAGAGACATGCCGTTCTGTCCGGCCGTCCACCCGGGACCCATGCACGACTTCTTGCTCTGCGGGTTCGAAGGCGAGCGGATGTGGATCTCGTGGCGCGGGATGTCGGCCAGGTACGCGAGTAACGGCTCCTCGCTGTGGATATCCGCGCGCCAGTTGATGCGGAAAAAGTTGTAGGCGGACTTGAGGCGCGAGAACGGCTCTCGCAGGATGGTCGTGTACTCACTGTCCGGCGGCATGATCCCCGATATGATCCTCTCGTTGTAGATCTCATGCTCGCACATGATGTTGAACCCGCCTCCGTCGGCCTTCGACGCCCGGTAGGTGCCGGGCGCGATCACGTACGGCCAGTTGAGCGTCATCCGTCCGGGTACCGCCAGCACGAACGACAGACCGCGGTCGAGACCGAACCGATGGAAGACGTTCGTGGCCGTGTCGCTCCCACACTTGTGGTTCTTTATGAAGACAACGTTTTGTTTCTCGACCGTGCATGCTGGATACGGCTGGATGCCGTCTGACACGTCAAGTCCCAGGTTCTCGATCGACAGAAGCGTCTCATCCAGGGACGAATCGGGCTGGAAGAAGGCGAGTCTAAAGAGCAGGCAAACGGACAGGATTGCGGCGACTTTGAAGATCACGATTGGACGCAGTCTGATCACCTTCATGGCGCTGCTTCTTTTCTGGTTCCGCAGCTAAATTACCTGCAGAAATAAATCAATTATAGTTCGTAATAATACAATAACAATATTTCTGTATAAATATGTACACATAGTTGAGTAGATCCGCTAGTAGATTTGACTGCGTTGTTTTTGCACTACTTAACATTTAGGTCCTGTGTAATCAAACGCTGACTTATATTTCCCGCATCTATTTCTGGTGATCCAACCTTATCGAAAACGGTCTTTTCGCGCTTTCTTTTAAGTGTGTTCTTGTTCTAGTCAGGAGCGAATTTCCGAAAAAGTGAACCCTGTTGGCATTTCTTAGTAGAATATGCCGACAAACGTTTTTAGAGTAATTTGGGTGTGCTGAATCCAAAAATCCATGTTGGCAATCTGTGGGAGGGGTGCTTGACCCCCTTAAATTTTAGAAAACACAAAATGGCGTCCGATTAACCGCCAAATATAAACAACACCCTCCTAATTAGCATAGTATTGATCACGTAATAAAACTAAATCATTTTGGCAGTGTGTTGGAAGGGTCTATGACCCCGCTCAATTCAAAACAAATACATCAGTTTTACACCCGAAAATAGAAATGGGGGTAGGCCGTTCTGACTAACATCATATTGATCCCATAGGGCGTAATCTAACTATAATAATACATTTCCCCTATTGGAGTGAGGTAGATAAATACCAAATACATTTTTATTTATTTATTAAGACCAACCATAAAAATAAGAGTAGAGTTATAACTAATGCTTGACAAGTGTGAATAAAATGTAAAGTGATCAATGGAGACCTGCCCTAAAACTGAAGGATCACCGATGGTCGCAACAATCACAATACCACCAATACAGTTCTACACAACAATCACAATACCACCAATACAGTTCTACACAACAATAATCACAATACCACCAATACAGTTCTACACAACAATAATCACAATACCACCAATACAGTTCTACACAACAATAATCACAATACCACCAATACAGTTCTACACAACAATCACAATACCACCAATACAGTTCTACACAACAATCACAATACCACCAATACAGTTCTACACAACAATCACAATACCACCAATACAGTTCTACACAACAATAATCACAATACCACCAATACAGTTCTACACAACAATCACAATACCACCAATACAGTTCTACACAACAATAATCACAATACCACCAATACAGTTCTACACAACAATAATCACAATACCACCAATACAGTTCTACACAACAATCACAATACCACCAATACAGTTCTACACAACAATCACAATACCACCAATACAGTTCTACACAACAATCACAATACCACCAATACAGTTCTACACAACAATAATCACAATACCACCAATACAGTTCTACACAACAATCACAATACCACCAATACAGTTCTACACAACAATAATCACAATACCACCAATACAGTTCTACACAACAATCACAATACCACCAATACAGTTCTACACAACAATAATCACAATACCACCAATACAGTTCTACACAACAATCACAATACCACCAATACAGTTCTACACAACAATCACAATACCACCAATACAGTTCTACACAACAATCACAATACCACCAATACAGTTCTACACAACAATAATCACAATACCACCAATACAGTTCTACACAACAATCACAATACCACAAATACAGTTCTACACAACAATAATCACAATACCACCAATACAGTTCTACACAACAATCACAATACCACCAATACAGTTCTACACAACAATAATCACAATACCACCAATACAGTTCTACACAACAATCACAATACCACCAATACAGTTCTACACAACAATAATCACAATACCACCAATACAGTTCGACACAACAATAATCACATATCACAACTATGGAATAAGAGAAATTGTTATGCAGAATAATATATTAGTAAATTACCAATATCCAAAATATGTTACATCATTACTAAGACGTTGTTTAAACGTACTAGTTTAACATTCTACACCATAGCACTTCTAGTGATGTCTTTTAACGACATGGTTTATTTGTCTAGCAGCATGAAATTTCCTTAACGACAAATATACCAATGTGCATATAATTAATACTACCGAAAATTTCCCCAGTCCAATGTCGAAATCAAAAAATATGTGAACTCAATATAATAACGAAATTGTATTTTGTTACGAATGTAAACATGTTGAGGTTCTTGGAACAACAATTCTTCTCATTCAATCTACAGGTGGTTTACTGCAATAACTATTCGAACTATGATGATTTGTGCCGATTTTTGTGTCCTACTTTATCTGCCACCTTGTCTTACTAAATATAGCATAGTACACATAAAAATCAACATTCACGAAATTAATATGGTACCTGGCCAGGGCATTCACAACAGTAATTAATATACGGATTATTTACCACCATAGAGGTGTCATAAAAAATACGAGTTTGTTTTGCTGATGTGGAAATATGAGAAATGGTCAAAGTTGGTCGGTTTCCAAAAGCTGATATACTTAAATTTATTTTGGTATGATCTCTTGCACGTGACCCTTGTCATACGCGTGATCCTTGTCATACGTATAACAATAGGGTTCGCCTCAAGTGAACATGTGGCTGTTGGCGTGGCTTTCAACTGATTATGTATTTGGATAACGTAGAATATACACACTTGCCGATTTGCAAGGATACGGTTTATGCATAGTATCGACAATTTGTGTGTAAAATAGAACATAAAAATGATTGATTTTGGACCTTTGGACTGGCGTGAAACCTCGATGCAAAATATACCACACATGTTAAAATAGCATGTATAATCAAATAAACATGCGTACATAAATAACGATAGTGTGGCCCTTCGATTCTTTCCAGGAAAAATATTACATCATTTGCTATATTAGTTACCATTTACAATGACATCTAGAGCATTTGTGGAAGTATCAACTAATTAAATATTCCGGCGATGTATTACGATTATCGTGGATTATTAAGATTTACACTGCCCTAAATGGATAACGTAGAACACATAGAAATATAAACTTCTCGTTGATTTATTTATTAAAATATATGTCCAAATATAATATAACCTGAACATATTGTCGATCTTTCACTATCCATTGTAGCAAATTTTGAAAAAACACGTAACTTAAATATACACTCATGATTCATTCCAGTGATAATACAATCATACTATTTAATAACGTAAAACACACAAGTTGCTAACCCTGGCAAGATGTTTGCATTATTTATTGGTATAACTATTTTGTTGGTACAAATTCACTCATTCAACAGAAGAAACTGTAATGGTCATGTCATTTGTTGGTACAAATCCACTCATTCAACAGAAGAAACTGTAATGGTCATGTCATTTGTTGGGTCTCAAAAGGTGTATTGTGAGTTTGGATGACGTTAAAAACGGATAACGTAGAACACCGTGTTGGCCTGTAAACGATATTGATACAGATGAGAAACGATCCTAGCAACTACAGAACATAACTATCTGTGCTTAAATGCCTTAAATGCATTAAATGCTTGCAGTTATCTGCCTGTTGGAATATGAGGGATTAGTGTGGCCAATACGTCCTCCCCATCGTCGATCTCAATTGGAATATGAGGGATCAGTGTGACCAATATGTCCTCCCCATCGTCGATCTCAGCGATTTTCCTACGTACATCTTCTTGACATACAATTTCACTGCAACAAAGTTCCCAACAATAATCTCTTCGTGTGTACTGCATTAACGCAAGACCGCTGCTGATTTCTGAGATTGTTGAGTTGTTGGTTCCTCGGTTGTCAGCGTGTCAACTTCGTCGTCTTTTGCTGTTTCATCTATTGTCATGCTTGTTTCCTTTTTGTTTTCCTCGTGGCATACCCAGGACATTTAGAAAGAAAATTGCCAAACGACCAGCAGAACGGATTGAAACACGATGTCTCAACTGTGTACTATGTAAGAGTCGACTAGCATCACAGCTTGAGTTCACATTGAGCCTTGGACTCTAACAGATTCGCTTGATGGTTTTGCAGATGTGTTTTCATCAACCGCACCGTTCATGTCCAATAGTCAGGGCATAGCTGACTCCATCTCGGTAATACCCCATGTATAGAAGTCTTGCGCCGTCGTGATAAGTTTCTCTTTCTTTACCGCACGACCAGCTGCGCATTCCAACTCGTCATATCCCATCGCATGGGTGGTTTATATAGCCACATTCACAGTAATGTCATGACGCCGATAAAATTATGTTGAACATGACCTATGTTGAAGATTGTGCAGTTTCTATATTGTCTCATCTGAGAATCAGGTGTGTCTGCTGGATGTTGGGCAGGTTTGCTTAGATCCACTCAATGATGACCTTAGAGACTGAGATGACAGTTGCAACATTGTGTGCCATCTGATCGTGTAGCACTACTGTAAGGCTTTCATGTGTCATGCACCGTTATCTGCTTCTTTGAGCAGTAGGCATTGCTCTTTGAAGAGGTAGCAAACGTAATTGTTAGAAACAATATACCTGCACTGTACAATCAGCTTACGTCAACACCTCAATGAGAACTGCTAAGTTCTAACTCTGTACTTGAACTATGTCTGAGTGATTTTTGAAATTATCCCATGCTTGAACTTTGTAATATTTTCTCTCGCTGACTTCACATGCTTTCCTTTCTCTTTATGTCTTCTCTAGCCTCCTTGGTCGACTGCGCTGTTTTGACATACTACTGTGCCACGGTTTTCCTCTCTTTTGCCAAGTATTGCGCATTATTTTTTTCTTTATGTTTCCTGCAGCGCGCATGAGTTTCATCCAAATTTCGCGGCATTTTGCAAATATCTGTCTTACCTACCTACCCTAATCAGTGAGAGCATATGCCAGGAAAGACAAATATTATTCTGAAAGGCCTAAGTATGATTAATTATTCCTACCGTCTTAGATGGCAATAAACGACGACTACAAGTTACAGGATAACCAAGGGAGATTATCTAATCACAGTATGAATAAATGCTGAGGAAATAGTCGCAAAATGTGTTCTACGTTATCCATTTGTATTCTACGTTATCGATTACATTTTACGATATTGATCCTATGCTCTCGGAGAGACAGGCAACTTTTGGCAGGTAACAAGTCTACTAGTCTTCACTTCAATTATTTGAACACCAAAATGGTTCATTATAAATGGAAATATGTTAGTAAGTTCTCAATGTCAACGAAAATTGGCTCAGAAGACGTGCACAATACCATATATTGTTTCTCAGTTAAGAAAGATAGAAGGACTAGAGGACATGAAGTTACGTTAATAAAGGAGTAGTGTTGATTAAATATAAGAAAGGTCTCTTTTTCTAAAAAAAAGGACTGTAAATAATTAGAACAGATTTTCTGCTGATTGCGTGGGTGCTAGTAGCGTGAATATGTTTAAAAAAAATTGGCACGTACTTCAGAAGGGCGGGATACACGATAAAAACTGTTGGACTCTCGATAAGCCAAAAGGCTTTCTTGGCCACCTGCCATTTAGAGTTAATCCTCTGGGTAGCAATCTTGCTAAATGTGTTTGTCAGGCATTTAGAGATCAAATAAAGACTTATTTTGTCTTTGCAAGCTGAGAGTTCCGTCCACTAGCAGAACTACGTATGAATCTGGCAAACAAACGTCGCCGACTGAGGGTAGTGACACTCTCTTCCCACGCGATAACGTAGAACACGGATAACGTATAACACGACCATTTAGTATTTTCGACCCCTCTGATGTCAAATTAGGTCTGTATGGCCAGCAGTGCCCTTGTTTAGCAAAAGAAGCAATGGGTATACATATCACTCGGCAGGTGGCGACACTAATAGACAGTTTTAATTTACTCAACGTGCGCTGCAAATATCGA
Organism: Paraescarpia echinospica; assembly: GCA_020002185.1. Classification (NCBI taxonomy): domain Eukaryota; kingdom Metazoa; phylum Annelida; class Polychaeta; order Sabellida; family Siboglinidae; genus Paraescarpia; species Paraescarpia echinospica. The sequence goes on from CM034537.1 coordinate 63,120,119, forward strand.
ATTTATGATACGTGTACTTCTTTTTACGACGTCTCAAGTATACCACCCTGTGGACGGTGGCCCCCCGATACCATCGACGACACGTTTTGTCACTTATTCACATCAGAAACGATAAGTGGGAACAATATTTTGCGAAACCTTTGTTTCGAGCTGTTCACAGCTAAACTGGGATTTGTGCGGTGCGTAACGTCAGGGCAGTCGAACAAAAGGGAAAAAATCGTGTAGAAGGATGTTCAAAATAAAGAAAGAAAAACAACGAAAAACAAACAAAAGGGCGGATAAAAACAAGTGGTGCACTATATACATAAGTTTGTAGCTTTAGAGGATGTGGATGCCATGCAAGGGTTGCGCTATCCTGATTTCTGGCATGGAGACACACAGGAAGGCTGGCAATGATGGCGTGATGTGTAGAACAGCAGATGGTGGTAATATGTTCCATATGGCTACTGCTCTGGAGTAGAATGCATATTTATTGAGGTTTTTGGGTGCATATTATCTTGATCATTGATACAATCATTGTCATTAGTGTCATCAAGTTCAGAGAGGAGTGAAAAGGGGTTTGCAGTGGCGAGTCATTGGTTTTGATATATTAACGAATCAAAATTTGGAAAACCACATTTGCAGCAGATCCATGACAAGCTTGATATGTTTTTCATGATGCTGTAGTCAATGTTGGTGATGTCTATGCATTTGGTATGGTACCAGAGTTCACATTTGTCACACAGGAGTGCTCTGTCATCTTTCTTTACTTCATCTCTGCATACTCCTCAAGGATACAAAGATTTAGTACAATTGTGGAGACTAACTGGTCCAGGATTTGTTTCGATGTGGCTAGTGAGAAGTATGATCAATAACATATGGGTAAGAGAGAAGACAAAGGTCGTTGACGTGATAGAACAAATCAGAAGACAGAAGTGGACCTGGGCAGAGCACATCAGCAGACTACGAGATAACCGATGGTCATCGCGTATCACAACCTGGAAACCTTACGAAGGGAAACGATCTAGAGGAAGACCGAAGAAACGGTGGAGAGACGAACTAGACGAGTACTAGAAAGGCACCATCTGGCAGAGGATAGCGCAAGATAGGCAGATTTGGAAACGACATGCTGAGGCCTTCGCCCAACCACGGGACACAACGGCTGCACAATGATGATGATGATGATGATGATAACTACTTTTAAATGTGGCCAATGGTTATTGCTGTATATATTTGCAGTGGTGGCCTTTAAGCCAGCGATCTTTCCGTTTTAGTGCAGGTATGTGTCACGTTACATTTATTCACACTTGCCAAGTGTTAATTATATATGTACTCATATTGTAGTGGTTTATATTAATAAATTTATAAAATGTTATTGATATGGATATATATATATATACCCCCTCTCTCTCTCTCTCTCTCTCTCTCTCTCTCTCTCTCTCTCTCTCTCTCTCTCTTTCTCTCTCTCTCTCTCTTTCTTTCCTTAAGGGATACTTATCATGGTTACATTGCGTTGTCAATATTACGTCAATTAGATGGCGTTCATCTATTTTTTTTTTTAAACTGACGTAGTTTTATACTTTTCTAATTGAGGGGTCCATCCACCCCTCCAACATATTGCCAACATGGATTAGTTTTATTACGTTATACATATTATGTTAATTAGAATGGTATAGTTTTACATTCGGGGGTTAATTGGACGTCATTTTGTGTTTTTGTCTGAAAGCAAAAGCTTCATCAACCTTCTCTAAAACATGGATATATATATACTGACATTACATCACATAACCGGAGCATACAAAGAGAAATAATAACATGTTTTTCTCAAATGTTGCAAGCAAATATTGTTCTCCATTTTGTGTCCAGTTGCCTTTCTTTGGTCCCTTGCTCCTAGCGGACGAAAATACATGGCTGCCAGTTTGTAGAATTGCGCTACATCTGTCTCTGCGAAACCCGCTAGATGGGATACTGATCGTACTCACTGATCAATTTTGCCGGCAAGCGTTTCTGACTGGATCACAAATATAAATAGAACACGATGGTCTATAGGACAATTTTGAATGTATCTATAGATTGTTAAATTAATATTCTATACGATTTTTGCTGATACTTTTTCATACAATCTTGTAAATATTCTAATCGATTATGCCCTTCCTACCTGTTGATAGAAATAAAGTAACGTGACCACAATCACAGTCACCTGATACCGACAGCCACTGAACGTCTCGCTAGATGATAACAAATCACTGATTTAATTCATGTTTCATGGTGGACGAATAAAGTTTAATTGTTATGTTCACAGAGTCGCATTTGAACTGGTTGGTTGGCAACATATGAACGTGTCGTTGACGAGAGAATCCCGATTATATACCACGATATAAACCTGTTTGTTTGCAACAAAAAAGCTTCTTCAATATGGATATGTCCCGAAAATAGTTCTTTTAAGAAATCTTGGTTGTTATGCTGAACCTGCGTGTTACACGGATATGCAGGTTTGTAACGATGTTCTCCCAGTGGAAATGTACTAATGTTGTCGTCTTGCCGTCAAGCAAGTGGCTTAGTTTATCAGTCAACCGCGACGGAGTATTGTATGCCTGTAGTTATATATCAACAGCTGCTTTTCAACTAACATAATTTATGGTACAAAACTTTTTGTAGATGACGTTACCTGTATGCCACGCGGAATACTTGCTCTGCGGCGTCAACTGTCGCCCGTTCGAGGTAAACCCCTTGGTATGTGGATCACGTTATTGTCCACGCGTCACGACCTGCAACGCGCTAGCCGGCCTGAACACTCCGAATACGTACAGTTGTAACCCATATAGATATATCGACGATTCCTAATCCATCATGTCGCAACTACATCGTGGAGGCTAATAAAAGTTTCGTATTTCACTGTGTGCGGACTTCACCTGTTGAAGGCGACGACTCCAATTAAACTGTAGTCGTCGCGATATAGCGCATTGTTCGTGTCTCGTCCACGCCCAACGGTTAATATCATGGGAACGGTTTCCACAAAACCTATGCAACACTAAGTCATTATGGCAAACAATTAGATGAGAACAGAAATCGGCGCAATCCAACAAGTTTTGGGGAGTGGCCACACACGTTCACAAAGTCCAAACACGCGTAACCTTATATATATATAACTGGAGGTGGTTTCGGCGTCACCTCGTGTTACCCGTAATGTGGCGCCATCTAGCAAGTGCACTAGTATGAATGCCCTTTAAATTTGTTTAATAAATCAGAACCGGGGAACGTGATGGGTAATGTTTCGATGCCACGTCATGTTAGATAATTCATGATAACGCCACCTTATCCGTTATGCGGCATCATTCTCCTAAGCCCGTCGTGGAAATGTCATTAACAGGAAATTCGCCGAGTCAGTTGCACTTTGTCCAACGAGCTGTCTTCATTTTGTGGACATAGCCGCGCGTTCCAAATACCAAATAACAATTCAGTGCCCTTGCGGTTAGCGCCTCCTGCCTCCGCTAAAGCAAGTGTTTACTATTTGGATGTTTCGCCCACGATATATCCAAATTGCGAACAATGCATAGGACTTATGAAGCCCAATTTGGCCATAATAACCATTCATAAATGAGGACAAGCTTATGCACCCCATTTCATTGCTTGTATGTGTATTTGTGTAAATGTCACATTGTATGCAGAATGATTACAAGCCTACCACATATCCAACAATGTAATGCAGCTACGGCCAGTCGCCTAATACCTGCCTTCTTTCTTTCTTTACATGTATGCAGAGGTGCCTATATATATATATATATATATATATATATATATATATATATTTGACATATACAGGTGTATATATATATATATATATATATATATATATACACCTGTATATGTCAAGTAAGTCATCCTAAAAAGCGATGGATCTACTGCTTTTTACGCAATATTGCTACGCACCTCTGCATACATGTAAAAAAATATATACACTCTTCTATTCGCTTAATATGTGAAAGTTTAACCGGGTCTGTAATCTAAAAATTTTGCGGCCCAAAGAAGAATTTGAAGACCAAACAATCCCAGTAATCAAGCTGTTGCTGTCGTCTATATAGGAATAATCTTAGCCGTGTGGGAAACCTCTTTTAATACTTATCCAGGTTGAATTTCCATTTCTCACACTTAGCCTCTGTTGTCTACCTATTACGAAGGATCTATAGTATAACTTTGTCTTTAATATCGTTATTATTGTATTTATGTTTAAATCATATATGGGAACAGTGTCTTGAGAAATCTGAAGTAAATTATGTCGGTTCATCACTATAGTCACTTACTCTAAACAGTCAATTTTTCTTAAATTTCTTAAATTGAAATCCCCAAGAAGTATCTCTCTATGTGCCGTTCATGTTGCATACGTTGGCATTCTTGACTGCCTGCCTGCCTGCCTGCCTGCCTGCCTGCCTGCCTGCCTGCCTGCCTGCCTGCCTGCCTGCCTGCCTGCCTGCCTGCCTGCCTGCCTGCCTGCCTGCCTGCCTGCCTGCCTGCCTGCCTGCCTGCCTGCCTGCCTGCCTGCCTGCCTGCCTGCCTGCCTGCCTGCCTGCCTGCCTGCCTGCCTGCCTGCCTGCCTGCCTGCCTGCCTGCCTGCCTGCCTGCCTGCCTGCCTGCCTGAATCATGACATCGTGTCTGTGTGTTTGAAATCATTCAAATGGAAATGTGTGCGTGTGTGCGTGTGCGTGTGCGAGTGCGTGTGCTTGTGCGTGTGTGTGTGCGGGCGTGAGAGAGTATGTGTGTGAGGTTCAAATGGGAATGAGTGCATTTAAATGCAAATGTTTGAAAGGATGCAAGTGTGCCGACACAAACAGTTCCATTTAAATGCAAATGCAACTGTTTTAAATGATTCAAATCAAAATGCAAGTGTTTGAAATGATTAAAATGCAAATGCGAATGCAAGTTATTTGAAATAATTCAAGAATTCAACACAATTGCATTTGAGTGCAAATCAAAAGTTTCTATGCTTCAGTAATCAGTATAATAAGTATTGTTTTGACAAAAATGATGCGTGTTATTGAAATATTATCACGGTAGCATATGCGTACGACTCGTTTTGTTCAGACTATATCTGGTGGTTCTTGTATCATTCTCCAAGATGTGATAGGTTTACAGTATTTGATATTATCTCAGTTTTTGACAGCTCATTTCCCCTGTGTGTAACAGTTGTGGTATTATATATGCATATATATATATATATATTATTATATATATTTAATAAAATCTACTGTAAATTTTAATCCTTTTCATACCAATCTTCAGCAGGTATTCTCCATGGGAAATTTGGAATCACTGCGAAGTGTAAACCCTACGATCACATGTCATTAACAGTCTAGACAGATTACCTATTTAATTAAGCATACAGGTGTCAACTAAACACTACGCCCGGATGAATAAAGGGGCTTGCGTAATTGGACCAGGCATTCTCTCTCACACAAAGGTTGGCCTCCTTAATTGCAAGTCTATGTAAATAAACCATGGTACACTGCTAATGACAATGATATACGATCTGCTGGTCCGATTTCGTCTTTACTCTCTGTTGGCAAGCAGAAACTTTGTGGAACTTGGTGGGAGAATGAGTATTAACGTACTTATTCAAATATAACACAAACAACAATTAACATATAATGCCATTCCAATGAAATATTTGTGTTACGTCTTTGCAGAAGGCATTGACCATATTCTGTAAAAGTATTATGGGAGCTTGTTCTGGGGACACCCACACGTGTAACTATAACTGATTCTTTCAATGACTCGGCGTCTACTCACAGTCCGTACATGTTCCTTCTGCGCTGGTTGAGTAAGTGCTTAGCGATGGTGTGCATTTGGGTTTGGTTTTGAATCTAGCAGTTAGTTGGTTGTCTGAGCCCTGTCGGAAAGTGGGGGGCCTTTGCTTCAAAGTAGGCACCTACAACCGCTTGCTGTATAACGTGTGTGCTTGGCGTGATGGATGCTTAGTGGATAGTTGGCAATTTAGCTTGTCCGGAGACATCGTTATTTGTGATAGTTTATACCGTAAAAATGTGGTACGTTTCCACTAATCAAGACCAGTTGAGACTGTCGTCACGGCACACCGGCTAAGTACTAGTCTAGCCACATCTACTCTTCAAAATTACCGGAAAATAAAACATTTGATTATAAAATAGAGAACGTGCAGTTGATTCGAAACTAAGACTATTCGGCTTATTCAATGCAATAGACGCTGCAAATCAAACGTAACGGAATTAGAAGGTAGCATCGCTTCCTATGGTGGTCAAAAGGCGGCAGCACCGGGAAACCGGATCACCACCGCTGGGCCCGTCGTAGTTGTGCTGCCCAATCGCCAGACGGAGCTGGGGTATCTGATTCACATATTATACGAATAATTGTAAAGATGGTACCAAATAAACACCACTGATGTTGAAGCCGACAGGCGCACGCGCTCGCGCTCGCACACGCACACAGACACACACAAACACGCGCGCGCGCACGCAGCTAGGCAGGCAGGCACGCACACACACACACACACGCACACACGCACACACAACGTATTATTTAATACCAGCCTACTTATTCAAAAACAAGACGACGTAAGACAGTATAAATAAGTGGTTTGTTTTATTAGTCCGCCATATTACAAATACGTATATTTTCATTTAATTTATTTTAATCAATTAATTTACACATATTTGTTAATGAGTGTACATTACTACGAAGCATGTTGTACACTGAACACGACCTACGCTGAGCGTCCAATCAATTTGTTGTTGGTCTTCTCTGTTTCCATGAAGACATGGATGAGACTGTCCTCAGTCCTGATCCTCGACTTGTGTCCCCATTCCCCTTCCGTTACTCATCCCTTACTGGAGCGCTGTGTCGCAGTGTAAAGAATTTCGGACTCTCGACCGAGAGAACCAGGATGCGAATCCTGTACTGCGGTATCGAACCTAGGGCAAGTTCCATCATTCTACGTCGCTCCAGTTCACTCAGCTGTATGAATGAGTACCTGGGTATAGATATGTGTGTACGAATAGTCTTCGCGCATTAATGGCAACGTAGTTGGATGTTTACCAGAAAAGTCGAGATGATGTTCAATTGAACAGGTCTGTCAGTGAGTAAAGTAAAAAATGCTTTGAGCAGTCCTGGTGACTGGGTACTGCTCTATATAAGAACTTAACCTTTTTACTGCCGCTTCCACCACCCGTCTCCATTACTCCTATATATATTCCGCTCTTGTTTCCCAATCCCGCCAAGTCTCAGCCGTGATTGTCGTCGTCTCCTTCTCCACTTTAGTGGCACCAGCTCTCTCTCTGTCTCTCTCTCTCTCTCTCTCTCTCTCTCTCTCTCTCTCTCTCTCTCTCTCTCTCTCTCTCTCTCTCTCTCTCTCTCTCTCTATATATATATATATATATATCTTCGGTAGCTGTTCACCTCATACAGGAGACGTATCAACTTATAAGCACGTTTTACTGGTGTGCCTAGAGCAATATGCTAGACTATTCAAAATGTATCAGGTTGCTGAAAGCCATGCCCAAAATAACCCATATGTTAGCTCTTCGTAAAAAATTACTTAATTAACAATACTTCAATTTCGGCTCAACTGTGTGCACAAAGAATCATAATGGTTGTCTAAAACATTTTAAAACATTACTGGAGATAGGGCAGTAAGTAGGGGAAGGTTGGTACTCAGGAAGTTATTCTGTGTGGTGGTGAGCAGGATACCATTGCGGGTGTTGAGTGAGACCGAACGTCACATGTCAAGACGTATGCGGTGTGCTATAGCCCTCGGTGTCGTTGAATTTGACAACATGTAAAATACGCTGATTTTATTATTTATGGTTGGTATATTGACCCGTCATCAAAGAAAGGTATTTAGGCAAACGGTACATCTGTTCATAATGGTCTTAATCAACAAACTGTTGTTATCCTGAATAGAGAACAACGTGTCCACAATCAGACTCGGTAGGTTTTGTATTCCCTCTGAATACTATTGTGCAGTATGTCACATAAACAACTTTTTATGTTTTGTTATGTATTGATATATGTAGATTTAATGTGGCCGCAGCTTGTTTGATGTTGGAATAAAAGAAGATGGATTCATATATAAAAGGTTGGTAAGGGGCATATTTTATTGCCAATCAGTATGCACATCAATGCATACCGATAAAATACACTGTACCCGTATATAAGGAATTGTGTACAAGAAAGTGTTGCTGTACACAAATAAACCATCAGTACAATATATACACAGTGCATCAAACTGCTAATCTACGACATCAAAGGTGAGGGGCTACATGCCACAGGCACTGCTCATAATGAGGAGTGACACCCCCACCCAAGGCCACAGTGACCGTCAGTTGAATAATAGAAGGCAACAACTCGCAATTAGATTAACAACTACAATTACCAACCTAAATGCATTAGGCATTTACTAACTTGTTTAAGCTTCAACTTCTAAACTGTCTTCCATGTGTTGATTCTTCATGATAATCTTTTTAATTATGTTTCTTCGAACGATTTATGAGACAGTAAGATACATAAGCCTGTTTTGTAAATATAGTACACCGTCTTATGAGGATAAAGGATTAGTACAATCATTAATAATAATAATAATGAGAGAAAAAACAGTATGAAGCCGAAACACTTATTGATCAAACTCATGCCAAGGCTGTTTCTTCACATTAGAATGCCCGGTGATACTATTGGTATTCTGGTTATCCTGTTTACAACAGCGACGCGTAACGGAGGTAACGCTTAACGGAGATTACAAACAACATGCTCAATATACATTTGTTGATTCTTAATTACTATATTTTTAAATTATGATTGTTCGAATGGTATGTGAAAAAGTAACACATATAAACCCATTTTAGATGTTGTATATCGTTTTGTGGGGATAAAGAAACTTACTTATATGTATAGTATGATAATTAATAATTTTGCGAGAACAAAACGCGTGATGCCGAGACTCATACAAATGCACTTATTGGTCAAACTAATGGAGATAATGATTTTTCCACATTGAAACAGCACGTGTTTCCACATTGAAACAGCCGGTGACAATACCGGTCTTTAACAAGATTTAACAAGATTGCCACCCAGAGTTTTAACTCTAGGTGGCAGGTGGACAAGGAAGCCCTTTGGCTTATCGAGAGTCCGACCCTTTTATCTATGTGTATCCCGACCGTCTGAGGTATGTGTCGATTTTATTTTTAAACATATTCACGCTACTAGCACCCACACAATCAGCACGTAATCTGTTCCATTCATTTACAGTCCTTTGTGAAAATGAAAACTTTCTTATATCCAATCTACTCTGCTCCTTTGCCAATGTAAGTTCATGTCCTCTAGTCCTTCTATCTTTCTTAACTGAGAAAAAAATATTTCTATCAATATTTTCATAACCCTTCAATATTTTAAACACTTCTATCTGATCTCCTCTCAATCTCCTGGTCTCTAGTGTTGTTAAACCGCATTTTTTTAGGCGTATTTCGTAACTAAGATCCCTCAGTTTTGATATCATTTTAGTTGCTCTCCTCTGCACTCTTTCTAGCATATCTATGTCCTTCCTGCGATATGGCCTCCACGCTTGAATACAATATTCTAAATGAGGCCTAACTATTGTTTTGTACAGCGGTATTATTAGCTCTTTTTCCTTATACGTTATGTTTCGCCTAATTAATCCAAGGATTTGATTTCCCTTTGAAGTTGCAATTCCGCACTGCTCTGAAACCTTCATATCAGCACTAATGGTTAACCCTAAGTCCTTTTCTTTTTCAGTAGTACTTAGTACAGTACCCCCCATTGTATATTCTACCTCTTCGTTCCTATGTCCTGTGTGGAGGCATTTACATTTCCCCAAATTGAACAGCATTTGCCACTTTTCAGACCATTTGATCAACCTGTCAAGATCATCTTGTAAATGCTGTCTATCTCCATCACTTTTAATCCTTCTAAACACTTTTGTATCATCCGCAAATTTCAACACCTTGTTTGTTATTTCATCATCCAAATCGTTGATATATATTAAGAATAATATAGGTCCTAATACTGATCCCTGTGGTACCCCACTCAATACCGATTTCCAGTTTGAAGCCTCCCATCAACTACTACACGTTGTCTTCTGTCAATCAGCCATTTTTCTATCCAGTTTATTATACCATTTCCTATGCCATGGGCCTTTAGTTTAAGCAGTAATCTTTGATGTGGTACTTTGTCGAAAGCTTTTTGAAAATCTAAGTAGACTATATCTACTGGTGATCCCTCATCTACCCACTTAGTGATGTCTTCCAAAAACATAACATATTTGTTAAGCATGACCTCGCTTTAAAAAAACCATGTTGAGATGGGTTTATCAAGTTTTGTTTAACAAGAAAATCCACCATGTGATCTTTAATTAGTCTTTCTAACAATTTACAAATCACTGATGTTAAACACACTGGTCTATAGTTCTCTGACTTGTTTCTCGAACCTTTTTTGAATAACGGTATAATGTTTGCTTCTTTCCATTCTAAAGGAACCACTCCCTCTTCTAATGACAAAGTGAAAACTGTTGCAAGCGGTATGCTAATTTGTTCTACAATTTCCAATAGTAGTTTGGGTGGAATACCATCCACTCCAGGTGATTTATTATCCTTCATAGCCCTTATTTTCTTACCTACCATTTCCGGGGTTACAATTAATTGTCCTAAATAGTCTGAATCTGCCCCTTGAACTTAGCCTCTGGTACTGGCAGTGAACTAATATCTTCCCTGGTAAACACTGAACTAAAGTACTCATTCAGGTCTTCTGCCATTAAGAATCCCTCTGATATTATATTTCCAGCACTATCTTCTAGAGGACCGACTTTATCTTGAACTTTCTGTTTGCTTCGAACATACGCATAAAAACTCTTGCTGTCATGTTTTATATTACTAGCTAATTGTTGTTCATAGCTTCTCTTTGAATTTCTAATTTCAGCTGTAGCTTGGTTAAGTGCTTCTTTATAACTGTTGTAGTCTTCATCATTTCCAGTACATCTGTATGACTTCCACATCATTTGTTTGTACTTAATTTTTCTAATGGCTTCTTTCGATAAGTGTTTCTTTTTGGACCGTTTTCCTTGTTTTTTGAAGGGTACAAATTTATCGACTATGCACTTAATTTCACTCTTTAATACATTCCAGCATTCTGTTGCCGTCTTATTTTTCAGTGTGTTATTCCAGTCTATCTTTGCTAAATATTTCCTCATGTCCTTATACCTTCCTTTGTGGAAATTTCTCCTATACTGCTTTTTACTGTCTTCTGGTTATCCGATTTACAAGAGCGACGCATTGCGGAGATTACGCAACAGCTGGAAATAAATTAATATGCCAAATGATCGAGTTTCCTAGGATGAATAAAGTGTCCAACAGCCAAGAAAACATATAAATTGTTTCTTAGGAATATAATCTGAAAGACAAATATAATCTCTGTAATGGGTTTTGCCACAGTTTTCAACGTCAACTTTGATGAAGTCTACATAACTAATGGTTGTATGTAGGATAAAAAAAGTTATGTTTTGATGAACCTATAATTAATCTCAATTGCAATGGTATATTATTATTTTTATTCACATCAAAAGGTCTTTTCCTGTTATATGCGGGACAAAAACGTATTTTGTTTCTTGGGCAATAGATGCAAGCAACAAAATATGGGTAGAACACGCCTTTATGACGTTTGGTTATTTACGTCATGTACATTTCTCACAAAATATGCTTGCCGTATATGACAAACTTTAATGTTCAAGGTAGGTAAACACAAGGGCTAATCAAAACAAAAGGTTTTGCAAAACTACCGACGATACAGAAGACGTTATTGCACGATGACAAAATATTTGTAATTGTACACTTTTTGGCATTGTTTGCTTAAATATGTACGATAACTACAAGTAAGTTTGGCGCATATATTATTGTTACATGTAAACAAATCGAATCTTTTCCAGGATTTATAATATATGCAACTATGGAAACCAATACAAAATGGGGATAGCTATGCAAAAATTCGCTAAATGCGTCTTTCCGGCATAGCGCCAAGATGTCGATTGATTTAGTGCGCGAAAGCACTGCATCCAAGCGACAATGCTGTTTTGTCACTGGTACGATACAGGCGTGATGTTTTCATCGCGTACACAACAGATGGTGTTATTGGTCTCCTGGCCTGAGCAGAGTATATATATGTATATCCACACGTGTCGGCTTTGCACCGTTCGCCACTACATCTGTCATTATGTGATAACGTTACGGTCAATGAGAGTATCGGTAAGTGTAAATCGAGAGCAGAACCTGAACCGAACGGTAGCGTGAACAGCCTTGGTTGGTCGACCCTGCAGGTAGGGATTCAGCTGGTCTTAATCGTATTTTGACGATTGTTGGTGTATCCTGCAATTGTAAATTACTTATTTCCAGTCTGTTGTCATTGAGCGATGGAAACAGTGGTTTTGTGCGGCTAAAAAGGTTTTCCTCGATAGTCGGTTCGCAGCAGGTACAATAATATAGGCGCGCGGCAAATCCCCAAAAAGTTTTTTTTTTAGGAGTTTAAATGCCCTTCCCCTACATACACCCAAATGTTATATGGGTTATATCGCGTGCGTGCGTGCGTGTGTGTCTGTGTGCGTGTGTGAGTGTGTGCATGTGTGGTGTGTGCATGTGTGGTGTGTGTGTGTGTGTGTGTGTGTGTGTGTGTGTGTGTGTGTGTGTGTGTGTGTGTGTGTGTGTGTGTGTGTGTGTGAGTGTGTGCGCGCGCGCGCGGCGCGTGTGCGTTCGTCCATGCGAGTGTATCGTTTTTTGTTTTGGATGTACGTGTACGCATGTATACACTCTTACGCCAGCGTCACTGTAATCGATTACACATTCTCATTACTTCATTTATTATATGTTTTGCTGACATGTATAACAGTTTGATAGTGCGTACACATAATCGTATATGTGTAAGAAATAATTGTTCACATACTTATCATACTGTGTGTGTATATCTTATCTTTAATTAAACCGGGAGTGTTATTTATAGCACGTGGCAAGTTGTATTTCAAACATTCCATTGCAAAATCATGCTTAGTTCTGAAAGTATATATATTTTGTGTTTTCCGAGTGTTGTAGATGTGTATGTTATCTTTTGGAACAATTTGCCATTTTAATAAATAATCCGGTAGATTTCTGTGAATATATACAAAGTAAAATTTAAATTCTTGTAGCTTTAAAATGTCTTTTACTTTTAACAGGTTAAGTTATTTTTAAAGTGGTTCACTATGTGAGTTATATGTGCATAGTGCTTTTGATCGCACTGCTTTCTTTGGGATTTTTTTAATTCTGTTTCCCTGATAACCCCTTGCCGTAATACAACAATTAATGCGAGATAATAGTAACAGTTATATAACAACACTTATTTGCAGTGGTAGTACGTATTTTAATCTATTGAATATGCCAATTATTTTGTAACATTTATTTGATACTTCTTCAATGTGCTTTTTCCAATTTACGTTTGAGTCCAAGTTCAACCCTAAGAAATTTAATTCGTCTACTTTTTCAATATTTATATGATCTATTTTAAGTGTAACAGTCGCTATGCGTTTATTTGGCATATGGAAAATGATATATTTTGATTTGTTTTTATTCAGCGATAATTGATTAACTCTTAGCCATTCAATAACTTTAGAGAGTTCTTAGTTTACTGAAGATTGTGTATGTTCTGGGTTGTCACTAAAATAATTAAAGTACTAAATAGTGTTGTGTCATCTGCATACATAATGAAATCGAACTTATGACTGGCTTGTGAGAAATCGTTAATATATATTATAATAAACAATAGTGATCCGAGTATTGAGCGTTGAGGAACGCCAATGGTTACTAATAAAATGTCTGACTATTTCAATATATTGTTTTATTTTATGTAAATAACTTTTAACTAATTGTTATGTTGAACCTTCTAGGTCATAGTTTTCATTTATTTAGTAGAATATTATGATCAATGGTGTCAGATGCCTTAGACAAGTCGAGAAATATACTAACAGGTACATAATTTGTATCCATTTCAGTTACTATTCTATCAATTAGCTCAAGTGCGGCATATTCAGTAGAATGTTTAGGTCTAAAGCCATACTGATTATCAAAAAGATGTTTTAAGTCGTAAATTATATAAAACAAATTCTCTTCTCAAGTACTTTCGATATAGAAGGAAGAAGAGAGATAGGCCTATAATTTTCAAATGATGATTGGTCGTCTTTTTAAAATATTGGAATAACCTTAGCAACTTTGAGTTTGTCAGGGGACATTCCGGTGTGTAATACTTGGTTTATTAGAATCGCGAATTATTTGATAATAACTGGTTTAATTACGTTTAACAATTTTGAAGATATACCATCAAATCCATAGCGGTTTTAGTGGGAAGATTTTATATAACTTTCTTTACGGTATCGTCATCTACATTTTCAAAGTAAAAGTATAATTTATTTGTTTATTTATAAAAGAACTGTAGGTTTTGTTACCTGCATATTTAATATATTTTGCTGTAGTGACCTATATTTGTAAAGTATTTATTAAATTTTTTTGCAATATATTTTTATATGTTAGTTTGATACCGTTATCATTACAAAAATAGTGGTAATTTATGTTGTGTAGGTTTTTTTTTGAAATATTTATTAATAGTTTTCCATGTATTTCCATGTTGATTTCTTATATTTATTAAATTTAACTAATTTGGTTGGCATATGCTTTTTTGTTGCCCATGAAATTTCTTTGTATATTATCTCGTAATTACGATTTGTATCGGCATTCTGATTTATATTTAGTTTATTATCAATTGCATCTGAATTATTTTCATGTTTAACCTTGTACATAGCTTCTTCATTTGATATGTTTATGTTTACATATCTAGGGGACGTAATGTGTGTGTACGCTGAGATAGACGTCTTGTGGTTTTGTATGAGAACAAATAACAAAAACAATGTGGTTACCATCGTGAATACAAGAAGGCCCTTTTCTTGGGAGAACGTAATGTACATTGTATTCAAACGCTGTTTATGCCACATTATTTACATGTATGACTGCTGATTATAGCATTTTTTTCTCAGCGCCACATAGTACTATAACTTCCGTTTAGATGCTATATTTTTACAATTACTTGTATTAATTGATAAGATATAATTAGAAAATAAATTGTTTATAAGACAATAGACAACTTAAAGAAATCACTATTCGGCAGAGCAAGTTTCAGGCTTTTCAAAGCCACATACCATTTACGTATATAATTTAAATTCGTTGATACCTCCTTGACACAGCTTGATAGTGTTTTAACCAGCACTTTCCCGTTGTAGGTCCAGCAGCCTTGATCTTCTTGTTTCTCTTTAGTTGTCTAATTGATCTGGCCAGTGACAAAGATCGTGTTGTCGTCGTCCCGCAGTCTGCGACGTTTGTTAAGACCAAATTTGTAATAATCGACCCATTTTGTAATAAAACTGGCCCATTTTGTAATAACGACCCAATTTGTAATAAAAACAGGCCCATTTTGTAATAAACCGATGTAATAACATTATATAATAAAAATAATAATAATAATAATGTTTTTATTTCAGACAAGCATTGTGTCCATATTGGAAAAAAGTACATCGATAAAAACATCCATATACAATTAGAAACATCAATAAATAAAGATAAAACATAAACATGTTAATAAAAACAGGATATTTTAAAAATTATACAAAGCCTTGATCCACTGATGCCGCAACTGCGACATATTGTATATGTCGCTAATAACAATACTCTGAATAATTATATTAACAGACCTGTTAATCCTCGTGATTAAGCTAAAAATAGTTGTTCTGGTAACACATTTACATGATTTTACACTAGCTGTAGCAAACATGTGACTAACGCTACATCTCATCGGCAGATTGTTCAATATTCTGTATGAATTGTTATAGGCAACAATAAATTGCAAAAAAATTGCTTTTCTAAAATTAACCCATAGCGCACACATATAAATATTACTGAAATGTGCAGTAAACAGCTTATTTTTACAGCAGTAGAGCAAAAATTAACTTTTTGCCGTAACATATTACGTTTGGCATAAAGAAGTCTCACTTTCGCTTGAATGTCAGTCTGACTCAATAACTCGTTACAAATGACATGCACAAGGTATTTACAAGAGGTGACGAAGTTTAATTTCTTTCCTCCTAAAGTAATTTCCCTGGCATGATTTGAATTTCTAGAATCAAAGTAGATGACCAGGGATTCATCAGCATTATACTGAATGTCGTAATCACACCCATAAGAGTAACATACGTCAAGTTGTAGTCCCTTGGCGGAAGGAGCGAATAGAAGTAGGTCATCAGCGTTTATCAGGTGATTAACAACCATAGTACCCAGACTACAACCAATATGTTGTTTGTATAGTTGTACACTCAAATTGTCCATATCAATGTTAAAAAGTAAAGGGGATCACTTTCCGCCTTGCTTAACATCGTTGCCCACTGAGAAGAAATCCGAGTAGGTAGATCCCCATCGTATACATACACATTGGTTATTGAACTCATTGCTGAGTATTCTTAGGATATTTTTCGGTTCGTCTCGCTGTTCTAATTGTGTTAACAGCTTATGTCGATTGACTCGATCAAATGCTTTTGACGCATCCAGAAACGCAACATGCATAGCTGAATCATGTTTAGTATAAAATCTTAATAATTCCTTAAATGTAAACACACACAGCTCCGTTCCGTGGTTTGGCTTAAATCCAAACTGATGAGGCGTAGTTTGCAAGTATGTTTCCATTCTGTTGAATATCACAGTATCTATTATCTTGGAACATATGTTAGAAAGGTATATTGGCCTGTAGTTACCTTTGTCATTTACACCTGACGTAGGCATAGTTCAAAAGTTGATAACTCTCCCACGAAAGATCAAACAAGTCACCGTCAAATCATAAATAAATATGGGAAACGACGAGGAGCTATCAACAGGTGCAGTAGGTGTAGAGTGAAGGCTAAACAAGGTCACCATGAAACGACAAATGTTCAAAACTACGCCACTCCACAAAATGTCTACACTTACAATGGTTGCGTAGCTACATCATCTACGTACACTAGCATAGGCGCGGGAATAGGGGGGTAGGGGGCAGCTGCCCCTGGAATTTCTCCGGGGGGCAGACATATGGTTCTGTCCCACATATGGTTTCCCCCCCCCCCAATAATAAGCGGCGCGGCGGCGAAACTGTTTTCCAAAGGACTCCCCCCACCCCCACCCCCGTCTTCGGATGCCATCATTTCAGCCGAGACAGCGGAGAAGCTGAAGTTACAGCGGCGCAGCGGCGAAAAAAATCCAACAGCGTCTTCCGATGTTACAGTCGAGCCAAGCGAGACAGCCACAAGGTGAAGGAAGATGTGAAGATTTGCGGCGGCAAAAATTTGTCAGTGGTGCTGAAGCTCCGGTAGCCCCCCCCCCATATGAATTTCGTTCCCGCGCCTATGTACACTAGGCCATGTTACATGCAGTTTGAAAGCGCATTGTATCCCCGTCAAAATGAGATGTGGTATGGAGTTGTAAAGTGGTGCTCTAACTGTGGAGTGCTGGTTAAACAATATCACCGCCAAATTATGAATTTTCGAAAAGATGCCTTTCCGCAGATAATATGTTAGCCAACATGTGGTGTTATACTTTTTACTGCATTTTGTAACGGCAGGAATTATTGCTAGACCAATCACACAAAGGATAAGAAAATACATGTATGTGGATGACACTCTCGATTTTGAAGGTTGTTTGAATGTCACAAACTCAAACTTGTATCAAAATATTTGTATTATAATTAATGTTTACATCTTCTTGTACACACCGTTGCTTAAAACCAAATATTATATTATTTGTACATGTACTGTCTGTGTTATCAGGTGTTGAATTTGTTGACTTGAAAGTCAAAGAACTAGCCCAAAATGTAGTTAGGATGTTAAAGAAGAGAGGTGGCAATCGCAGATTAGAACTCTACTCGCAACACAGTCGGCCAACTTTCAGATGTTTCGAAGAACGAGACAATTCAGTACCTCAAGGAGGAATCCAAATTTCAGGATCTGGTTGGCATACGTGGAAACTATTGAGATTATGCTGCACATCATCAGGGCTTAGTCGATTGGCAGCTTTTTTTTATAGAATCTTTCGCTGCAATTATACATTGGCTAATGATCTACGATCATACAAACTATGCCCTCCCGATGAAAAACAGTCTCTCTGGCAGATGTGAAACACCCCGAGAAGACAGCACCAGAGGCTCGTGCAGTATTCATTAAAATATATTTTGTTTTGAAGAAAACCAAAAGGCCCTTCAATCAAATTCCCGTTGATTAGCCAACTGAATTGATGTATAGATTATACAAGATGCATATTGGCATCATCGGCCTTACAGGGGACGATCAAGCCAGGGATACGTTTTGCGTCACATGGTCAGAACGATTACGAATGGCACAGTACTCAATATCCCCCATCTTCAATATGGGATACGGCGAGGACGAGACCACGTTTAACTGCTCTGATGGTATACGCCACGGATGAAGCATGGAAGCGTGACGCTGATGACCCAAAGAAGCGTGTCACAAAGTTTTTGGTGTGTTCAAAGGAACTGACGGTGAATATGGAAACACTGACTTACAGGTGGGAGCGATGGTCACGGACGCAAGAGTGGTGGCCTTTTAATTACTGTTTTGTTCCCTGTAGACGGAGTTGTTTTTCTGTCAAGCGTGTGTATGTCAACAATATCGTCGCTGACTCTATACAGGAAACCGGATTGACCCACAGAGTAACGACATGCCTTTAGTACCTATGGCAACGAAATACTATGCTCCAAGTGACGTGGTCAATAGTCAACTCAACTAACAGCTAAAGACCAAGAAACATAGTAGGTTATCATCACCGTAAAGCAACGACAGGTTGAAGAAAATGCATGGTTGCATGACACACCGAGGAAGCAACGTTCACAAACATTTGCAACTAAACAATGTACAAAACACTACCAAAGTCGAGAGAAAGCTGTTAAAGCAATGGGTCAACGGTGTCACTACTGAACTAATAGTGGCAATGGTGAATACCATGAAATGTACAAAACACTACCAAAGTTGAGAGGAAGCTGTTAAAGCAATGGGTCAACGGTGTCACTACTGAACTAATAGTGGCAATGGTGAATACCATGAAATGTACAAAACACTACCAAAGTTGAGAGAAAGCTGTTAAAGCAATGGGTCAACGGTGTCACTACTGAACTAATAGTGGCAATGGTGAATACCATGAAGCTTTAGCTATCCCCAGTCCCGCTGTCTATTGCCTCATTTTGAGGTGACACGAACTCAACACCAAAGGTATAGCTGCCCAGTGTCTTGGTACGGCTGGACTTCGTACACTCTTGGAACTTTCAGAAACAATCTGAAGGACTTACACAATCTGCGAATGATAATCTGATCAGCTTCCACGCATTAACAGGAATTCAACATCAGCCTTTTGTGGTCATGTGAAGACATCGAACATGCAAACAAATCCAGAACCAACCAGCTCCTTGTCAAAGGAATTGGTCACGATGTGGAACTTGCACGGGTTGGATATGTTGTGTGTCGCCTATTTTATGGCAATCGCTCGTGAGTAGCAAACGGTCGATCCTGTCAGGATCCAACTCTTTGTGTCTCACGATGCTACCCCACCCTCCATCCTTCATATTACACACGCTAATCACCACGCAAAGATTTTGGTACAGGCAGATTGTGAAAATATAGCTATATCATCTCATGTCGACATATATATGAGGAAGAAGGTATCTGAATGCCTGTATGAATGCGGCTGTCCCCTATTGTAGATGTCTGTCGATGCCACTCAAAATACAGGGCGGCTCGGCGAACTGGCTCGATCGTATTTTGTAATGCCGATGATACCATTATGCATCCTAAATGTGCTAGTAATTGGCTCAGTTGCCTGATGAGCAGGCACTTAGTTAAAACACCTTTTGCTTTTGGTTTTCTTCACAACAAAATATCCTTTAATGAGTACTGCAAGAGCCTCTGGTGCTGTCTTCTCGGGTGTGTCAGATCTGCCAGAGAGACTACTCTCCATCGGGAGGGCATAGCTTGCATGATCATAGATGGCTAGCGAAGGGTTCTATATAGTTGCCAATCTTCTCAGCCCTGGTGATGTCCAGCATGATCTCCATAGTTTCCACTTATGTCAATCAGATCCTAAAATTTTGATTCCTCCATGAGATATTGAACTGTCTCGCTCTTCAAAACATCTGGCAGTTGGTCGACCGTGTTACGAGTAGAGTTCTAATATGCGATTGCCACCTCTCTTCGTCAACATCCTAACTACATTTTGGGCAAGTTCTTTGACTTTCACGTCATATTAATGATGAAATGCATGTGTAGTAATACATAATATGTTCACTATATCAACAGGATTATACACAAATAGGCTTACAAGGAATAATTAGGTGTGTAAACAATGTTGGTGTACGCGATAAACACATTTGAGAAAATCACGTTTTTATAATAGATGATCCCATACAGTTATGAGATAATTCAAAGTTTAACACTTGATGACACAGATAATACATGTCAAATCATAACATAATTGGTTTATGCAACGGTGTGTACAAGAAGATGTCAATTAATTACTAAAACTATTTTGACACCAGTTTGAATTTGTGACCCTCAAATAACCTTCAAAATCGAGGATGGCATCCACATACACCCATTTTCTTATCCCTTCTGTGATGGATCTAGCTTGAATTCCTGCTATTAACAAAAAAAACAGTTAAAAGTATAACATCACAGGTTGGCTAACACACTATATGCAGAAAGGCATAATTTTGAAAATTCATATTTTGACTTTGAGCTTGTTTATCCTTTACTCCACAGTTTACAACTCCATGGCATACCTCATTTTGACGCAATACAATATGTTTTCAAATGGTGTGTAACATGTCCTAGTGTATGTAAACAAAGTAGCTACACAACCAGTGTAAATGTAGAACGTTTGCGGAGAGGCGTAGTTTTGAACATTCGTCGTTTCATGGTGACCTGCACCACTTGGCACCTCTACGACAGACCTCTTTAGGACGGGGCGATGTAGAGCTTTCAAATGATATAACATTTGGGTGTGTGTAGGGAGGGGCATTTAAATTGGTCAGACAGGTGGTTCTACGGCTCGGCTAATAAGGTTATGTGTGTTAGTGTGTGTGTTTGTGTGTGTGTGTGCGCGCGCTTGCGTACGTACATGCGTGCGCGTGTGTATACATACATTCATAATTATATACAAACAAATACACAAATGTGTGTATGTGTGCGTGTGCGTGCGTGCGTGTGCGCGTGTTTGTATGTGTGTCTGTGTGAGTGCGTTTCGATTTTTGTGTCTGCCCCATGTATTGCAACATTATACATACATACATACATACATACATATACACGCACGCACACACGCACGCACACGCACACACACATACACACACACACACACACACACACACACACACACACACACACATAATCGGTGTGTGTTATGTCGTACAGAGGACGTTGCAGACTTGGTGAGATGAACACACTGAAGTTGTTGTTGACGTTATGCTTGATCTGCTCCTTCGTCCTCCTGTTTCATCTTCTCGTATACACCTTCTTCAATCAGCTTTCTATTGGGGGAGTACCGGCAAAGACCGTAGAGACGGTGATGCCTTCGTTGATGGAGCTGGTCGATGGAATTCCTGTGGTACAGACGCAACCACCGATATGCGACCGGGAACGCATCAACATGGTCTACATAAAGACACACAAGACAGCCAGCGATACGACTACCAACATACTGCACAGGTTCGGTCTGCGTCGTAACTTGTCATTCGTACAACCGGTCCGTCGACACATGCATCTCTGCTTCCCGTACCTGCTCGAGCCTCACTGCTTTCGTCCACTCAAGACGAAACAGTTTAACATAATGTGCCAGCACGTCGTCTACACCCCTGAAGTGATGTTACGACTCATGCCGCCCGACACTGTCTACTTCACGACTATCCGGGAACCATTCGCTCGGATGAAATCCACCTTTTGGTATTTCCATCTTCACGACCGAGCTAACCTTCGCGGCCCCAACCAACTGGAGCGCTACCTGGCGGACATTCCGAAAATCGAGCGCGCAATCACGTCTCCGGATAACTACGGGCATGGGAGCCAGTGCTTACCGCTCGGATATAGCAGCACGCTCAATGCAATGGCTTTTGACCTCGGCTTTCATACCGGCTTTCATCGCGATACCGTCGATCAATCGAACAATGCCACGTTTATCCGCGAGTGGATCGCGGGACTTGACCGCCAGTTCAGCCTCGTTATGGTTGTCGAATACTTCCACGAATCCCTCGTCATGTTGCGGCGTCTCATGTGCTGGTCGACGGAGGACATACTTTACTACAAACAAAACGTGAGGAAATACGATGACAAGAACAAAAAAATCGACCCGAAGCTCATCGCAAACTTCCGGCGCTACAATATCCCCGATTATGCGCTCTACGATCATTTTAACCGGACGTTGTGGCGCAAGATCGCTGAGGCCGGCGACGATTTCTGGGCGGAAGTGCGTCACTTTAACAGCGTGATCGATTCGATCGCGCGGTTCTGTCAGTCACGTCCTGCCAGCGCTACCCTCGTCATCCCGAAGTCGGCGTGGAACGATGACATCACACTGCAACACGGTTATTGCGTAAAGATGGAACAGTTAGTGTACTCTGACGTTGTTGATCTGTATGAATCATTGCCGGGAAAGATCACGGAGAAACAGCGTTTTGTACCGGGATGTTGACGAGGCTAGAGTTTGAAATTATTGCCGCTGCAGTTCACATCAACATTTTGGTCAGGCTGACAAGTTTCAAAAAGTGACGACTCGCATGATATGTTTATCTATAAATAAAGTCAAACTACGATATATTTAGACATAGTATCCATGGTAATCAAGGGAAGACCCAGAGAGAGAGCAAAATCTCCAATAGCACTCCCCCCCCCCGAGACACACCAAAATACTGGCTGCCGAACCATAATGTATATGGTGGACTGAGCCAGAGCTTCAGTACGACAGTGCTGTTGGAATTTGACACCGGAAGACGGGGAGGGGGGGGGTGCTGTTAAATAATTATCGCTGGAGCATCAGAACTACTGTAGCGAAAAATCCTGCTGCTGAAAAAAAATACTACCGCACCGACTCTTACTGCGCAAGTCCGAAAGTACAGTGTGTGCAATATTGGAGGGCAGACTATGGGTTTCTGCCCCCCTCCCAGTAATAGGCGGCGCGGAGGCGAAATATTTTTCCAAAGCACAACCCCTTTTCTAAAGCACAACCCCTCAAAATTGTCAAAGTGAATCCAATTTATAAAAATGGTGACGATACCCTACAGACCAATATCAATCTTACCTGCAATTGCAAAAGTAATAGAAATAATTATTTACAACCAGCTCTAATCTTTTTTTCAAACGACATTAACTTATGTATGATAATCAATATGGATTTAGAAAGGAACATTCAACTGAATTTGCCGCTCTTGAACTAATTGATAGGATATTGACACGTATGGATAATAAAAAAATACATATAAATATTTTCCTGGACTTGTCAGAAGCTTTTGATACTCATGGCAAAGCCACATTGACAAAATCTCATTACCTTTGAATATAAAGATCATATTGTCACATCTAAATTATGGTGTAACTTCAAATGAAAGCCGTCCGTACCAAAGGTTTAAGTAAATATAATGATCATATTGATCCACTGTTCAAAAGTCTTAAATTACTACAAGTAGAACATATTCCAAAATTGTATGAACTAAAATTATACCATCAATTTAATTTTCACACAATAAGCTATCTGCCTACCTGCAAAACTTACCATTTGTCCAAAACAACAGTATTCACAACTTCTATACACGTGGACAAGATCAAATCCATACAGCTAGGGTACACCATGAATTTGCCAAACGAAACCTCAGGTATAGTTTGCCACATACCATAAATAATGCACCTGATTTAATAAAATATAAGATGACCACTCACAGTTTATATGGCTTCGCAACATATACCAAGTTTCATTATTTCCGTATATACTGTACAATTTGCAATTCATAATTGTTATATATGCAATACATGATTGAACTATTATTTACCTTCTTGTTTATAAATGAATTAATTTAAAAACCGACTGTTTGGCATATTGAGTACGTGTGTAATATACAGGCATATAAATATTTATTGTGTAGTGTTAATTCACTAATCATACTAGGGATTTTCACCTGTTTACATAAGTTAAATAATGGTTCAAATTACTTCAAAGGGTGGCTCTTACGACAGCGACTATAATTAGTCTTAGTAGGAGTCTCCCGTCCCTTATATGACATAATCCTTTGTTTCTGTTCATGTTCCTGTTAAAAGCGGGAGTCCAGTGTTCTGTCTAACTCGGTCGCTCCACCTCTTCCGTGGCCTTCCTCGTTTTCTGTCTTCCCTGAAAGTTATTTCATGAGGTTTTCTTTTGGTATACGGCAGACATATCCAAACCACCGGAGTCTTCTGTATAAGCGGCGTAAGGATCAGTAAAGTTGACGTTGATCAAATAGAATAAAACATGTAAATATACTTTCGTCATCATTCAAGTTTGCTTTTCACTTCTACATTCCATCGCGTACAACAGTCTTGGCATCCATGGTTACTATATCTTATCTAACATGTTAGTGAGTGTATTTTTGTTTAGTAATTACTACAATATGTGGCGCGAAGAGGCGCCTTGGCTATAAAGCATCGGTCACTCGAGAGAACCCGGGTTCGAAATCTGTGCTGCCGCTTCGTTGGACAAGTTCGTTCACTTCGCGTTGTTCCAGTTCATTCAGCTGTACGAATGAGTACCTGGCTAAAAGCAGTGGTGAGTATCTGTGTACGGGTAGTCTTCGCGTATTAATTGCAGTGTGGCTGAATGTTTCCCAGAAAAGTCGAGATGGTGTTCGATTGAACAAGTCCGTCAGTGAGTAAAGTGTAAAGCGCTTTGAGCAGTCCTAAGGACTGGATATAGCGCTATATAAGAACGTATAATAATACTAATAATGACAAACTTCTATAGCGCCTAAATCCCCAGGAATCTGTGCTCAGAGGCGCAACATACAAGAATCATTGGGCAAAATCGTTAACAGGGACAAGCAAGAGTCGTCATTAGAGCAAGGGACCGCCGAAGGTTAGGGTGGGAATGCAATTTCAAATAAATAAGTCTTTAGTTTTCTACGGAAGGTTTATAGTCTCAGATGATTTTAAAGCGATAGAGAGTTGATTCCAGATTTTGGGTGCACCTACAGAAAAAGCACGTTTGCCAATATTTAGCTTCGTTTTCAGAACAAAAAGTCGTTGTGAAACAGATGATCTAAGATTCCTGGGGATATCGGAAAAACGAAGGAGACTAAACAAATAGGATGGGTGTTGCGTAGATATGGTAAGATATGTGACAGTGGGTAATTTGAATTGTATTCGATGTGTAACTGGAAGCCAATGTAACTGTCTAAGTAGGGGCAGAGATTGTGAGAAACGAGGTGCTTTTAGTACTACACGTGCTAAACAATTCTCTATACGTTGGAGTTTAGCGAAGTCCTTTTTAGCAATATTGTTTAGGAGTGAGTTGCAGTAGTCAAGGCGACTGCTAATTAGAGATACTGATATTGTTTTAACAGTAAATAAAGACAAATGACGCCGAATTCGGCGGAAATCACGTATTTGGTAGAAACAGGATTTACATACTTGAGAAATGTTCTGCTTAAAGCTGAAATCACTGTCAAAGATAACACCTAGATTACGAACAGTATCTGATGGTGATGTATCATTACCAAGCAATTTAACTGGAAAGTAGTTAACAATCTTTACTATTCACGGCCTACGTATTGTGTGTTATCGTTTGATAACTGTGACGAATGGAGAACCAGAAATGATGCGGGGCCGAAACCTAAATGCACTGGAAGATACGAAGACACTAAAGGAAGATAATGCAGAGAAAGTAATCCAATCTGCCTAAACAAACATCGCTCGAGATATAGGACCTGAATGTATCAGTCAATCACCGGGTATGATGCTTACCGAACTGGGGGCTTTCCAGTGCGTTAGGCACGTGGTCGCCCAAGAGAGAGGTCGACCAAAACATATCCGTATGTATAGGATTCAACCAAAAGTGTTCGAATGTAAATTTAGGATTGATTTTTCGCGTGTGGTTTACTGCAGTGCTTCTCAACATATTTGATTTCAGGACATGCCTGTGAGTTTGTTCGATATTCGCGGCAAAAGGAATCACCTATTTCCATACAAATTACCCAACGGGATGAGGAATAACAATCTCCTTTATTACATGAACATTTTAACCAACATAATGCATTTGTGTCCCTGTTGAGAAAGTCACTTCTCAAAAGTACCTTTAGTGTCTTCGTATTTTCCATTTTATTCATATGTATATATATATATATAAGACTTAAAGATATATATCTAAATGTGTGCTATTTTTATTTACCACCAAAATGCGTCCTGATGCACCTGACATAACTATGTAATTTGAGAGTGCGGTCACTCTTGTGATATAATAGCAACTCCACCTCCGTCTTAGGGCTCCTTGACTAACGCCTCAATCGATGAGGCGAAATAATTACGTATCCAGCCGTAATGCTCCGTGTTTAGAAGTAATGGTTAAACTTGTCTGGAAGCTTCCACGTTCATACTTTGTCCATGACATGGTTCAAGTCATTAGTTCACTTGAACGTGTACAGTGAGTCATAAAATGCGACATCCGAGAAGCTTTAATTTCACGAAAGTGACGATTTAATTGCACAATGGACAACAAATTTCACCTCTTCCGGCAGGCTGTTTGTGATAAGAGTTTAGCGATGACGCAGACACAGTACAGTTACAGCATTTGGGTTTTGAGTTTACACATTTGATACCACCCGTTTGCAATTTACCTATATCTTGCTTCATTAATGTTGTTTCTACGTCACCCAATATGTCACCAATGCGAGTCATAAAACTCGACTGAAAGACGATCTCCCTCACACCTCACATCCATTGCTCTCGGTTGACCCACAGTCCGTATAACTTCTTTCCGCGATGGTTGAATAAGTGTTTCCGCAATGAACTTATGATGTGCATCTTGTTCTGACTAGCAATACTGCATTACTTTTTGCACCATGTCACAAATTGAGGGAAATTTGCTTTAGTTCTGATCCAGCAACCGCTTGAAGTAACTTATGTTTTGACGAGGTAAGATGGATGTTTGGTAGAAAGATGACATTTCATCTAGCTGGGAGTCATCATTTCATTTGATAGTTTTTACATAAATGTACGTCAGTTTCCCACCAATCAATTGTACCGTGGCACACTTGGGACTTTGTTAAGATACACTGGTATATGCCGTGACACACCGGTTGAGAAGCACTACGGAAAAAGCCGAATGTTTATGCAGAAGTCGCTTCAGCTGAGATACTGCATTCGACGCCATACGGTGAAGGAAACCCACAGAGCCACGGGGAACATTATTATACAGTAATTATTTTTTGAACATATAACAAATTGCTGTGGTAGTTGATTTGCTTAAAGAGGTAATACGTGCAGAGAGAGGGGGGAGAGAAAGAGAGAGAGAGAGAGAGAGAGAGAGAGAGAGAGAGAGAGAGAGAGAGAGAGAGAGAGAGAGAGAGAGAGAGAGAGAGAGAGAGAGAGAGAGAGCGGTATAGCGGTATAGCGGTTTAGCGCTGAGTACCATTGGTAGTTATTTTTTTATATCAGAAATGGAGCCATTGTTGGAATTAATCGAACGTTAAAAAGGTAGAGATAATGTACGGAAAACTGATGATTAAAAGCCTATTCATTACACATATAATTCCATTAGGTTAATTACTGCTAATTACAAATTTCCTGGTTATACGAGTAAACATATTCAATGTAATGTGTCCCATATTCAATGTAGTGTGTCCCATAGTCGAGCCCCTATTATTTTCTAAGAATTTGTTTCCAATTCTATCTTTAGATCTTGGTATATATAAGTTTGCATCCTGTTTTGAACGTCTCGTCATGACCTCGCTATTAAGCTTGTAAAATTGTAAGTTTCGGGATTTTTCGATTTATAAAAAAATATACATTTCAAACAAATATATGGTGCTAGCCATTAGCCAATTCGCCATAGCTGAAATACTTCTGTATATAGCGAAAGAGACATTAATAGGTTTCGCAAATTTTTTGAAAATATATCTGCGTCCGTGGCTTCCTAGTTGTCAGTTCAAAGCCACTTAAATTTACGTTTTAACACAACCATTGGAGTGAAATGTTTTGGCAACATTATTTCCTGTCGGATGTGCGCATGCTCCGAAGACGTATGCCTAATTTAGTCACGTAATAATTTACATTGTGCTAAGGCTGCTTGCAGTCTTCTACACCTTAGCTGAACACGTGGTGTAAAACACCGCATACAGCCTTGGCACAATGTAAATTCACTTGGAAATTCCATGTATCTAATAAACTAAATGGCATAGCTGAAAAGTTGGTGGTCAGTCGGACCTTCAACTTTCAAAAGTCGGTTGTCCAAATATTAACATAATTACACTAGTATATACATTTATAGCAGTAGCGCATGGCAATTATTAATATACTAGTTCAGACCAAGTATGTCCTCATACTCCTGCATATTTACGATATTCAGATTAATGAACCAGCGAATATAAAATAACAATATAGACAACAGTTTACTGTTTACAAAAAAACATCAATGTTGCAAATTACAACAAACACTACAACACGAATGTATGCAGGGGACTACTCTGAACTGTTGCCATCATCTGCTTGAGCAGCGGCATTGTCAAGCTCTAAGAAACACTCACTCCAGTCACTGACAGTGACTCCAGCTGAATCCGAGTTGAACTCGGACAGTGACTCACTGTCCGAGTCCAACTCGGATTTGAAGTTGGGCATCCTCGCGCCGGATGCATTCCACAGTTGGATAGCTGATGTGGGTTTGAAGTCAGCCATGTCGGGTGAATCCAGCAACGGTGATGATAGTTGACACTGTGGGTGGCTTCATGCGGTTTCGAACTCTTCACTCGTTTCACTGTGCCAGCACTTCGAAACTAAACTCAATCGATCCATCAGCATTGATCAGCTCGACATTTTATTGTTTTGCAACTTGTTTTTGTACCACGCTTACAATTATAATGTCCCATTCGGAAGTACACAAATGTCACCATTAATGGCACTTGTCTAGTATATGGACCCACCTCGATTTCGTCGTTATAACAAAATGTTTGCATAATTTTGATACCTCAAGTGTTATTGCCATTATTCACCATCATCCCATGCATATTTACGTTACAAAAATATTGCGTTTTAGCGCACTTTTGAAGCCCAAAGCGCCGAGAGTAACCCAGTTTGCAACAACACAAGCTGCTACATCGCTCACTGTGGTAACGCTCGGCCGCAGCGGCGCAGACTGACATAAACCGGGTCGCTCTTTGGGCCTGAAAAATATTTTCGTAATATAAATATGCCTGTGATGATCTTGATCTTGATACCACTTCAGCAACTTTGTTTTCAATACGCCGCCAATGCGACAAAATTATCACGCCTTCTCGGTTTGTACTTGACGTTAATTTGGTTTCTTGAAATAAAATACAATGAACAATGAAACGGTTGGTTTGTTAATATGTTTTGCATATTGCATTTTAATAATACATTTAAGTAGCGAACCAAGATAAGCCATAACACATTGTCGCAATGGCAAGGTCCCGGGCATGTAATAATGAGTGGCCTGCACACACTTAATAATTAACCTTGCTTGATATAGATTATCTTGGTATGGTTATCACATGATATCATATGATCCTCATCGACTGCTCAAGTCTTAGAAAGGTCATTTGTAGTATCGTAACAGTATTGTTCCCACTCTGTCAAATTAACAATATATATTTACGAAATATTATTAATTTGTTATGCAGTTCTACCAGGGAATGTCCGGAGAGAGTGTATGACACCGGTATGCCTGTATGGTACAGAAGCCTCAAGTTTGAAGTACAATTTGGTATAAGGAACAATTAGGATGGCGAAAAGAAGGGTGATGAATGAGATAAAGAAGAGGTTACGATGCTATATGACTGAGCGGGAAGAATAGTCAAAGGCAGGATGGTATACGCAGGTCATTTGCTGTGGATGGGAATGTGAGGATTGAATAGAGAGGGATGTAAGACAGGCAGAAGAGCGGAGGGAGAAGGTGGTCAATAGGAAGACGTGCAACTGGATGTGTGGGGCAGTGCAGCAGTACTTGAACTAGCCTTGACTCTTTATAGGAAGAACAACGAGGAATAGAACAATATGACTCCCCAGCGTTCAGGATTCATATACATAAAGCAATAAATGATATTACATTTTGCTGATTTTTAAAAATATAATTTTGTTTAATACAACTCAGCGAGAAAGGGTCTACTAATCTCTTGACAGCCATGCGCTAATATGCATCATGCATTCTACCAGAAAGCTGTATCCTGTAATATGTATGGCTGAAACAAATTTAGTCTAGGCAAATTAGGTATGAAACATTTGAAAAAGGTATTGTAAAAATATCAAATCAGGTTGTATTCAATAAAACAATGTTTAACTGCAATGCGACATCATATGCTGACTGAAATATAGGGGGTCACATTACCACAGGGGAGGTTACGATACTATTATAATATTGTGACCGGGGGGTTAAGATACCATGGGAGTCGAAATACCATCTTACACTGGCACCTTTTCAAAGTTACCGGCCCGACAAAATGTTTGACGGTCTCGGGCCTACGGGTCGGCAGTAATTTCGAACACTGGCTGTATGTGCTGTTCAGATACACAAGTTTCACTGCCAAGTTTTTATATTATTAGATGAATGTTTATCTAATTGAATTTAGTTCCATATTTCTAAAAACAATTTCTGCATGTGATGTTTGCATTATCAGATATATGACAGGTACTTGAATGTAAGGAACATGTATACGTTGTTGAAGTGATGAATGTTATATTTTGTAACGAATAGTCACAGTACATGCTGTGTGTTAGACTGCTACTCATGTTGATGAAATGTAATTATAGTCACAGTACATGCTGTGTGTTAGACTGCTACTCATGTTGATGAAATGTAATTATAGTCACAGTACATGCTGTGTGTTAGACTGCTACTCATGTTGATGAAATGTAATTATAGTCACAGTACATGCTGTATGTTAGACTGCTACTCATGTTGATGAAATGTAATTATAGTCACAGTACATGCTGTATGTTAGACTGCTACTCATGTTGATGAAATGTAATTATAGTCACAGTACATGCTGTGTGTTAGACTGCTACTCATGTTGATGAAATGTAATTATAGTCACAGTACATGCTGTGTGTTAGACTGCTACTCATGTTGATGAAATGTAATTATAGTCACAGTACATGCTGTGTGTTAGACTGCTACTCATGTTGATGAAATGTAATTATAGTCACAGTACATGCTGTGTGTTAGACTGCTACTCATGTTGATGAAATGTAATTATAGTCACAGTACATGCTGTGTGTTAGACTGCTACTCATGTTGATGAAATGTAATTATAGTCACAGTACATGCTGTATGTTAGACTGCTACTCATGTTGATGAAATGTAATTATAGTCACAGTACATGCTGTATGTTAGACTGCTACTCATGTTGATGAAATGTAATTATAGTCACAGTACATGCTGTGTGTTAGACTGCTACTCATGTTGATGAAATGTAATTATAGTCACAGTACATGCTGTGTGTTAGACTGCTACTCATGTTGATGAAATGTAATTATAGTCACAGTACATGCTGTATGTTAGACTGCTACTCATGTTGATGAAATGTAATTATAGTCACAGTACATGCTGTGTGTTAGACTGCTACTCATGTTGATGAAATGTAATTATAGTCACAGTACATGCTGTGTGTTAGACTGCTACTCATGTTGATGAAATGTAATTAGTATAATTGAATCATGTACCATATTTGATTAGTTTAAAATATTTACTGACGAATGTTCAAATTCCGTTGTCGTGTAATCAGGTTAATAATGTCAATGTAGTACATGTTGAACAAATGCTTTTCTATGGAGCGAATGAATATTAAATAGATTGCTAAAGTATGTGTTTGTTAAATGTCAATAAACATTTATTGTTCAAAATATCAAAATAGTTGTTCACTGGTGTACACTTTTAAACACACACCATACAACTTATTCCAAGATGGGTATTTGAAGAAGTTTAAATAGTGTTTATTGTAAACTTGATATCTGACCTGGAAGTACTTTTTTATTTAAGTGCACGCAAGTACTGCTCATTGTATAAGCTGGTAATAACTGAAGCCGGCCTGGACAGATACACATTATACATTATCTGAGTGGCAAATACTGGGTGCATTTCTAAATGTCTAATCAGCCCAATTAAGATGGTATGGCGTTCGTTTAATTTTGGCTAAAGGAATTTTCAGGCCTTTAGCCAACTTTGCTAAAGGAAATGTATGAATATCCCAGTGGTGAGCCTTGGTACATGATAGTCGTTGTACAGGTCAACAAATAATTTGTTTATGCGTTCGAAATTTATAAAGTGAAACATTGACGACACACGCACGCACATACACACATACACATGCAAACGTTGAAGTACAACTGTGAAACTATATTGTAATCGTAGGGATATGTCACCGAACCCGGCAAATCGCGCCGCTGCTGTTATGCAAAATGTCCCATTTCGAGGCCGATTTCACCTACATTACTTCATCAATCAGCAGTCATATGCCAAAAAAAACTACCAAATAGGGACCGTGTCTTTGACCAGGAATTGTGTCTTGACGTTCACCATCTTTCCATGCTGTCATATTCGTATTTAGTCGTGTAATCAGTGTCCAAAAGTGACCACCACAAACCCTTGCAGATCTTGCCGTCGGCGGACACGCCGAATTCATCATCTAAAACCTGCTTTTTCTCTAAGAATCCTTCCGTTGAAGTATATGAAAATTTGTTTCATAGCATTTATAGTATATCCAATAGCCATTCAGTGCATTCAATGTGTCTGTGTTTATGTGTGTGTACATGCAATTCGTTGCTTTTTCTGGGAGCTATGCTGCGTCGCCTGTTTAATTACTGTATGCAGTGGTGCCTGGCCCTTCGCGACTCAAACCACTAGCCGCTGGAATCGCTTACAATGAAAATTTGAAAGGATACCAAAAATGAGGAAGACCACCGAAGAGGTTGATAGACCAAGTTAGACAAGACACTGGACTCCTGCTTTTAACAGCAGAACGATGTGCTCTAGACAGGACGAAACGGAGGGGTGTGACATCCAGGTGGACACTGAGGGGTTAAATTGGCATAGGCATTAAAGTGAAGTAAATCACGCTGTACTCATCAAATCGTGGTTACATGTACTGTAAATGGTATGTTCTTATTTTTGGGCCATAGTTGTTCAAGCGTTTCATTTCCCCTTTAACGTCCAGTTTCTCTGTATATAACTAGTTGTGACATGGAGAGACGATGTCACAGCTTTCGTCATTCTTTGAACCAATAGCTTTTCATATTCCTTTGGAGACGCTTTACTTCTTGCATATACGTGTATATTGAAGCTGTTTTTAATCTGTCAACGTAATGTCACTGTCGATGAATAAACATTTACGTGTTGTAAATGCGACGAGTGATCATCCGTTTACAACAAAAGTCGTATTTTGCACTACATAGCTTCATCAAGTTCGGAGATGTGCAAATGTAGGTGCCGCCACGATTCGCCGCCTATATTGTCCATACTCTGTAAGTTGATGAACTGTAACCCACTACGTAGTTCCAGCCTCATTTAACCTCGTGACGTTCACATAAAGGGAAACATCATTTGAATATAACATGTTATGTTTATTAGTTTGACTTGACTTACGTACACTATACAATTGATTTACAGTTAGTCTTTAGATCATGTCACTTCAGTCGATTACAGAAAAAACAACTACATGTAGATCTACAAATTATACCATGGGGCATAGGCGCGGAAAAGCTTCTCCCTCACAGGAATTTCGCTGGGGGGCAGATATACGGTTCCCCAAATAAATCTGAGCTTGAAAGTGGGATTTTTGGCGAGCCTCAAGAGGGGGTGCAATTGAAGATTTCTGGTGAGCTTCAAAATTTCGGAACGCCCCGCGAAAAATATTCAACAGTACTCCCTCGTCTTCCGATGCTATTAGGCGACATCGTATTCGTGCTGAAAACCTGGCTCGGTCCGCATGTTAACTTCGTTCCCGCACCTGTGCCAAGTGACAAATTATTGTCCTAATTACAATACGTGTATATCCATCATAACATCCTTAGTTATAACATCTAACAATGTATAAAGCAGAACAACAATAAACGATCGTGTAGCCACTTAACATTAAACAAAAATTAAACGAATGTGTACGAATGTGTACGCGCGTTATATTCAAATATTATATATGTACCACGAACGCAGTTTGCAGTTAAGTAACCGTTCATCTACTATGAATAACCCATTAACTGCTGCATTCCTTTGCCGATTGTTTTTCTCACAACTGACTGGAAGAGGACATCTTGTCTTGTCGTCAGTCGAATGTTGAACGTCTTAGATGGTGAAGCTTGTTAGCGAACATCCTATTAAGTTTTCGTTTTCGTCCACTACCCATGCTCTCGACGTGTATGTGCCCTGCAACGACAGAGCATCTTATTATACTGTTACATATTTCAACCAATAAACAACACGTTCCAGGTGGCAAATGGATACCAAAAATGTTGCCTTATCTTACTTACTTAATCCTCTTCGCTCTGATAAGAGCATAGGGCCGAAACGAAGCTTCTCCGTCGCACTCTGTTGTTAGCAGTCTTCTTTGTTTCCTTCTAGGTGGTAACTTTTTAAATTCCTGCTGTAGCGTTTTTTTTTGGAGTGTATGTCCTATCCATGTCCATTTTCTTTTTTGAATTTCTGTTTTGATGTTTGTTTGGTCTGTCCTGTTCATCAGTTCAGTTCAGTATGTTTCTAAGACATTTGTTGATCAATGTTTGTAGTTTATTGATTGTTGTTTTTGTGACTCTCCATGTCTCTGAGCCGTAGTGCAGTACACCTTTCACGTTTGAGTTGAATATTCGAATTTTGTTTCTTGTTAAAAAGGATGGTTTATTCCACACTGTCTTTAAGGTGATGAATGCATGTCTGGCCTTTCCAATCCTGCATTTGACATCCTCGTCTGTTCCACCTTTGTTTGTCACTACATTGTCCACTGGATGCCCGTCGTGTTTCTTCATTGTCTTCGGCCCCCGCTGGCAACGTTCCAATTTCGTTTGCCACGAAGTATTGTTCTAGCCGTTCTAAGTAGTCGTCTAGGTCGCCGCCGTCGTATTCGCTCATGCGACCTATTGCAAAAATGTCTCTCCTCGTCGCCAATTGTTATGTCCGTTCAGACATACAAAGTTAAGTTACTTCATAACTTATCGACAGAAAGATTACACGTGCGATGTGTCTCGGTCCCAACGATTTAATGCTTTATTCCCAACCTAGCGGACAGATGTTAAACTAATAATAACAGTAGCAGCAAACTAGTCAGTATGTTTATTCCTAGTACAAACATAACACCGAGATAGGTAAATTTTTTGTTCTCTTCTATATCCGTTCCCTTGATCTGTACTTTTGCGTGTTGTTTTATTGGCTTTCTTTGTCAGCCGGCTAGTTTTCGCTTGCATCTGCTTGTGTGTGTGAGATAGTACACAGATGTCGTCTGCAAAGTCTAGGTCATCCAACTGTTTTGTGAATGTCCACTGGATGCCATGTCGGCCCTGTTTAACAGTTTCTTTAATTATCCAGTGACAGGATGCACCCTTGTCTGACACCAGTCTTTACTTCAAATGTTTCAAACAGTTTCTTATTGTGTATAACTTGGCACGTGGAGTTTTCATACATATGTTTTATTACTGTTATTAACTTTGCAGGAATACCATAGCGATGCATCAGCATCCAGATGACCTCTCTATCCACACTGTCGAAAGCTTTCTCGAAATCTATGACGTTGATATAGAGGGGTGACTGCCACTCGATTGACTGTTCTACGATTATTCTCAAGGTGGCAGTATGGTCAGTACATGATTTGTCTTTTCTAAATCCAGCTTATACTTCACGTAGCTTGTCGTCTAGTGTTCCCTTCAGTCTGTCCAAAATGATGCGTGTGAATACTTTACTTGGTACTGAGAGTAGTGTAATTCCTCTCCGGTTCTTGCACATTCCCAAGTCACCTTTCTTTGGTAGTTTAACAAATTTTTCCCAGATCTTCAGAAACAATTGGTGCATCACATCTGTTGTCGTTTTCGGGTCTGCTCTTAGGTCGCCTGGTGCTATGCTGTCCTGTCCTGAAGCGTTTCCATTCTTTAACATCTGGTCTTTTTGCCGGTGGATCCCTCTTGAGGATGTTTTTGAAGTGATCCTATCATCTTGATCTTTGCTCTGCTTCTTTGTTTATGGTTCTTCCTTCTTTGTCTTTCACTGATTTTGAGGGGTTCCGTCTTTTCCCGGCTAGTGTCCTTGTTATATTGTATACTTCCTTCATGTCTCTTCGGTGTGCTGCCATTTCAGCTTGTGTTGCTAGGTCATTGATTTAGTTTTATTTCTCTTTTCTTGCGCTTTTCTTGACCGGTTTGTTGAGTTGCCAGTGCTTTCGTTGTTGTTCTTGTTTCTCTTCTTCTGTTCTGCAGTGATTGACTATTTGTTTCGTTTGCTTCCTTTCTTTGATCAGTGTCCATGTTTCTGTTGACAGCCACACCTTGTGTGTTTTCTCCTTCTTGCCTATAATTTCTTCGCAAGCGTCCTTCCAGGTTTCTTGCAGTGTGTCCCAAATAGTGTCTATGGAGTCTTTCGTCATGTCTTCCAGTGCTTCAAACCCATGTTGCTTTGTGTATTGTTTTGTGAAACGTTCTCCCTTTTCATTCATGACCCCGATTCCATGTTTCCCCATTACTTCTTCTTTGCCTGTGTTGTCTGAGAAAACGTTTGCGTTGATGTCACCCATTAGAATTTGAATGTCTCTCCTTTGTAGGTCATCTAGTACAGTCTGTAGTATGCCGTATAATTCTTGTTTGCTTCTTCACTGTTACTGTTCGTTGGAGCATCAAACTGATTCGCACTAACGTTTATCCATTTTGACTTGAATCTTGCTGTAATAATTCTTGGTGACATAGGATTCTACTCTATCAAAGCTTTCATGGCACCTTGTGTTGCCATTATTGCGGCTCTGTGTGTGTGCATGGTCTTCGTCTTCGTGTCCTTTGTGGATTATGTGTTCTCCTGTGACAAGCTTTGTATGTCCGACTCCATTCCATCTGGTGTCACTGATAGCCAGCACCTGTATGTTGTATTTCTTCATTGCATGCGCCAGTTGGGCCGCCTTCCCTGTTTGGTACCTGGTCCAGACATTCCAGGTGCCTATTCTGGTGTTTCGCTTGAGTAGATAATCTATCGGCGTTCTGACTTCCCGAAGGCTTTCATCAGTTCGCGTCATGTTGCTCTCTGGGGAGGCATTATCTTGAGGTTTGGTGTTAGTTGTAAAGAGACTCGGGTACAACAGGGTCACGACAAGACGGTACAGTCGGACTTGCTCAGGAGAGGTTGTACGTCACATCACTGAGCCAGTTAGACCCCTGCCTGATCAATAATCCAATATTTTTTTCAATGTATAGCCAGCCGATATCAGACATATTTAAATGTTATTTTTAAACATATTAACGTAGAATTGCATTAGAACAATTAGTAGATATATAATGTATTAATTTAGAGTCTTCTGGGAAATGAGTGCTTTCTCATATCAAATCTACACTTTTCTTTTGCTAATGATAAGATAACGTAACAGCGTGTGTGGTAGTACAAAATATCCTGCTTTAGAAGGTCTCCTTTTGCAAAATTTACTACATCCCATTCCTTTCCTTCTATTTCAAATAATGCCCTTCTTTTTGAACTAATCTCTGCCATATTAAAACAGATGTACATAGTTGTTTACAATACACAAATTTGTATGATTAAAATTAATATATGTGACAACTTTGAAACATTCAGTTTTCAAAACAGTCCACATTTGCCACATCTACCTTACTGCTTTGTTTACATCCAGCTGCAGAATATGCTGCCTCCCTATTAATTGAGAATTATTTCTGTACGAACCTTTGGCAGGTAGTTGGGTATTGTGATGTCTTTGACGAAGTTGTGGACGCCTGGGTCGAGTGGACACTCGATGACCTGGTCATCCATGTCCTCCTCGACCGTGCACAGGTCCCAGTTGTTGTGGTATAGTTCGCGACCGTTGTACGAGCTCTTGATGTACATCTCACCTCCAACAACGCCGTTCGCTGGAACACGCCAAGTTGCAATGAGCCGTGATGTTGCTGCATTCGGTAGGTGGCAGTACTATCGTTCCGACAGACAAGACTGTGAAAGGGTTTGTTGTCCCGCCATTTAAAAATGCATGTAAACACCTGGTGTTAATCTTGTCAAAATACCTTCCAGTCAGAGCCGTAGCTAGCGGGGGCAGGGGGGCAGTTGTTCCCCCAGAAAAAAAAAACTTTTAGTTTAAAAATGCCCTGTTTGTCTAGCCTATATTACTGATGTAATTGCTGTTTTTTATTATTACATGCCCACGTATTGATCAAAGTGCCTTATTTTCAGAAAGGGCCCTCCATATATCTCCCGAAATCCTGGACCCGTGCCTAAAATCGATCGTGCCCAGGCTTGATGCGAGGATAAGGGACAGAACGAAGGATGCGGGTAGTTCCTTCAAGCACAGCAATGCTGTCATTGGGTGATACCCTGTATTTTAAGTGCTCTTTTCCCGATATAAAAAGTGCACCTTTTCTTAAAAGGGCAACTTCGTCCTGTTAGATCGGCCTCTGATCAAGACCGTAGATGCGCAGATGTGAAAGAATCTTTTTGGCATCTAATTGCAGGATCACCCCATCATGATGGGATCAAATAAGGCGCCGTGCCCGGCTCGTGGCCAACTCTACAGGTACTAAGATACATAAACATAGAACGGCACCCCTTCAACGCCATCGCGCCAATGCTGGAGACACGGATCAATCAACAGCTGACTACTATCGCATCAGCGTATTTTATCCATTTATTGATCACGTTCTTGACGAGTTGGCTGAACGATTTTCGTGTGACCACCATACGGATTCGCTGCAGCTCTAAACCTTCTGCTGTTCAACCTACAGAAACTAGATGACACAAAACTAATTGAGTGTTAACTAAAGTAGGTATCTCAGTTCGGCTGAACAAAACGAGCTTCCTGTGGAAATCGCAAAGTGGCGAAAAGGGAAAGATGACCCTCAAGTTCCATAACCGTCGTCTTCACGTGGACTGATTTCGGCGTATCGCCAAACATTTGCCGTCATCAGCAAGATCGTAAACATCTTCCTCACTACACCAGTCGGAAGCGTTGCTTGCGAGCGGTCGTTTTCTGCCATGCGATGCCTCAAGTGGAGGAGTTGGTGAACAATTACAGAAAGACGGCTCAATAGCCTCGGATGTCACATGTCCATAAAATATCAAAGTATCTTTTTACCCCTAAGAGGTTTATTTGTGTAAAGCAAGTTGGCGAATCACTGCACGCAACGGCGAGAGGAAAAGATCTTGTAAAACAATTTCAGACGGGTTTAAATATTAGACCGATATTCCGAATATGATGCATAGCTGTCGGTTTTGATAAATGTATTGTCATTTGATATTAAATATGTAATTAATTATTATTTAATCTATGTAAAAAGACTTCTAATAAAGGTGTCATCACCAATTTTTGTAACGTAAAGTACCCAATAATTCTTTTGAAATTAGTACGGTTGGGGGTCATTAGGAAGAAATTGTGTGAAAAGGGGGTAATTGTGCAAACAAGTTTGAGAACTACTTGCCTAATTAATGAGTACTGTTATGCACTAATGCACATATTGACCCTACAATGTGGATGACATCTATACTATAAAACAATACAGTGGCGGTTCTCTGTCCGTCTGCCGTCTGTCCGTCTCTATCTCGTCCTCTCTCTCTCTCTCTCTCTCTCTCTCTCTCTCTCTCTCTCTCTCTCTCTCTCTCTCTCTCTCTCTCCCTCTCTCCCTCTCTCCGCCTCTCCGCCTCTCTCCGCCTCTCCGCCTCTCCGCCTCTCCGCCTCTCCGCCTCTCCGCCTCTCCGCCTCTACGCCTCTCCGCCTCTTCCTCTAGCTGTCGATCTGGACCCATATCTCCGTTAGTTTTGAATGTATGGGGTTGACATGTTATATGTGATTTAGCGGACCCACTGGGATGGCTCGTACAATAACTTTTTTTTTAAATTCATTGTCTGGTGGGGATCTTGGAGGTCACCATTTAAAAATCGCACTTATCTCCGTCAGTTTTTGATGTATGAGGCCAATGACGGGTCTAGAGAGGGTACTCTAGAGGGGGCAAAAACGTCCAATTACACCCTCTTGAGGCTCACAAAAACCCACTGGCGGCCGAACCAGATTCATTTTGGGTGGGCTGAGCCGGAGCATCAGCACGACTACGCTATTGGATCTTCATATCGGAAAAGGGGGCAGTGGATGCTATTGAAGATTTTCCACCGGAACTTCACCACCCCCGCTCTCGCCGCCGTCGCTCTGGTGGGTGGGGAGGAGGTGCCGTTGGAAATGTTTTGCGGCGACGATATCATAACGTCTCTGGGGGCTCGTAACAGGGGCACATTCAAAAGACTAGGGGGCACGCCACTCAAGTGCATACAAGCATACAAGCTAGGCACAGCGCGCCCAAATTTCAACGATTTAGGGGGCACGAGCCGAAATTCGTCCATTGGTAGGGATATGTCACATATATATGACTACCTATTTTCCCCGCACAATGCCGGGTAATTTTTACCAAAAAAGTCAAGATCAGCAATACATAATATTCATATTTATTGCAGCGAGAGAAATTTGGCGTGAAGGCAGTGTAGGCGCACTCACGAAATGTTGCATTGACGAAGGTTCTCGTTTTTACACCACCGTTTTCTTCGTCTTCCAGTAGTATCACCTTGCCTACCTGCAGTTTGTCATCGCCATCTGCAACACGCGCACACACATAATTACATTTAATATGTGTTTATCTATATTCTAAATTGCGTGATGCTGTCCACAGGGTCGCGACCTAAAATTGGGTCGCTAAGCCAGTCTGAGTGGGTCGCCAAGAGGCTCTATGGATTGGCCAAATTTTCCTTTAGCCAGCATACCCGTAGGGCCTGCCTGACCTGACCCACGACAAATAATACGCTGTAAATGCCAAACATTGCATGAATTTGAAACACTAACGCTAATCATGATATCATATGTATATGGTGTGTTAACGTGCTCCCTCGATATTGTTTATCTGTCGGGTGCCAAATGTTCTGTAATTAATATACGACCCTCCGTTTTCGATTCAATCAAATATATAAACGCCTGCAGTTTTGGTACGGGAAAAGACAGCTTTTAATGCTTCAGTGTAGCATCGTTACAACCTCACGAACGGTGTGGCGTATCGCAATAATAATGTTTTATTGCAAAGCGACCTTGTAAAATTCCACAACCGTATTCCATGATGT
Organism: Paraescarpia echinospica; assembly: GCA_020002185.1. Taxonomy (NCBI): domain Eukaryota; kingdom Metazoa; phylum Annelida; class Polychaeta; order Sabellida; family Siboglinidae; genus Paraescarpia; species Paraescarpia echinospica. The sequence continues at coordinate 63,161,732 of CM034537.1, forward strand.
GTTGACAATATGCATGCTCAACCACGTAATTTAACAATATTCCTGAATCTAGTGACACTAGTGACACTAGCAACACTAGTGACACACCAAATGTTGTTAAGTATTTATATTATGTATGACGTCACCAGATGGAGAACATGAGATATAGTAATGTAAATGATGAAAACAAAGTGGCGATGGGCAAGTCAAATAGCAAGAAAGCAAGACAACTGATGGAACATCGGAACAACTAAAAGACAGCCAAGAAAGTGAAAAGACTATCATTAGACAAACAAATTGACCATTAGAAAATGTTGCAAACCTGTATTTTTTAATTAGTACATAACGTAGGTATGAAAATGAAGATTATAATACCAAGCAGACACTTACTAGAATAGCCAAGATCAGAGGGGAGACAACCACCTCTTGAATCCATTTCAGATGTCATAAAACATAAGAATCTGGGCATATTTGACGGATTGGGGGCCTACACAATCGAAGAACTCGTTAGCATAGTGTTGAAGGGAGACTTTACAGGACAGAGAGAACGAGAAAGGTTACGAAAGAGGTGGAGCGACCAACACTGTACTCCCGTTACGAACAGCAGAGCGGTGTGCTGTAAGTATTTACATGCGCACACGCACGCACGCGCGCGCGCGCGCGCGCGCACACACACACCGAAGAACAAACGAATACAATCTACTATACGCGGTATTTTTAATACATGTTACAAAAACAAAATAACGATAAAACAAACCGATCATCGATTGGTCTGGTCTGGTCTGGTCTGGTCAGGTCAGGTCAGGTCGGGTCTGGCAAAAAGTGCCAGTGTTTCCTGGCCTTAACATGCATTAGAAATACAGCGTGTAGTAGATTGTATTCGTTTTTTGTTTGTCTTACTTCAAATGTGAAAACAAAAAACGAACATTGTTTGCTTTTTCGTTTTGAAATTTGCAAACGAAAAAGGAGATGACGGTATATACAAGGACCGAGTAGATTATAACACAGTATCGTAGGCATCAGCTTAACGTGACCCAGGATAATATGGTCACCCATAAAGAACACTTTCAACGTTGTAATTATATAACATGAAATTACGTAAACATATTTTATGTGTACTAGTGTTCTAATTTCGGAACACCAAATACACTAATGTGGAATCGAACGTTTCACCTTTTATTCGGTCCGTCCACCAAATTTAGTGTTGCATTTCGATGTGAACAATAGAAGAGACAAGACGGCAGAGGCGAGTCGTCTGATCTCTCACTGAAAAACTTCAGAATAGGTATTTTGAATAATCAACCTAGTGCGTTCAATGACAAGTCCGGGCGGCCACAAGAGAACTAACGTAAGTAATCGAAAATAAGATACGCATGACAATGTCATAATTAAATATTGCCCTAGTACATATGTATTCGTATTATACATGTGCGTGCGTGCGTGCGTGGGTGCGTGTGTGTCTATGTGTGTTTGTGTGTGTTTGTGTTTGTGTGTGTGTCTATGTGTGTGTGTGTGTGTGTGTGTGTGTGTGTGCGTGCGTGCGTGCGTGCGTGCGTATGTGTTTGTCGAGTACCGTAACCGTTAGGCCACATTGACTGCGGTAAACTCTAACTGTATTTGACAGCTACATAATTATGTATAAGGAAAAAAAATGAACATAATAACTGAGAATAAAGGCCTTTCACACAGTCTTGCCTCCCCATCCGAGAGTAGGCTCCCCTTTCTGAGATCTACAAAAGCAAGCAACTAGTAACCACATAATTTTGGCACCCATAAGGCCACATAATTCCCAGTTTCTCACCAGCACACACATTTTTAAATAGGTACCGCTAAACTTTATTTCTTATTATTTAAATCAAATGAGTAATCTAAATACGTGTTCCAGCGCAATAAATTAAAAACCATGATTTGTGTCAAGCAATAAAATGTGTCTACAAGTTTACACTCGCTACACATCTCAATTGGTTGATTGTTGAGAATAGCATCTTTGATAGTTGGCTGTTACCTCAATCAGCATACTGAAAACAAAAACAGCACCCGTTATATTCTTTTTAACAGAGTTCTGATGAGATGCCAAGAATAATTTCCATATGGCCTAATATATTGGTTATGTGCTCGTAATTGTGTTTTAATCAGTATTAAATAATCGTCGCCCATTTTATCTACGAGCGTCTAACATCATAGCCTACATACAAGAAACAATGTCATTACGCAGTCAATTTTTGGGAGTCAAATTGAGTCATTCACATAACTCCTCTAGTCTAAAGCCAGGCACACACGTCACGACGCGACGATTTGTTTGCGACGATTTGACCCTAGAGGGGGTCACACACGTTACGACGCGACTCACGACGCGACGTGCGGCTGCGACAGTTTGATACTTGCGCTCGGAATCCGGTGGAATTATCCAAAAATAGCTTGTATTTTTTGCTAAATGAAATTAGTTTATTTTCTATCGATGTTCATGTCGTGCACGTCATCTCAATAGTAACAAGAATCGAACGTGGACGAGTCGCCACTTCATCCCAAGAACTCGCCTTCTGGATATATATTACGATATTCTTTGGAAGTCGCTTCAAACAATCAAGGCCTTTGCTGCCAGAAGTCTATCAATTTATCTTCTAATTCTCTATTCTAAACAATGTTTGCCACCTGCGACATTGTCTCCATGTTTTAGGGACAGTCCCATGACTGGCTCAGGATTGGCTAACTGCCTCAAACATTTCGAAGTGCAAAAAAATACGTCGCCGACGCGTCGCAGTTGCTGATAGTACCGGCATACACAACACGACGCAACTCACCGGCAATTAGTTGTCTGCGACGATTTATTTTTAATATCAAACATGTTTGATATTCTACGACGGAAATAGACTGGATAATGATTGCCCTCAAGACAAGCGTCGCAAGGGGGCATAAACGTCACGACAAATCGTCGCAGATGCGTCTAACATTTAAATATGCAAGCACACACCAGCCGACTAACGCCAAATGGGCGGGGGGCAGTCGGGGTAAAAAGCAATCGAGGCTAAACGTCAATTAGTTCCGCCGACTAGCCCCGACTTCTGCCCGCGTACACCAGTCAGCACACACCTCCCGACTCAAACCGACCGTCAGCGCTCAGCGTGATCCTTGTGGAAAATAAATCCACTACAAATACGCGTGGTCCCTTTACTCGAGTAATTATATCCGAGAATGGCGCCTTTGTCCGAGAAAGTTCTGATAATTTTGGGGCTGGCTGTAGCAGCAGTTGCCATAATGCGATGTCGTTGCCGCCGCCGTCTTCGTCGACTACAGACAAAATCAAGGAATGTGTGGTTGTGTCCACACATGTCGGCGCGTATATCAATTTAGCAGAAGAATTGCACCAAAACGAACCTGAGTCGTACAACAATTTCAAATGGGATGTGCTGGCAATCACAGAGACATGGCTTACAAAGAAAGAAGACGATGCCAAAGTAACCCCGCCTGGATATACACTCCAACATGTCGCTTGCGCTTCTGGTCGTGGCGGTGGAGAGGAAATGTGTACATTACAATACGCACAAACCACAATTGCAACCGAAGTTATATTTAACAACCATTGAACTATTCCGTTTGCAGTTCGTTAACCTGCATTGTATGACAGTCAACATGTGGGTTGTCTACCGGTATCAAGTAAGACATCCGGGTTAAAATCTAACTTTTATATCTAACTCGAACACTTATTCAGCGAAGCGTTTATATCTGTCGTACCCACCAGCATTGTTGGGGATTTCAATATCCACTTTGATAACGAAACAAAATCGGAACCTCTACGTGATCTTCTTAAGTCGTTCAACCTAACTCAACATGTACGATCACCTACGCACAACCGTGGACATATCGTGGATCTTGTCGTCAGTGTTGTGATATGCCCTGCTACGCGTACATATACAATAAAGTAGTTCCGTCTCTTGCAACATGCCGTCGTTGTCAACATATAAGTATCAGCACGATATACCATAAATGCCGCTACAACAGCTATATAACATGGTGGCCGATATTACGATCCGAACCGTCAACTGCAGAGAACCAATAGTGAGTGTTGCGAACTTTGGAAGCGATGGCATATGCGAGATAGAGCGAGATGTTTATTCGTGTTTTGGAACTTGAATGAAAACAAATGGCGCTGTTCGCTTCGTGTGGCGACACCTGCCGCGTTAGATGTGGCGACACCTGCCGCGTTAGATGACCCTGTGTGAGGACGCGCGACGCATACGCCGTCTACCGGATGTCAGCACACTATGAAGCACTGTGTGTAGAGAAATGGCTGTGACTGCAATGCGATGATCGCGTCATCTGCTGGACTGCACGGTACTATAGACGAATTTCACCTGCCTGACTAGTTAGAACAACTCACCGTGTGTTATGGCGGCCAAGTTTAACCCGCCTAAAGAGTTTGACTTTCTACCAGAAAACTGGGCGGAATGGATCAGTCGGTGGTCCAGATTCCGTACAGTATCTAAGTTGGACACAGAAGACGAGAGCGTGTAAATCGATAGCCTGATATACAGCATGGGCTCCCGGGCGGAGTCGATCTTCTCCAGTCTGGGTCTAACGGCGGACGAAGTGGGCGTCTATAGTGCTGTCAAACAGGCATTCGAAAATTACTTTGCCCCACGACGTTACGTAATCTACGAACGGGCAACATTTTTTCGTCGTGTGCAAACCGAGGGCGAATCTGTCGAACAATTCATAAGAGCATTTAATGAGTCAGCCGACCGTTGTGAATTCCGTGATCGGTCTACGCAGATAAGAGATCGCCTAGTCGTCGGCATTCTTGATCAGACTGCCTCGCGGGAAATGCAGAGGATGGACATCAGTCTACTCACAGAGGCCAAAGCGGTCTCCATGGCTCGTCAAGCAGAGGAAGTTGAGAAGCAAATGCGCGACTTGAACCTGCCAAAGTCTGTGGATGAAGTGAAGTCGAACCGTCGACGCAAGCCGAGAGTGGCACCATCTAACCAGTCGAACACTAAGATGAACAGTGACACCTTCACTCAGCTTAGTGTAGCGTGTACTCGATATGGTTATGTGAAGCATAAGAATGGTAAATGTCCTGCTGTTGATGCTAAATGTAATCAATGTGGTACCGTCGGTCACTATGCACGTTGCCGTAAGTCGAAAACCCGTACACCTGGTAGGCCTAATGCCACAGTTAACCAACTAGAGGATGCTTCGTTCTTGGGCGAGATTGGTAGCAATTCAGATAGTTGGACTCAGCTAGTCGTTGTTGAGGGGTTAGACGTGCCAGTGCGGTTCAAGTTAGATAGCGAGGCAGACGTATCAGTTGTACCAAGTAGATTGTGTGATCACGTGACATGGCGTCCTACATCCAAGCGTTTGATAGGCCCTGGTAACATGCGTATACCCGTGTTGGGAGAATTTGACAGTGTGCTAAGCGTAGATTCACGTAGACATTGTGAGCGAGTGTACGTTGTAGACCAGACTAGTGCACTGTTGAGCAGAGATGCGTGTGTGAAGCTCGGGTTGATCACGTGTAATGTCAGTCATGTTAGCTCTAGCCAGTTTAACACAGAGTTTAAACAGATGTTTCAGGGTCTGGGAAAGGTTAAGCAGAGTACGACATCCAATTGCAGCCCGACGCAAAGCCGTTCGCCATATTTACCTCGCGCAATGTACCCTATCCACTCGTCGATAAGGTGAAGGCAGAGCTTGATGTCATGTTGTCGCAAAATGTCATTTTTGCAGTCGACCAACCCACAGAGTGGTGTGCGTCCATGGTTGTGGTCCCAAAGGGCGAAACGGTGAGGATATGTGTGGATTTTACCGAGTTGAACAAAATGGTTCACAGGAATGTGTTTCCTATGGCAGACGTAGAAGCCAGTCTGGCCAAACTAGGTAATGGTACAGTGTTGACTAAACTAGACGCAAATTCAGGATTCTGGCAAATCCCTCTGTCAGATCAGTCGAAATTGCTAACAACATTCCTAACGCCGCATGGACGATTCGCTTTTAATCGTCTACCATTCGGGCTCAGTTCGAGTCCAGAAATATTCGCTAAGATCGTGTCTGAAATCCTAGATGGTGTCGAGGGTGTAGTTTGTCACATAGATGACATTTCCATTTGGGGAGCGTCTCTCCAAGAGCACGATGTTCGTGTTCGATGTGTCTTGAACAGACTACGGAAAGCGGGTATGACACTGAACGCATCAAAGTGTGAGTTTGCTGTGAGTCAGATCAGATTCCTAGGTCACGTGATAATGAGCACAGGTGTGCGCGCGAATCCGGAGGCGGTACAGGGTCTGAATGACTTCAAAACTCCTGAGTGTGTAAGTGATGTGCGTAGTTTCTTGGGCATGGCTAACCAGCTGGGTAAGTTCTCGCACAAGCTCAGTGAGCTGAGTCAGCCATTGCGTGACTTATTGTGCAACAATACCACGTGGTATTGGGGTAACGCACAGGAGAAAGCCTTCTGTGACGTCAAAAACGAACTTTCCAAGTCCGTTGAACTTGCTGTGATTCAGTCAGATGACAGTCGTCACGGTATCGGAGCCACGTTATCTCAGGTCCAGAGAGACGGTACTCTCCGATTGGTGTGCGCAGCATCTCGATCGTTGACAGAGACCGAACAACGATATGCCACAATCGAGCTAGAGGCGTTGGCGATTGTTTGGGCATGCGAGAAGTTTCGCAACTATATCGTTGGTCTCACTGTCCGAATTCAAACGGATCATAAGCCATTGGTCCCACTGTTCAATGACATTAGCTTAGATAAGCTACAAGTGCGAATGCAGAGATTTCGCCTACGTATGATGAGATATTCATACACAGTCGAGTATATCCCAGGCAAGATGAATGTTGTCGCTGACGCGTTGTCGCGGTCCACGGCCAGTCCTACGAAAGTCGACGAACTTTTTGTAGAAGAGGTTGAGTCCTATGCGAAACAATCAGTCAACTTATGTGCGTCTCCTAAGCGTTTAGTCGAGATGCGTCGTCTTCAGGCTCACGACGAAGTGTTAGCACAAGTGCTAAAGTATGTGCAGGCAGGTTGGCCTCCGTACATATAGTCGGTGCAGTCTCTTCTCAGACCGTACTGGGAAAACCGAGGGCTACTCACGATCGTCGACGATGTTCTTGTGTACGAGAACAGGATCGTGATCCCACAGTCTCAACGTCTTGACGTTCTCCAGCGTCCACGCCAGGGCCATCTTGCGATAACCAACTGTCGCAAGCGTGCCAAACAACTCGTTTGGTGGCCTGGTATGACCCAGAGAATCGCTGAGATGGTACGAAACTGCAACACATGTCGCACGCATGCTAATGATGTTGCCGAGCCGCTGTTGCCGACAGAGTTTCCGACTCTACCGTGGGAGCACGTAGGCAGTGACCTGTATTACTGCAAGAAACGTTGGTATCTGCTTCTGGTAGATTATTTCTCACGTTGTGTGGAGGTTTCTTTGCTCACTGAACTCAGTACTCGGGAGGTGGTTGAGCACATGAAATCACACTTCGCTCGTCATGGTATACCAGAAGTTCTGACGTCGGACAACGGTCCGCAATATGCGTCGGCCGAATTCCGCAAGTTCGCGGAAAAGTACCTTTTTCAGCATGTAACGAGTTCTCCTCGGTTCCCACAATGCAACGGGGCCGCCGAACGCGCCGTGCAAACGATCAAGTCGATCATGAAAAAGGCAGAGGATCCGTACTTGGGGTTGTTAGCGTACAGGTCGTCACCACTTGCAAATGGTGTATCGCCTGGTGAACTGTTGATGGGAAGAAAGCTGAGATCCACGGTCCCAGCCCATCCAAAGGTGTTACAACCTCAGTTGCCAGATACAGCACAGATCCGTCAGAGAGAGGCTGAATCGAAGGTTTCGTCTAAACTAAACTTTGATCGAAAGCACCGTGTCAGGGAGCTTCCACCGCTCACTGTAGGAGACGATGTGTGGTTTACAGATCTCAAACGCTCGGCTAAAGTAGTCGATGCCAATCCAGGTACACCTCGCTTCTATGTTGTCGATAGTGAAGGTAGCACAGTCCGTCGCAATCGCCGAGCTCTCCGAGAGCTCCGTCAGCCATCAGTTACTCCTCAGGTCGAGCAGTCTGATGAGCCCAGTAACGTGATAGTGTCGCGTTACGGTCGACAGATCAAGCCAGTTCACATTCTTGATCTGTAATCTGTTGTATAACTTGTATTACCTGTTCTACTGTTTAGCTATTGTTTAGCTATACTGTTTAGTTACTGTTTAGATAGCAGTTTTGCTGTTATTAGAATGATGTGTGTAGCTCCTACTTAAAACAAGCATGTTTCAGGATACCTACACACTAATATTATATGTTGCCGTTTATTTTATTATTGTAATTGAGATACAGCATGACGACACATGTACCTTGGAGTTGTAATCCAAATTTGTTAGTAACCAGTACCATTGCATTCTTAGAAGGGAGGTGTTGTGATATGCCCTGCTACGCGTACATATACAATAAAGTAGTTCCGTCTCTTGCAACATGCCGTCGTTGTCAACATATAAGTATCAGCACGATATACCATAAATGCCGCTACAACAGCTATATAACAGTCAGTAATAGTAAAAACAACTTTATCTCTGCCGTCACAGTTCTTCCAGACTCCATTTCTGATCATCATCGTATTGAAATTGTAGTAAACGCCTTGAAGCCACCTGTTATGGTATCGACGACAGCAAAACGTAACTTTCGGGACACTGATAACTGTGCACTGAGAGACGAAATAAAATATGTTTGTGCTGATATGACATCGTGCTGTACAGTGTAAAGATATGCAAATGGGTGAATTGGTCGCTACCTAACGCCAACCTAACGAAGTGTCTGGATAAACACGCTCCATGCCGCACTGTATACGCACACGAAACAACTTGACCCACCCATGGTACGACGCGGACATTGACGATGCCCGTGAAAAGAAACAGAAACTGGAAAATCGTTGGAGGAAAATCAAACTTGAAATTCATCGCCAGTTATACGTCAAGTCACGGAATGAATGCAATGCCTTGATACTGGAGAAAAAAACATTATATTTCCAGGATCGTTTAGAAAACGCTAACAACAACACTATGTTTCGTCTGGTCAGATCTCTCGGTGGTCACAGTTCTCAGCTACATCCGGAATTCAGCTCGTCAGTGGAAGAATGCGAACTATTTTCGCATTTCTTTAGTGACAAAATCGATAAATTGTTGTCAAGCTTACAACGTTATATATCAACTGATCTGGCTACATGTGATGAAAGCAATGTTTCGCAGATCCTATACATGTCTTCCATCCAACAACAGCCGAAGAAATCACAAAAATTGTTGGTACCACAAACAAATCTTGTGAAATAACTTAGCTAATAAGAAATCATAGCGCAATCATGTGATAGGCCTCGATATAAGCCTAAGCCCGGCGTCTTTTTTATTTTTAAGCCAATTCGGGCAACAAATTTTCATTTTTACTTTCATATTTTACTGACCTGCCGGGTAACCAACGTTTCAGAAAGTGGTATATTATTTTTTATCCTACTGCCATTGACCATCATCGTTTTTTATTTCCTGTTCTTAAAACAGGCGTCACAAATAAATCTAATTTCCACCTGTCTTTCTTTCCCAACAGGAATCAACATTTTGTCTGCGCAAAAAGCAGTTGGCGCTAAACGCCAATTAGTTTCGCCGACTAGCGCCGACTTCTGCTCGCACACACCAGCCAGCACACACCAACCGACTCGCGCCGACCGTCGGCGCTTGGCGTTAACCTTGTGGAAAACAAAGATAAATTATCCCAGGAGTTTTGCCAGTAATGGGAGGAAGGGGGGCAACATACAGAAACTGTAAGAGGATGTCGATCAACGTACTAGTTGAGCAGATGTGTGAAAAAGAGGGCGTGGGATTCATAGATTTATGGGGGTACTTTGTTGGGAGAGAAGATATGTACATGAGAGATGGCCTCCATCTAAGTGGAAAGGAGGCAGCAGTATTCTCAGAGAATCTGCTGCGATCTGTTGACAGTGGGACAGGTTGCATCTATTTAAACTAAATTCGCAGGGGGACTCGCAGAGAAGCCTGAAACTGGAGGCATAGATAAAGACAGCAAAAATAATTCAGCAAAGAACAGTCTGGAAACCTGTTCTGAAGCTGGATATAAATGTGTTTGTTTAAATGCAAGGAGTATAGTAAACAAAAGAAATGAACTAAACATCATGGTAGAAGATATTGACCCTCACGTAATAGGTATAACCGAATCATGGGCAACCACCGATATATCAGATGCAGAATTGGGACTGACAGGATATGTAATGTTTAGGAAAGATAGAATAGGAAGAAGGGGAGGTGGAGTTATTTTATATATTAAAGAATCTATCCAGGCTTATGAAATATAATTAGACAGAGAAGCAGATTGCGAAGAAGCTGTTTGGTGTAACATAGTTACAGGAAACTCAACGTTAACGGTTGGATTAGTTTATCGAAGTCCAAACATAAGCATAGAAGAGAATGAAAAAATACAAAAGGCTATAAGGGAAGTGAGCAAACGGGACTGTGTTATTATGGGGGATTTTAACCATGGGCATATAAAATGGAAATCTCTACAGAGTATGGGTAGTGAGGACCACAAGTTTTTAGTTTTAGTACAAGATAGTTTCCTTTCTCAACATGTGCTAGAACCAACCGGGGGAGAGAATGTGTTAGACATAGTTTTGTCCTCACAGAATGAATTAGTTGACAATGTCAGGATATGTGAGCCACTGGGGAATAGTGATCACAACCAGATACATTTTACCATCAAAGTAAAATCAGACAGGAATAGTAAAAAGCAGTACAGGAGAAATGTTCACAAAGGAAATTATAAGGACACAAGGAAATATTTAGCAAAGATAGACTGGAATAACACACTGAAGAGTAAGATAGCAACAGAATGCTTGAATATCTTAGAGTGAAATTGAATGCATCATCGTCAAATTTGTTCCCTTAAAAAACCAAGGGAAACGGTCCAAAAAGAAACACTTATCGAAAGAAGCCATTAGAAAAATTAAGTATAAACGAATGATGTGGAAGTCATATAGACGTACTGGAAATGATGAAGACTACAACAGTTATAAAGAAGCACTAAACCAAGCTACAGCTGAAATTATAAATTCAAAGAGAACCTATGAACATAAATTAGCTTGTAATATAAAACATGACAGCAAGAGTTGTTATGCGTATGTTCGAAGCAAACAGAAAGTTCAGGAAAAGGTCGGTCCTCTAGAAGATAGTGCTGGAAATATAATATCAGAAGGATTCTTAATGGCAGAAGACCTGAATGAGTATTTTAGTTCAGTGTTTACCATAGAAGACAATAGTTCACTGCCAGTACCAGAGGCTAAGTTCAAGGGGGCAGAATCAGACTATTTAAGACAGTTAATTGTAACCCCAGAAATGGCAACTAAGAAAATTAGGGCTATGAAGGATAATAAATCACCTGGAGTGGATGGGATTCCACCCAAACTACTATTGGAAATTGTAGAACAAATTAGCATACCGCTTGTAACAGTTTTCAACTTGTCATTAGAAGAGGGAGTGGTTCCTTTAGAATGGAAAGAAGCAAACATTATACCGTTATTTAAAAAAGGTTCGAGAAACAAGTCAAATAAATATAGACCAGTTAGTTTAACATCGGTGATTTGTAAATTATTAGAAAGACTAATTAAAGATCACACTTGATAAACCCATCTCAACATGGGTTTCTAAAAAGCGAGGTCATGCTTAACAAATATGTTATGTTTTTTGGAAGATATCACTAAGTGGGTAGATGATGGATCACCGGTAGATATTGTAGTGTATTCAGATGTATCGTATCTAAACATTGATTAATACAGACTCACACAAACAAGTGCTTTCCAATTTTAACTCTGTATTTCTACTCCTCCTTTCCGTCCAGGGTTCAGGCCTTAATTACACGAGGAGGGGAGCGGTCTTTAACAGTAGACACCACATCCCTCCCTTATTCAAACTGGAAACATGTTTTCTCAACGTTCATATCTAACGTCCATTTGGTCAACAGTTCTTCTTTTGTCATTATTATGCTTACGTGATCTGGATAATGTTTACCAAATAAAGAGATACTTGTTATTATCAACATTGTCCATCATTTCGTTACGATCGATCTGTAAACACAATCAGTCTCAGAATTTCCACTTCCCACTCATTACTTTAAAATAAAGTCATTCAGGTACTGAGGCGGTCTTCTTTGACCGGGTTGTCTACGATCACCGATGTTCGGGTTGTCATGATCTGCAGCCTCGGGTTCTCTTCTTTCACGGGGTTGTCTACGATCACCAATGTTCAGTTTGGCATGATCGGCAGCCTCGGGTTGATCATCTTGTCTCACCAATGACTCATTACTTGAAACAGAAATAGAGTCTGGAATATACTCTGACTCAGTGTCATTGTCTGTTTCCTCATCTCGTGGAGTTATGTCTGGGGGAACATATATTTTCCGCCGGAACAACAATTCAGCCGGACTCACACCTGTAGTTGTGTGATTCGTGCTTCTGTAAGCGAGAAGATGTGTGTTGAGTTCTCTTCTTCAATCACGTCCTTCGACTTGTGCTGCTCTAATAGCCTTCAGTAGAGTTCTGTTGGCACGCTCTACTTCTCCATTAGCCAGGGCCATAGCGGAGTCACGGAACGATGCTTGATTCCATTGGTATGAAGAAATTCTTCAAACTCTGCTGACACTAGGTTTGGCCCATTGTCAGTCGTCACGGACATAGGTAATCCGTGCGTCGCGAACATCGTTTCAAGACTCCCGATAAGCTTGTCTGTCGTAGTAGACTTCAGTATCGCGACTTCCGGGTATCTGCTGTAGTAATCAGTCACAACAAATACGTGTTCTCCATTTGGGAACGGTCCCATCAGATCAAGCGCCAAGTCTTGCCATGGACCATCTGGTAGTCTTGTACGGTGCATAGGTTCTGGTTTTGACTGTGGTGTCACAACTTGACACGCATGACATGATCTTATGGCTCGTTCCACGGCCACATCAATTCCTGGCCACCATACTTTTTCGCGTAGTCTACTCTTGGTTTTTACTACTCCCTGATGTCCCTCATGCGCCAACTCTATGACACGTTTCCTCAGTGATTTGGGTATCACTATTCGTGTTTGACGTAGGACCATTTTCCCTACGACAGAAAGTTCATTTTTTACCCACTTGTAATCCTGGGGGCACGTTCGTGGGTCACCACTTTTCAGGAATTGTCTCACTGATTTCAGTTCTGAATCAGCTGCTGATTCCCGTTCAATTTCTCGCGCTGTCAAAGCTTGAGGTACCGCGTTAGTTGCAACGAAGTAGATGTACTTCGGTTGTACATTCTCGTTTATGTGCAGATTCAACCGATAGTCTTTCAGTTTCCCGACTCCATCAAACAGCTTTGGATATTTACGGAATATTTCCTCGGAACTTGTTTCGGTTTGACCACCTACTTGATTCACTGTCTGGATCTTCACTAGGTCTAGTTCCGTTGCTGTCTGGTAGCTCAGAATGTTACCTGAATCGCCACGCACAACTAACACTGGTGCAGCTGTGTATTTGTGTCCCACTTCAATTTCGGCGATAAACTTCCCTCTTACATCTAATGCTTGCTTGCTTCCATATGCAAACACTTTTGTCTTCTTTCCGGATAGGTTTGGACAACCAAGTTCTTGGTACGTGTTTTCGTCTATGATATTTACACTCGCACCTGTATCGATCATGCAATGAACTGCTCTCTCATTCATCTTTACAACAGTTTCCGGTTGTTTTATGTACTTCTTCTTCTGTCTATTCACGCTGAATATGTACTCGTCGTCACTCTCGGTGTTTTGTGCAACTTTGTTTACCGCTTTATTCTTGTCCCACACTTTTGGTTCGTTTTGCATATAACTGCAAAATGTCCTTTCATATTGCATTTTCAACATATTTCATTCTTTACCGGGCAGTGAGGATCTCTGGCAAAATGATCAGGCTTCCCACATCTGTAGCATGACGTAGAATGTTGATATCCACATTTCGACATGCTTTGATATTTTGATCTGGTCCCTTTCTTCGTACCGTTGCTGCTGCCATGGCAACCACCACTGCACGACACTTTGTTGACTTTTTGTGGCATCTGCACATTTCCCTTCTCCATTTTTCTGGCATGCATATCTGCTGCTTCCTCTGCTCTAGCAATATCTTGAGCCTTTTGTAATGTCAAGTCTCTCTCTCTCGCAATAGTTTGTGACGCAAACGATGCGATTTGCACGATTCGACAAGTTGATCTCGTATCATGTTGTCTCCCTCGGATCCGAATTCACATATTTTCGTCAGTTGTTTTAGCCTTGTTACGAACTGGTCTGTCGTTTCATTGTCTATCTGTCTGGCTTGACGGAACACGTGTCTTTCGAAAGGAATGTTGACTTTTGGCGTGAAATAAGTTGTCAATGTTGTTATTGCGTGTTCGTAGTCTTCGTCTCCACCCACCTCTTCCATCGTGAAGAAAATCTCTTGGACTTCTGGTCCTGCATGATGTAACAGCATCGCCCGCTTCTGTTTCATATCTGTTACGCCTTTCGCTGTCACGTACAGTTCAAAACTGCGACGCCACTGCGTCCATTTTATTCCGAGTTGGGTTGGATCGCTTTTTGTATCAAACATCGGAATACTTGCGATTTCCAGCACTACTGCCATTCTCGTTTCGTTTTATCGTTCAACTGAGTGTTCATTTGTAGTTTTACCCTTTCGCCAATGTAGTGTATTCAAATGTATCGTATCTAAACATTGATTAATACAGAGACTCACACAAACAAGTGCTTTCCAATTTTAACTCTGTATTTCTACTCCTCGCTTCCGCCCAGGGATCAGGCCTTAATTACATGAGGAGGGGAGCGGTCTTTAACAGTAGACACCACAGATATCATCTACTTAGATTTTCAAAAAGCTTTCGACAAAGTGCCACATCAAAGATTACTGCTTAAATTAAAGGCCCATGGCATAGGAATTGGTGTAACTAACTGGATAGAAAAAAAGGCTGATTGACAGAAGACAACGGGTAGTTGTTGATGGGGAGGCTTCAAACTGGAAATCAGTTTTGAGTGGGGTTCCACAGGGATCAGTACTGGGACCTATATTATTCTTAATATATATAAACGATTTGGACGATGATATAGCTAGCAAGGTGTTGAAATTTGCAGATGATACAAAAGCGTTTAGAAGGATTAAAAGTGATGGAGATAGACAACATTTACAGGATGATCTTGACAGGTTGATCAAATGGTCTGAAAAGTGGCAAATGTTGTTCAATTTTGGGAAATGTAAATGTCTTCACACAGGACATGGGAACGAATATGTAGAATATACAATGGGGGGGAACTGTACTAAGTACTACTGTAAAAGAAAAAGACTTAGGGCTGACAATTAGTGCTGACATGAAGATTTCAGAGCAGTGTGGAATTGCAGCTTCAAAACGAAATCAAATTGATTAGGCGAAATATAGCATATAAAGAAAAAGAACTCTGTACAAAAAAATAGTTAGGCCTCATTTAGAATATTGTATACAAGCGTGGAGGCCATACCGCAAGAAGGACATATATATGTTAGAAAGAGTACAGAGGAGAGCGACTAAAATGATACCCAAACTGAGGGATCTTAGTTATGAAAAACGCCTAAAAGAATGTGGTTTAACAACACTAGAGACCAGGAGATTGAGAGGAAATCAGATAGAAGTGTTTAAAATATTGAATGGTTATGAAAATATTGATAGAAATATGTTTTTTTAGTTTCAGAAAGATAGAAAGACTAGAGGACATGTAGTTACATTAATAAAGGAGCAGTGTAGATTAGACGTAAGGAAGTTCTCATTTTCACAAAGGACTGTGAATGAATGGAACAGATTATCTGATGATTGTGTGTGTGCTAGTAGTGTGAATATGTTTAAAAATAAAATCGACACATACCTCAGAAGGGCTGGATATATGTAAATAAAAGGGTTGGACTCTCGATAAGCCAAAGGGCTTCCTTGTCCACCTGCCATCTAGAGTTAATTCTCTGGATGGCAATCTTGTTAAATCTTGTTAAAACAAATCCGCTATAAATATGCTCGTTTACCCCTTTGGTGTTTACTCGAGATGGCGCCGTTGTCCGATACAGATTTGATAATGTCAGTGCTGGCTGTAGCAGCAGTGTTTCGATACGCCTACAATAACCACATGAAACATTTGTAAAAAGTAAACCAAAACGGCTATCAGAAAAACGAAACTTGTTACATAGTAAGTCAGAGCTTTGCAGTCAGCCGTCACAACGATATGGCTTGAGCATTTAGCATATCCTCCAGCAAAGAAACGCACAGCGTCGAGCTATGTTTTATATCAGTACGCAGAACGTTATATTTAGTCGTTTCAGTTAACAGTTGTGTTGAAGTGTAATCAGTCGCACCCAACGAATTCCTCAAAAAACGTTTTCCACCGCTAGCGCCCCTTTGCGGATTTTTAAGGCTTAATATATATGCGCCCGGTAGCGGCGCCACCAGAGGTAGCGTTTTTCACAAGACAAAATGGCGATTCCTGTCGGAAGTGGGAAACAAAGTCAGGTGGAAATTAGGTTTATTTGTGGCGCCTGTTTTAATAACAAGCGATAAAAACGGTGATGGTCAATGGCAATAGGATAACAAATAATCTACCACTTTCTGTAACGTTGGTTACCTGCCAGGTCAGTAAAATATGAAAGTAAAAAATGAAAACTCGTGGCCCGAATTGGCTTGAAAACTAAAAAAAGACGCCGGACTTAACCTTATATTATATACCAACGCATATCACATGATCGCGCTATGATTAGCCAAGTTACCGCCGATCGTCGTGTTATGACAAGCACAACCAGCCGACTCGTCATCGGATATGCGCCGACTTGACACCGGATACCTCCTTATCTAACGCCGACTGCCGATTCAACATTCGAATCGGTGTTATGCTAGGCACACACCAGCCGATTTTCGGCACACACCAACCGACTAGTCGGCGTAAAAACCGTCGGCCGACGGCAGTCGGTTGGTGTGTGCCGAATTTAAGCCCGACGGTCGGCCTTATAGCGCCAACTAACGCCGATTCAAATGTTGAATCGGCGGTCGGCGTTAATCGGCAGTCGGCGTTAGATAAGGAGATATCCGGTGACAAGTCGGCGCATATCCGATGTCGAGTCGGCTGGTGTGTGCAGGTTTTTTGTCATAACACGACGGTCGGCGGTAACTTGGCCAATAAGAAATCATAGCGCGATCATGTGATAGTCCTCGATACAAGTCAAGGCTATGCCCGGCGTCTTTTTTTAGTTTTCAAACCATTTTGCTTTCGGGCCATATGCTTTTAATTTCATATTTTACTGACCTGGCGGGTAACCAACGTTTCAGAAAGTGATAGATTATTTGTTATCCTGTTGCCATTGACCATCATCATTTTTTTCGCTTGTTCATCAAACAGGCGCCACAAATAAACCTAATTTCCACCTAACTTTGTAAGTTGTTTCACGCTTCCGACATTAATCGTCATTTTGTTTTGAAAAAAACGCTACCTCTGGTGGCGCCGCTACCGGCGCATATATTAAGCCTTAAAAATCCGCAAAGCGGCGCTAGCGGCGGAAAACGTTTTTGAGGAATTCGTTGGGTGCGACTGATTACACTTCAAGTTTCAACATAACTGTTAACTGAAACGGCTAAATATAACGTTCTGCGTACTGTCATAAAACATAGCTCGACGCTATGCATTTCTTTGGTGGAGGATATGCTAAATGCTCCAGCCATATCGTCGTGAAGGCTGACGGCGAAGCTCCGACTTACTATGTAACAAGTTTCGTTTTTCTGATGGCACACACCAACCGACTAACGCCGACTTGCATCATTTTTTTTCGCTTGTTTTTAAAACAGGCGCCACAAATAAGCCTAATTTCCACCTGACTTTGTAAGTTTGTTTCACGCTTCCGACAGGAATCGCCATTTTATTTTGTGAAAAACGCTACCTCTGTTGGCGCCGCCACCGGGCGCATATATATTAAGCCTTAAAAATAAGCGTTAGAAGACGTTTTTGAGGAATTCGTTGGGTGTGACTGATTACACATCAACATAACTGTTAACTGAAACGACTAAATATAACGTTCTGCGTACTGATATAAAACATAGCTCGACGCTATGCATTTCTTTGCTGGAGGATATGTTAAATGCTCAAGTCATATCGTCGTGAAATCTGACGGCGAAGGCTAAGCTCCGACTTACTAGGTAACAAGTTTTTTTTTTCTGATAGCCGTTTTGGCCTAATTTTTACAAATGTTTCATATGTTTATTGTAGGTGTATCGAAACACATTGTTAACTCCGTAGTAAACACGCGTATTTATAGTGAATTTTTTCCACAAGGATCAAGCTGAGCACCGACGGTCGGCGCGAGTCGGTTGGTATGTGCTGGCTGGTGTGTGCGGGCAGAAGTCGGCGGAACTAATTGGCGTTTAGAACCGACTGCTTTTTGCGCCGACTGGCAACGCAAGTCGGCGTTAGTCGGTTGGTGTGTGCCTAGCATTAAACTCGGCACACATCAACCGACTGCCGTCGGCCGACGGTTTTTACGCCGTCTAGTCGGTTGGTGTGTGCCGAAAATCGGCTGGTGTGTGCCTAGCATAACTTAGTTTGGTACTGATCGGTTTTAGATTTTACAGCTATTTCCTACCTATAATTTTTCTATTTCAAAAACGTTCATTCAGGCACACAGCTTTTTTGAGCCCAGAGAGTATAATATGTTCGGAACAATATGTAAGTCAGGGGGTAACCAAATCCCGCACTCTTGTATGATTCATAGGGAAATGTATATGCTGGGGTACTACGGGCGAAACGTCTTCGCACACCATCTCCAACAGCATACCCCACCGTCATCCGTCTTTCGATGCCAGTCCAGTAGACAGGAGTTGAGGCCCCGGCTAAAACGTTTACGGCACTTGACAAAAAAATCACCAAACTGCTTTCCGTCAAAACGCACCCTCAGAAAGCAGTCATGGTACTGGCCTGCAATACACAGGGTGATACCCGTTTGGAAACCCACAAATATGAAATCTTGGATATTTCCCTTTAGATTGAAAGCCATTTTTAATGTAGACATTATATCGTGTGTCTATCCTGATGGCGAGGGATGGTGCGGACGCCATTCCAACTGTAAGAACACACTATATTATAAATAACTATATACCTTAAAACGGCGAAGGGAATTTGTGGAGCCTGGAGATGGAGCGGGCACGGCCTGATGGTGGAGACTATGAAGTGTCAGTGGAAGATGGCGAGCCTGGTAATGGCAATAACTAGGATCTCCAAGACTCGGCAAGAGAGGAGTTCATCGATGAACCGGTGCACCCCGCAGTAAGGATAAATCGAAGTACAATAATCCGACCCACTCACCACCGGACACGATAATGCATCTGTAGGAAACCCAATTACTCGAAATCTGTGACAGACAACTGATAGGCTATGACTATGTTACCAGCAACAGTGTATCCAGGATTTTTCATTGGGGGGACAAAACATGTGAACCCACCCTCTCCAAGCCGACTCTCACGGTGATAACCCTGGTGAATAATGTTGATAACATCAAAAAAGGAGAGTGGGGTAGATTCATAC
>CM034537.1:63186341-63293762 GCA_020002185.1 Paraescarpia echinospica
CGTGCGTGCGTGCGTGGGTGTGTGTGTGTGTGTGTGTGTGTGTGTGTGTGTGTGTGTGTGTGTGTGTGTGTGTGTGTGTGTGTGTGTGTGTGTGTGTGTGTGTGTGTGTGTGTGTAGTCACGCAATACGGGGTCAAATTGGTGTCCTGTAACGCTATATTTACTCCATAACCAGCTTCTTTGTGGACAGTTCCTGTTGATAACATTTGTGCTGTATCTTAGGCCCATGAAGAAGAAGAAAAAGAAGTTGATTTGATTCACCCCAAATACATAATTAAGCAGTGTTACATCGGTTTTGATTTGACGAAAATTAGTATGTTATGTATATATATAATATATATATATATATGCATACATATTACATGTACATACATGTAGTTCATAAAATTTAAACACATAGCTCATATATACGTGCATATTCGCCTACAAATTACATTTATCAAATAAAGACGTAACTACAATCATCAAACTTGACACCAATGGGGTGGGTGACTCCTACTAAGACAAAGCTGTCTCTGTCATAGGAGCCACCCCAATTTTGATGATGTCATTGCTCTGTTAGCCAGATGTCTGCTTCATACATGTTGTAAGTTATCTTTGCCAAGTGTATACATGGCGTTGTTCTTGTACAGATATTAGTATCTGGGTGCTACCTGATATTTGTAATTTACTGGTTTTGCAGACATGAGTAGCAGTTGGGCAATGTGCATATATCACTATATATCTGTAAAAAGGATTTTTTTACATACAATGTGAATCCACGTAAACTATGAGTGTATATTTTATCTTTTACTATTTCGGGCGTGTTATTAATAGTATGAGTCAAATTATATTTTAGACATTTCATTGCAAATTCATGTTTACTTCTAAAAGTATATATATATATATATATAATATATATGTTTCGAGTGTTGTAATTGTGCATATTAGCATATTAACAAGTAGGGTAATACTATTCCAGTTTAATAAGTCTTTGTTATTGTATTTAAAATGAAATTGTAATTCTTGCAACTTTAAGATATTTTCTACTTTTAATAAATGAAGTTCTTTAAATAGAGGAATTATGATTGTATGATTGTTTAACGTTATTATTCGCACTGCTTTTTTGAAGTTTTAAAATTATATTTCCTTGATATTGCCATGCCATTATACAATGGAGAATTTGAGATAGTATTAATGAGTTATATAATGTAACTTTTATTCCTAAACGTAGTACACGTTTCAGTCGGTTTAAAATGCCTATTGTTTTGGAACACTTCTTACTTATTTTTTCGGAATGTTTTTTCCAGTTTAAATTAGTGTCTAAGGTAAATCCTAAAAATTTAATTAATTGACTTTTTTAACATTGACATTGCCTATTCTTAGAGTAGGAGTATGTATGTTTATTAGGCATGTGAAAAATCATGTATTTTGATTTTGTTTTGTTCAACAACAGTTTGTTTATATTTAACCAGTCAATAACTTTCGACAGTTCTTCATTTATACAGGTTTTAGTGCTTTTATTGTGTGTTTTGTCAGAAAACGTTCTTAACGTGCTAGATAAAGTTGTATCAAATCAAACATGTTACTGGCTTCTGAAAAGTCATTAATGTATGTAATAAATAATAATGGACCAAGAATTGATCCTTGTGAAACACCAATTGTTATAGGTAAGGTGTCTGACTGGATTTCTTCAATTTTTTTATAATGTTTTCTGTTTGTTAAATAATTTCTAAATAAATGCAGTGCTGAGCCATCAATGCCATAATATCTTAATTTATTTAGTAAAATGTTATAGTCAATAGTATCGAAGGCCTTTGAGAGATCGAGAAATATGCTAATCGGTTAATTCTTCATTTTTATTCACTTGTGTTACAATTCTACCAATTAATTCTAGTGCGGCATATTCAGTTGAATATTTAGGTCTAAATCCGTACTGATTATCAAAAAGAAGTTTAAAGTCATTGAAATATGAAGATAACTGAATACAAATTATTTTCTCAATAACTTTTGAAATTGAAGGAAGAAGAGAGATAGGCTTGTAATTGTCAAATAATGATGGATCGTCTTTTTAAATATTGGTAGGACTTTCGCAATTTTGAGTTTGTCTGATAAAAATATGATATATATTTTGTTATTACTGCATGTAATCATGGTATTCTACATATATATGTATTTGTTTCTAGGTGAACTCATACATATTGGCACCCCACACATTGCTAACACGATAGTAACACATCAACCGAAGTCCAACCATTGTTTTGGACATTGTTTCTGGATGGATAAACACTGGCGAGGATGTCTGCGCCCTTTCTGACCCGAATCCTGGCTTTTGTCGTCTGGTATATAACCACAACACGCAAGGCCGGGCACGTAGTAGGGTTTACGAGGAAATAGATTCATTGTCTTACCTAATTTTGTCAGAACACACCAATATTAACGGCGTTTTACTGTACTCAGGATCAATTTGTTTAACCTGTTTAGACATATATTCACTGATAACGTAAATAATAAGAAAGGTCAACAAAAACTCCCATTAAGACATGCAATGTCGCTACCATGGGAGATCCAACTACTGATGTTGTATAGGGGGTGGGGTGCATTACAAAAGCCGACCACGGCTAGTAACGTGACGTTTATGGTGTGCAGCGCAAATTTATAGTACAAAAACGGTCCTTTTTAAAATACTTTACTTTACTACTGCAGTGCTAAGAGTTTACAAACATGGAGAAAGTTGCTAGCCATTGAGTGCAACCCTCTGCCTCCCAACTGTAGACAAAAAAGCATTGGGTGTGGGCAGGCTGATATAATTATTATTTATTTATATTGTCATCTGTGAGGGCATTCCAATCGATAGCAGTCTTTAAGTATTTACATAGAATGAGCGTCTGTATTGGTCACTCTTGAAAAGGGGTACTTTGAAGCAGCGGTTGTTGTTATTGGTTTGCTTTTGTATAAAATGTTTCCTATCCCTCGTATGTGCCATCGGTGGTGAGTCTGATGCTACGTCTGTCTCTGTTTGCTGTTGTGAAGAAAATGTCCGCTGGTAGGGCTGGAACTAGACAATGTGCTATCTATAGTCAGTGTGAGTTGCCTGCGTCGTCCTTCCAAGGGTGGGAGATTTAGGAAGGCAAGCATCCTGCCCATGCATCCAGGCTCCCTGTAATATCTAGTGATGAAATGTGCAACCTGGCTTTGGATGCATTCCAACTTTTCCGTATCTTGCTTCTTCTTCACACGGATGTCCAGTGACGCGTAGACTTCGCTACGTGTGTCCTTATCTATGTCAACGTTGTCGAACACCAGTCGCTCCAAACGATCTTCGATTTGTGGTAAGTTGTCGACATTGTGGACGGTTGTTGGTCTCTGCCGCGATTTCGACCAATGATTGAATGTGGTACCGCGTCTTCGTAATGCCGACTTGTCACGCGAGTCACATCTGTTACGGGACAAACTACCTCCCAGTGGTTGAATCTTCCGTTTACCAGGCATTTGCTGCCATATGCCGGGAATCGATTTCTCCCCGCAGGGTGTCTTCCACCGCAATATTTACATGCAATGGTCTGGTGACTGTCTGTGTGCAGTGGTCGTCTCGTCTGGAGCTTCTGGCGGACTTGATGTTTGCTTCCCCACTGAATAGCTGCATATCAGTCATCGTGGCCTCAAAGGTCCTAGCCATGTCCATTGCCCCGTCTAATGTGTGGAGTCACAAACCAGCAGCTTTTTTGGCAACTTTGGGTGTTTCATTCCCACAATTAGCTTTTCTACTAACCTTTTATTCTGTCTCTGTTGTCTCTAAATCTGCATTTCTTTGTTTGTAACTTGCATCGAGTCATATATTCATCGATGGGTTCATCTGCCGCTTGCTTGTATTTCTGTAGGTGGAACCTATTTAATCTATACAGGCTGTAGTTCGTTTTGGGTTCGATCATCAGTCTGAACCCTTCCCGCAAAGTACTCAGTTTGCCTCTGTTCTCTTCTGCGATCTCCCACGTATTGTACATACGTAGGCCCTCTTGGCCAATCCATAGTAGCACATACGTGACTTGTGTGGCTTCATATTCCTTCGAGAATGGCCCACTAACGATTAGTTCACAGTGCTGCTTGAAACTGTCAAATGCAGTTGGTAAGTCAGCAGAAGACCAGTCCATGCGCGGGGCTTCTGTCCCAGACAGATCCCCATTGTGTAGCGTATTGTGACAACAATACACGACTATGTCTAAGACTAGCCGAATATAATTAGCACAATGTTCATTCTACACAATAGTATCAGTTCGACAGTAAGTAGACACACATGACATTTAGCCGTTCGTCAACAGCCGTGTCTTCCTACTGCTTGCTACTAACAGTGTCAGTGACGTTCCATCGGCCATTTGTCCATCGTGCGTCGAATCCCGTTAAATCAAATTGTTCATTTTGGCGTAATGTTTCGAGCGTAAAGATTCAAACTAGCCGTCTCTCGTTAGCTGTAAGTGTTCGTTAACCCGGCTGCCACCATGAAATAGTATGTCACCACTGGATATCATATTCATACATCAACGGAACACAAAACAACGTTATTAATAGCAATCACTATGATGTCATCGTAACGTATGACGTCATAGTGATGTGTTATGAGTTTGTGACGTCACTCTCTAAACGTTACAACATACATATGAGCAAAGCATTTAAATTACCAAGCATTCAGCGATCTGCCATTTTGAATTTGAACTAGTAGCGTATACAATATCATTACGTTCAAACATGAATAACAGAGAGCGCTGCGCGAGTGACTATGCTTGGTATATAATTGCTTTGATCTGAGTAAAATGTAATTCGAAGACACAAGTTCTTTACGTTGTGAAGACGTAGCACGCATGCTTCAAGCGCGAAGGGGACGTGCGCACCAAATAGCTGTTTAGCAACACGTCTTCGGGAGTTCATTGTCCAACGATGAATTATTTTTTGACACATTTATGCGTTCCAAAATCTTGTGCCACAATCTTGCCCTCACAAAGATTTCGAACTTCAAATCTTTTATTGAGTATTTGCATTCTTGGAATCGTGGTCACACACTTTATCGAGCACGTGAGGGGAGGGTGAAATACCCTTTTACAAACGCTGAGGCTACATCTAAATTGTTTCTGCTTCGCTAAAACATATTTGAGGGGTAACTACCCGTATATTGCAATACATTATTGTTTATAGTGTAACACGATTTTGTATTAAAAGCGAATATACAATTTCATTTAACCAAAATAAAACATGGTATTCATGTGCACATGTTCAACTATAATAAATGCAAAACCAGAATGTCATCAATAAATACTAGCAGCACTTTACACGATATAAATACATATTTTAATATCTTTGTCACATTGATATCAGTACATTAGAAATCTCTAATACCATCATTATATAACAGTGATCAGCTACGCCTTGACATTCAGTGGGAACAATCACAGTTGTTCAACATAATGAATTACATCGAACACACGTCGCTCCTACATTACAAAACAGTTCGTACTATGTTTGTATGTGCACCCACATCTTCGTCAGTTTTGCATGTATCGGGCTGAAATTTTGTCTAGCGGGCCAGTTGAGATGGTTTGTAGATTTATACATTTTCGAAATTCGTCCGGGGGTGGAGAACTTGGGGGCTCAATAATTCAAAAGGCTGTACATGGAGTTCCGGCCGCGAATTTAATGTGTTTTTTCTATATGATCGTAAAGATAATTATGCCATCTACAAATTTGTCGCTGGGTGTATGCAGAAATGTTGAATACTTTTTAAGTTATGGATGTTTGAAAATCCTCAGCGCTTAACATGCACCAGGTCTACCTATCGTTGGTCACGTTGTCGCGCTTACATTTATCCGGGCGTTACATTTTATCCGGGTGATGTTTATGTGCATATGTAAGGCACAATATTTGGCACCAGTAGATCACATAGTGATAAATTATATCCAGTAGTTAAATGTTTCGTTTGTTGTCGTAATACGAGCGTTATAGTTAGAGTACGTAATTATAATTTGCTATTTCAGATTTGTGACAAAGTATAAGAGTAAGTACTGTGGAGAGGAAACTGTTTTACGACAGAAATTGTTTATGTCTGTGGGTAGCAAACATTTCATAATTTGTGTATATATATATATAAATATAAACATACATAACGCCCAAATAAATTAAAACGCGATAGTCGTAGCTGGTGCTAAATACATTTCCCTAGATACGCGCACGCGCAGAAACGTCACCCGGATATAATTTAACGCCCGGATAAATGTAAGCACGACAACGTCCGCACGCTTACAACTTAACAAGTAACGCCCTCTTTCGCATTTCATATATAATTTCTACAGATGGAGCTGTGCCATTTAGCATCAAAATTATTGCCAGTCAAGTTAGTGTATTATAAAAAGTGAGTGTCAAAAGTTATACTGGATAACTAGAAATACGACATATCGACTACATTATAAAACAGTTCGTTCTCTGTTTGTTTGTGCACCCACATCTCCGTCAGTTTTGTATGTATCGGACTGATATTTCAACCCAGCATCTGTTGTTGCTGGTTATGTCAGTTAGATGGGTGAACGATTGAGATTTCTGGCAAAAGGTTGTACTAATAACTAGGCCAGTGACCAGTTACCATTTATAATGCGGGTAGGCTGCAAACATTTAGGATGGGTTTGGGGTGTCTGGTACATATGACTACCTTTTTTCCCGGGCAATGCTGGGTAATTCAGCTAGTAATGTATAAAATTATGTCAATAAAGAAAGCTAATCAGAGTCTCTTTGGTACATTTGCAATAATTGGTTTTGGCCTCGTCTTAAAAAGAATCTTTTTCTTAACGATAGCTTTGACTATGTAGTGTGGATCCGTTGTGCCCTTCATGTTGTCATCGGTGATGTAATCTTCGTGACCCTCTTCTCTGTTGTGTGATTGGGTAGTCTTTGTCAAAACAGCAATTGGCTTCTCCAACTGTTGATATTTGCCGTAGAGGATATGGTGGCCAATGATGAAGATTGGAACTCCCTGAAGACAGATGAATTCACCATATTTGTTACAGGTGTGTGTGTGTGAGCGTAAGCCGTGTGAGTGTGTGTACACGTGCATTTGTGAGTGTGTGTGCATGCATGTGTGCGGTGTGTGTGAAATTTGACTACCTGAAGGATTAAAGAGTTTTTCTGGAACTGTGAATGAAACATTTAATTTTTCGTAAAATCAAGATGCTTACTATTGAAGAAATATATTCGTTGTCATGGGATCAAGAATATCAGGCATTTCACATTCATTTAACTAACGTTCAGATACATTCCTCTATAATAATAATAATAATAAGATAACTTCTATTGCGCCTAAATCCTTGGAAACCAAGCTCAGAGGCGCATCAAAACAAAAGGGTTGGTCAATCTCAAAATCCATAAGTAGTTTTCCAGTTGTCAACAGATGGGTCAAGGCGCTAGGGAGCTACGGTGGGTAAGCAAGGTTGTAAAGATACGTTTTTAAATGACGACGGAATTTTGTAATATTTTCAACTGATCTAACACTAAGAGGAAGCATATTCCAGAGTTGGTGCAGCAACAGAAAAGCCCTAGTTCCAATGTTAGTGTTGACTCTAGGAACAAAAAGTAGGTCAGAACTAGATGATCGAAGCTGGATAGGTTTTCTTACAGGATTAAGCAATAAATAGACAGGTGTAGACACTACTCGTAATTTGTTGGACATTCCTCTGCTAGATTGTAGTGTTATAGAGACTATTATACTAAATACATTATTATTGTGTTTGTTAACAACATAAAGTTTTAACAAAAATTAAAATTCACATCTACATTTACCTGTTTTGTGAAATGAAGGTCTCCCACAAACTTGCCACTGAGACTACTGACCTCTGACCTAATTTCGAGGTCACCCTGCAGCTCGATGATGGCCCATTCTGGACACTCGCCATCCACTCTGTAGAGAACACAATAGATCTTGCAAATCCAATATAAACTCAAAGCTGGTAATAAAGAGCACACCAAAATGACAATCTGATAATCTAAACTATTTCTATGCAATTAATGTCATAGCTATTGGCTAGATTTAAAATCTATTTGGCATCAGCACCCTTAATAATCTGGCAATCGTTAATACTAATCATTACATTTTGGTAGCACTACTATTATAATAACCCTTGTACATTTGTTTCACTTTGGATTTAAAAACATTAATTTATAATGATTCTGGAACCAATAATTGCCATTAAAACAGCTAAATCTAGGTTCAACAAAAGGCGTCCATTTTTTTTGTTTCAGCACAAGTTTTTTTTAAACCAGGCTAATTTTTTACTCTAGATGTCACAAGTTAAGATGTTAATGAAAATAAATTTTTAATTATTTGTTTAATTAATTCCAATTACCTTTAAAATTTAACATCATTTGTAGAATTGGCGCTTAGATCCTGAGTCTGAGACAATGTGAATGTCCCCAAGAGTCAAGACCAAGTCTGTTCACAACTAATAGTAGCCCCTTCCACGTAGCCAACATAAGACGAGTTTCTAGCATTTTCGTGCGGTTTCTTTTCTACTTCTAACTTCTAGTTCTACTACTACTACTACTAGTACTACTACTAGTACTAGTCACAGGAGCAATGCTACTAGCGTTTCCAAGCAGATTACTCCCCTTAACTTAAACTTGTAGGCAGCATATGCCTATAATTACTTGGAAGTACGATGTACGGAATGCCCCCCCGGTTAGGGTGAGTTTTTATACTTACACTTTCATAAATAACTGCACCATTCGTAAAACTTTATCACACGAAAGCACAGAATGTTTGTAGCGTGAACTCGGAAATCCCGCGAAATTATTAATACCGAAAGGCCAAGTACACTACCAAGTCACCTTTAATTTACAATGATGACACATTTAATACCCCTATGATATGTTTATTTTACACATTATACAATATAATTTATGTGATTTTACCAAAATAGCCAAATGGGTCACAACTTTGAAGGAGGTCTTTGTTTTTGCTGTTGTGCTTCGGTCGGTAACGGAAGTGTACTTCCGGCATAACGTTTGACCAATCACAATTCCGCGTTGTGTTGTCATATTTTCTGGACTCTCGGTAACGTTGCTGCTGGCGTTGACAGCTGGATCAAAAAATGCAACTGGCGCGTTCCATGAAAGTTGCATTAGCCTAATTGTATGCTGCTGAATGTATACATATTGCAAGGTATGTTTCTTTGGTGTCATAAGTTTGTCGAACTGAAGAGATGTTTGGCACGTAACATAATCTCAGGGACAAATGTGAAATGAAGTCTGATTCGAGTGAAGTCAGGCGAAACCGAAGACGAAGTCTAGCAGCGGGGTCGTTGGCAGGCCTTCCCAGTTCCCAACCGTGGCGCGCAGACCCCTTTGGCAAGGCGGATGTTTATATATTAGCCATTAGGGGTGTTCGATCTACTACAAATGCATGTGTTTACTTATTTCAAATAGGATTCAAGTTTAATACCTTAAAACTTGTTGATCAATATTTTACTCAATTATTAATACTCAACTCAACGTCTCAACTCAACTTCAAGTGAGTCATACTTAGTCTTAATACTGGGATTGGCCGGGTCACTGACACTGTCTTTAATATGCATATGCTGACTGCTGTGGCTTTTTGTACCCCTCTTGAATGAGCAATTAAAATATTTGTATGTATCATTGGTTTATAACTGCCAACTTTTCAGTGAAATCTGGGAGATATTCTCCAGGCATGTCCACACTGTTTAGAAATGGGGTTTTAGCATTTAAGAATTAAGGTAAAACTGCATATTGGCATTATTGCTCCATTATTTTGATAACTTCCAGCTGCACCTCTCTTGTGGCTCTTGAAGCTCACCACAAACTTCCAACATCATCAACACCCATTCCTAATGCTAACCAAAAACCTACGACTACACCCCCTATTAACGGGAGGCCATCCGATCTTTTTTATTACAAAAATCATGTATAAACTATAATAGTATAACATACTTACTGCCAAAATATGTTTTCATGAATAATTTTTTGTTGTTGAAATTGATGTGCTTCTGGACGAATCAATTTGTTTACATATGACAGCATGCCGTTTTTTAAGGCGCTGCCTCAGGTCCCCAACCCTAACTCAAAACGAATGCATTCAGATGAAATTATGCTAGGCCTTACCAACTTAAAAGACCACTAACTAGTACACATGGTATAATATTACCTATTAAGGGTTTAGCCGATAGACCATATAAATGAAACAGGTCATTCTGTCAGTATTACATTTTTATTATAATATGGGATACATAGGCCCCAATACAGGTCCTAATGGCGACATATCAACATAGCGACAACCAAAGTGGCAACCTATTTTCATAAACATTAAGTTCTAAGCTTGTTTCTGTTTCTACTGTAGAGATCAGATAGCCTATGTTTAAAGCTCACCAAAATGAGCAGTGTTCCCCATTTCTACAGCTCACAATCGGAGAGATGTTCTAGCTTTATTGGGAGGTAAGGAGTTACACAACAAATCCAGTAGAGTCCTGGAAACAGATCAATTTGTTGGTCATGTGAACACTTTATGATAATTATTTTCTAAATCTCCATTAGCACAATGGAATAAATTTTGTCTGAGGTTATTTCCTTCTTACTACTTGTTTGGGCAAGAATTTTTTTAAATCTTGTTTTGTTGACCTTTAAAAAAAATTAATAACATTGCCACCCAGAGAATTAACTCTTGATGGCAGGTGGACAAGGAAGCCTTTTGGCATATCAAGAGTCCAGCCCTTTTTATCTACGTGTATCCTGCCCTTCTAAGGTATGTGTCGATTTTATTTTTAAACATATTCACACTAATAGCACTCACACAATCAACAGATAATCTGTTCCATTTATTTACAATACTTTGTGAAAATGAGAACTTTCTTATATCTAACCTACACTGCTCCTTTACTAATGTAACTTCATGCCCTCTAGTCCTATCTGATCTCCTCTCAATCTCTTAGTGTTGTTAAACCACATTCTTTTAGACGTATTTAGTAACTTAGATCCCTCAGTTTTGGTATAATTTTAGTCGCTCTCCTCTGTACTCTTAGCATATCTGTGTCTTTCTTGCAATATGGCCTCCATGCTTGTATACAATATTCTAAATAAGGCCTAACTATTGTTTTGTACAGAGGTATTATTAGTTATTTTTCCGTAGACGCTATATTTTGCCTAAGAAATCCAAGAATGTGATTTCCCTTTGAAGCTGCAATTCCACACTGCTCTGAAACCCTCATATCAGCACTAATGGTTAACCCTAAGTCCTTTTCTTTTACAGTAGTATTTAGTATAGTACCCCCCATTGTATATTGTACATCTTCGTTCCCATATCCTGTGTGGAAGCATTTACATCTCCCAAAATTGAACAACATTTGCCACTTTTCAGACCATTTGATTTGACCATTATATCGCCATCCAAATCGTTGATATATATTAAGAATAATATAGGTCCTAGTACTGATTCCTGTGGTACCCCACTCAAAAATGATTTCCAGTTTGATGCCTCTCCATCAACTACTACCAGTTGTCTTCTGTCAGTCAGCCATATTTCTGTCCAGTTAATTATACAATTTTCTATGACACGGGCCTTTAGTTTAAGCAGCGATCTCTGATGTGGCATTTGTTGAAAGTTTTCTGAAAATCTAAGTAGATGATATCTACTGGTGATCCCTCGTCTACTCACTTGGTGATATCTTCCAAAAAACATAACATATTTGTTAAGCATGACCTCGCTTTTAGAAACCCTTGTTGAGATGGGTTTATCAAACAAGAAAATCCACCATGTGATCTTTAATTAGTCTTTCTAATAATTTGCAGATCACCAATATTAAACTCACTGGTATATAGTTCTCTGACTTGTTTCTCGAACCTTTTTTAAATAACGGTATAATGTTTGCTTCTTTCCATTCTAAAGGAACCACTTCCTCTTCTAATGACAAGTTGAAAACTGTTGCAAATGGTATACTAATTTGTTCTACAATTTCCATTAGTAGTTTGGGCGGAATCCCATCCACTCCAGGTGATTTATTATCCTTCATAGCCCTTATTTTCTTACCTACCATTTCTGGGGTTACAATTAACTGTCCTAAATAGTCTGATTCCCCTTGAACTTAGCCGCTGGTACTGGCAGTGAGCTAATATCTTCCCTGCTAAACACTGAACTAAAATACTCATTCAGGTCTTCTGCCATTAAGGATCCTTCTGATACTATATTTCCAGCACTATTTTCTAGAGAACCGACCTTATCATGAACTTTATGTTTGCTCTGAACATATGCATAAAAACTCTTGCTGTCATGTTTTATATTAGAAGCTAATTTTTGTTCATAGCTTCTCATTGAATTTCTAATTTCAGTTGTAGCTTGGTTAAATGCTTCTTTATAAATGTTGTAATCTTCATCATTTCCAGTATGTCTATATGACTTCCACATCATTTGTTTGTACTTAATTTTTCTAATGGCTTCTATTGATAAATGTTTCTTTCTGGACCGTTTCCCTTGTTTTTTCAAGGGAACAAATTTATCGATGATGCACTCAATTTCAGTCTTTAAAGGTACTCAACCAATTCGATTGTCTTGCTCCTCGCGTTTCTTAGTAATTTCACACACAAAAACAGAGGAATCGGGTACTCCCAATGGTATCCTAGTGTTTATGCATACGTATTAGTTCGTTTTTATAAAATTAATAAAAAAACTGCGAACTCTTTCGTTTTTAGTAAAAACCGGATCCGGTTTTTTGCTTCGATTTTAGATGAGTATGGACATTGTACTCGGCGTGGAATCGCGTTCTTGTCTTCTCGTAATCGCGAATTATGGGCGATATTGACCTTTGACCCCCACCCTTTGGCGCTGTTGATGTTATGGAATTCCGTGTTTAGACAACGAGTGGACGTCCACGAACATACATGCCACCGACACGGCAAAATGGGCTAAATTAGACAGACAAAAACAGTACCCACGCATAAAGGTGTATTTCTATTAGAGAACGACTATGGAAGAAACAAAGCAAACAGAAGGAGTTGGCGACAGTGCCAGTGGACTGTGGCCATGGGCTTTTGCCGTGGGCTTTTGCCCGTGCTGTGGTCTTTCCAGACAGGTTAGTAATTTCAATTTATTCAGCTATAATCACGTATATTTAGACGTATGAGTTTATATATTAATGTTGCTTGTACTAAATTTATTTGATTGTTTTCCTTTTAGTCATTGGCAATGACGGTATGGGCGGCCTGGCTGGGCCCTGTTTACTATAGACTAATATCAGCTAACAGTACGACGCTATGCCTATGGCATATACTTATGTCAATGATAGTGACTATATTATGTCTATGTCGTATATGGTAGTAGGCTAGCAGCTTAAGTAGGCTTGGGAAAATAGTAATAGTGTAAATGCATTATAAATGATCCGCAACGATTATAATTATTGAACCAATATGTACATAATTTACTAACAACAGTAATGTAACAGTAATAAGTAAGTTTATATTAAAAAGTACTATTATGGGACATTTAAAAATTTAATTTGAATTCAATTGTATGTAGTCTTGGTATTTAATTATTTACAAGGAAAATAATATTTCAGTAGTTTCACCAGGTTTTTTTATTGTCCCTTCTGTGATATTTTGTTATGTTCAGAAAACCAGCGCCCCTCAATACCATGGACATTAATACCCATAACATGTATATATTATATAGATAGCTCTTGACCGTTGGCATTGGTTGCATTTGGCAGGTGGTCATTCATTGCATTGCAACTTTTGCAAGTACATTAAAATGATTATTGTTAGAAACAATCAGTGCTGACTATTAATACATGTACTATATTTTCAGAACTTGAGGTGTGTCGACACCACATGCTGATGTATGCTTCAAAGCTCTTCACCTTCAGGTAAACGAGTGTTATCAAATGTGGTTATTCTGTCACCAAACCTGTTATCAAAATTATAAATACAAGCAATAAACAAGTATGTCATAGGCGGATCCAGGCGGACCTGGGGACAGGTGCCCCCCTAGACCATAAGAATTTGGCGTGTCTGCAAATCTTTTATAAAGGGCCCACGCGACTGTGTCCTCCCAGACCATTTGAAATGTGCCCCAGTTTAGGTGATAATAATAAGCTGAAGTTATGGCGTCTTCCAATATCACCATTCCAGTGGAGTGGGTGATGTTATGGCAGCGTGGTAGCGACAAAATTTAGACTACTCCATTTGGTTTGGCCGCCAGTGGAGGTTTTTGTGCCTCCCATACTCGATTTCTGGATCCACCCCTGTATGTGATAGTTTTGTTTGTCTGCATGAGGATTTTGCAGTAATGTGGTGTCCTCGTTAAATTGCATATTGTTGTTAGAAATGCATGTGAATTAAAGTAAAGACAATGTAAAGTAAAAACATTTTATTGAAACTATTTGACTACAAAATAATGAAAAGTACAATACAACTACAGGTGCAATCACTGCACTTGATGAGTATAATGCAATACTTTTTAATATCACATGCACATAAAATGCAAAACAACAATAGAAACAAAAATTAGGAAGAGGTTGAAAAAATGTCAGGTATATATAAAAAACGAACAGATACTTTTATCAAGATTCTTTGTTACAAAAAACAACACTAGTACACGTGATGTCAAATGCTAGTTGTAGTTTATACATGCCTTGTATGTTTACAACTCACAAAATTAGTGACTAAACAATTGTGTATTAACAAAAACATTTAATATCACATGCCCATAAAATGTAAACCAATGAGAACAAATTACTTAGGAAGATGTTTAGTTGAACAAATGAACTATTATGAATCATAATTGTTTTTTTAACAAAGAATAATTTATGGTTCTTTGTTTAAAAAAATACATCGAAAATTCGAAAATTTTGTAGTTTATGCAATGCTTGGTATGTATGTTTACAACTCGCAAATAATAGTGACTAGACTAGTCAGGGTCACCGCCATGTGACTGAGAATTACATGTACAATCACTACATGCTACACTGCTCAGGTTTACTCAGTTGTATGAAGAGTACCGGCTACAGACCGCAATATTTTTGTACGAATAGTCCTCGCATATTAATTTCAGTGTGGCTGAATGCTTCCCACATAAGTCGAGATGGTGTTCGAATTAACAGGTCTGCCAGGGATTCAAGTTTAAAGCGCTTTGAGCAATCCCGAGGACTGGATACTACACCATATCAGTACAGATGTATAATCATCATGCAAAGTGAAAATGTAATGTAAATTATTTGTGAAAATATAAACCAGTGATAAAAAATAATAATTTATAAATATGAAACGTGGCATGAAAAGTATAATAACAGTCCTCATGATACATAGAGAACTTAAACAAGTAAAATGCTGCTGTCAGTGTATCAACAGATTGTTGTTGCAAAATGTGAAAAGGCTTTCAATACCATTACTTCATCACAAAGTTGTGTTGTTGTACATAACAAGTACCCGGTGTATGTTGCAAGAACTCAGCTGGCTGCCACTGACTATCAGCAACACAAAGACAATGAAACCATACCACTGTAACAATGCTGGATAACTGATGTATTTTGTCATAGACACTGCTAAAAGTTAAAGTTGAATTGAATACAAATACCGTGTATTATTGACTTTTGATAAATGTGTCATCACATATAAAATATAATACATGTCAGAGCCATGCTAATTGTCACTTTGTCTCCGGTATAGGTAGATGCGGATGTACAGCAAAAAAATGAGGCTGGTATGCAGTACCATCGAAGACAGCGAACACATACAGTGATGTCATCGATATCCAAACCGATGTAGTTCACCGAAGAATGCTCGACACTGAACCTGTCTCACGAGCTAGTCAGGCGTCACCATATTCGTATGTCGAGCAACCTGCATTCTACATTGATTTTTAGTCAGTTAAGCTAACTGACTGACATGGAAGCCAGTGTACACCCCATCGGCACTGGGGAATCTGTCACGGATGCAACACACAACACAATTGGGATCAGTCGGTGGACATTCACATGACAAACCATTAATATGCAGCATGCTGCATGGCTGTATAATCTTGTCCGAGATCCTGGACAAATACAGCTGCCCAGTATGCCATATTAACTTGGAGAACTAGTGATACTAAGCACACTAGTCCAATCTCCTGTAAAGAAAAGCATATATTCAGTAAACAAAAACAGGTATTATTGTAGTGTTGGTAGTAAATAATTATGGAATGTTCATTCTCATAATCAGTAAATGTAAAATAATGTTTCATGTGTGACCTGCAGCATTTCACAAGTAAAACGGCAGCAAGAAATGTGCTACTACAGCTGCATCTATACATGTTGATATCTTAGGAACAGTCAGTGTTTACCAGGGTTGTTCCGGAGGAGGGAGAGGGTGGGTTGATACAGCATGCATACATTAGTAGAATGTGCTCTTTTTCAAAACGGTGAAAAATGTTAACTATTTTTTCTTTATAAGGTGTTCATTGTCATTACATGAATTAACAAATTTTTCAATTTCATTACAGTGACGCCTAATCTTAGTCAATATTATAGACTGATTTGAATTCTGCAAATCAGTAAAGCATCAGTAAAGAGCATTTATATTTTTTGTTTTGTTTTCAGTATACAAATTCATGTCAGTGTCTGCCATGTGTAACTACTACACATATTCATGTTTGACATTTTAAGGTTCTGCCTTAAGTTGAATGGTCAAGGTGAATGTTGGAAATTACAAAATGAGGTGTTATTGTGATGCTAACAGTACTCGCCAAGTATTCAAAGGTCCATAACATGTATGTTTACCTTCTTCAAAAATGAAAGATTTATTTTATAAACTTATTTCTGAGTCATCGCCATATGCTAAATACTTTTAAAGGTGTATTAATATGTCTGTGGGTATAATATAAGTGCAGAAGTCAACTTAGTTTTCCACGTCCAAGATGTTATTATTAAAATGTGTATGAAAACAAATATATATGTAAATGTGCACATTAAAATTTTTTTAGAACTTATATGTGGTTGATTGTTATAAATTTGAAATTACTGGATTGATCAAATGTGGGCCTCCCGCAAACTATGTATCCTCCCTGTGTCTGCCTGACCCAGGTGCCTTAGCTCCTCTTCTGCCTCCTCTCATTCCCATTCTTGGGTTGCAGTGTGGTCTCTAGCGACATCATAATTCAAGTTACGTATTATGCATTCATATATTGCTGTGGTGAGAATATATACACATATTGGTAAATACACAAGAATAGCTGGCATATGTCAGTTGAAAGGTATCACAGGATACCAATTACATAAACTATAGCCAGGCACCAAGGACCACAATGGAAACAAGTGCGAGCATTATCTTGTTTAATCCTTATATATGGTGTACTTTAACTGTATTTATATTTTATGTATTTACACGTTTACATTTTTATATTTAAAGGAAATAAAAACAAGGCTTTAGCTAAAATCCGTTTTCCATGTGTACACAAAGTTTAACATTGCATGTAACATTCGAGAACATTAAACAAATACAGAAAAATACATTTGTAGCATAAATTCGATTTTAAACCCGTCTGTGTAGCGATTCCCGCGGAAAATAAAAATTTAATGAGCTAGGCGTTCACATGGTATCTTAACGTCACATATGACGCATACTCGCAGCAGGCCGACCCTTTCTATGCATTCAGAGCATGTTTACATGGATAGTTTTGGGGTCGAAACGAACGTCAGAATGAGTTATTGTGCAATAATCCGATGTAATACAAACACTAGTCATCATAGAGGAACAAGCAGTTATCTTACGGTTCCACATGAATTCAATTTTATTCAAAACAATGAATGCGAATGAGCCTACAAGTCGACTAGGTATCGCCGAGCTTGGGCTCGTTTTCAGAATAATTATATCGAATGCAACCAACGGGAGATAATGTACACCAATATACATACATAGCAAACATATATCGTATCCAGCTACAGAAAGTAATGTGTATAATCTCATAATATCACTAGAATATAAAAATTATTTGGTTTATATTACTTGGTGAAAACATAAACATAAAAAGTGTTAAAAAAATCAATGGTTTGGTGTCGGGATTGAACCGGCGTCGTCCGAT
The DNA here is from genome assembly GCA_020002185.1 of Paraescarpia echinospica. Lineage (NCBI taxonomy): Eukaryota > Metazoa > Annelida > Polychaeta > Sabellida > Siboglinidae > Paraescarpia > Paraescarpia echinospica. Next base: position 63,204,408 of record CM034537.1, read on the forward strand.
TACAAAATAAATGCCAAGGAACCAACGCCTTTACCAAATGAGCTAGCAGGACCGACAGAAATTCTATGACTGATTTAAGTTGTTATGATAAATTGTACAACTCCTTCAGATATTCTAGTGATATTATTAGATTATACACGTTACATTCTGTAGCTGGATACAATATATGTTTGTTATGTATGTTTATTGGTGTAGATTATCTCCCGTTGATTGGGTCATGAGTGACGTCACATCTCGGCATCACGAAAAGCGCGCCAAAAATATGCATATTCGAAAATGTCCGGATGCACAGCATAAAATGTGGAATTTCTAATTCATTGAATTTTTTTTTTTTTTTTTTGGCTTGGTGGACATGGAAATATATAGCAGGATGTAATATAATATGAATTCAAGCCATATATGTTTTTATTCCCTTTAATAAAATCATCATCACCATCATGGTCGTCAATATAACAAATCTCAATTATTTTGCATAAACTACAAGGCAAATCAACAACATTCTGCAGTAATAGTATCAAAATATGCGTCACAAAACACTGTTTTAATAATTATGATCACCAATATAATACTCCCGTGTTTGATGTTCTGTTGCACGATCAACAGGGGCCTATTGCCAAACCAATGTTATTTGTCATTTCGCAGCCTCACATCATCTATTCTCTACATGATTGTATTGTCGCAATAACATATTTTATTACCACGATCCTACGTAACCAAATACAAATTACAATGCATATCAAATATTATGCTCGTTGACACAGCCTCTGACTGAATCTCTGGCTGATAATATGGTCATGGACCTGGTGACTGGCTTAGACAGTCTTAGAAGTTAGACTTAGACTGCTTCGAGTTGAGTGTTGACGTGTAGTATACGTACCTTCGTACAACCACTTCGAATGCGTGGGATGCCGATCTTGCGTAAAGCACGTGACCGAAATGGCGTAGTAGGTCTACAGCGCAATTGGCTTTTGCCAGCTATACCCGATGTAACGACAAATCTTGTTTTTTGACGATTAAAAAAACAAGTACGCATTTTTTATTAAACCGACTGTGCACACTAGTTAAACTATTCACACATTACACATCTGGACCTAAAAGAACTGGATTGGCGATGGGCAAACGAATTGACCTTTAAGATATTCCAGCATTCTGTTGCTGTCTTATTCTTCAGTGTGTTATTCCAGTCTAACTTAATTTGCTCAATATATCCTCGTCCTTATATCTTCCTTTGTGGAAATTTATTCTGTGCTGCTTTTTACTATTCCTTTCTGACTTTACTTTGATGGTAAAATATATCTAGTTGTGATCCTTACTCACCAGTGGCTCACATATCTTGACATATATCTAGTTGTGATCCTTACTCACCAGTGGCACACATATCTTGACATATCTAGTTGTGATCCTTACTCACCAGTGGCTCACATATCTTGACATATATCTAGTTGTGATCCTTACTCACCAGTGGCTCACATATCTTGACATATATCTAGTTGTGATCCTTACTCACCAGTGGCACACATATCTTGACATATATCTAGTTGTGATCCTTACTCACCAGTGGCTCACATATCTTGACATATATCTAGTTGTGATCCTTACTCACCAGTGGCTCACATATATTGGCATATATCTAGTTGTGATCCTTACTCACCAGTGGCTCACATATCTTGACATATATCTAGTTGTGATCCTTACTCACCAGTGGCACACATATCTTGACATTTATCTAGTTGTGATCCTTACTCACCAGTGGCACACATATCTTGACATTGTCAACTAATTCATTCTCTACTCTCTTTCAACACATTCTCACCCCTGGTTCATTCTAGCACATGTTGAGAAAGGAAACTATCTTGTACTAAATCTAAAAAACTTGTGGTCCTCACTCCCTGTACTGTGTAGAGATTTCCATTGTATGTGACCATGGTTAAAATTGCCCACGTTTTGTGCTTTTTTTTTTCTTCTATGCTTATGTTTGGACTTCGATAAACTAACCCAACCATTAACGTTGAGTTTCCTGTAACTATGTTACACCAAATAGCATATTCGCAATCTGCTTCTCTTTCTAATTTTATTTAATAAGCCTGGATAAATTCTTTAATATATAAAATAACTCCACCTCCCCTTCTTCCTATTCTATCTATCTACCTAAACATTACATAGCCTGTCAGTTCCAATTCGGCATCTGATATATCTCAGTGGTGGCCCATGATTCGGTTATAGCTATTATGTGAGGGTCAATATCTTCTACCATAATGTTTAGTTCATTTCTTTTGTTTACTATGCCCCTTGCATTTACACAAATGCATTTATATCCAGCTTCAGAACAGTTTCCCAGGCTGTTCTTTGCTGATTTATTTCTGCTGTCTTTATCTATGCCTCCAGTTTCTGGCTTCTCTGTGAATCCCCCCTGCGCATCTAGTTTAAATAAAGGCAACCTGTCCCACTGTCAACAGATCACAGCAGGTTCTCTCAGAAATCACTCATGTACATATCGTCCCTCCCAACAAAGAATCCCCATAAATCTATGAATCCCACCCCGTCTTCTTCACACATCTGCTCAACTAGTGCGTTGATCGCCATACTCTTGCAGTTTTTATATGTTGGCCCCCTTCCTCTCATTACTGCCAAAATTCCTGAGAAAATAATCTGTTCAACTCTTGTCTTTATTCACAAAATATTTCACATCCCCAACACTTTGAACATATATCAGACATGATTACAATGACTGTAATCATCACTCATTAGTGTGTGTTTAAATGCAATAATTTTATAGGTTATCACATGTAACAAAATACAAATGGTTCACGTTGTCATTAGAGTTGTGTCATTTCTCTGTCTGAAGGGAAACATTTATGCTTCATGGAGAACAATGACGAGACACCCAATGAAGACTTATCAAAACGATGGATCTCTCACATTTAAAAGGCTACCTTAGTAGGTTCCCTGTATCTGACGACATGCTAGCGAACATTGTCTCGTGGCTGGCAGCCACACTGATGGTGTTTGGTGGGATTGTTCCTTTCATTCCACAATACCTTGACATCAAATGGACAAACAACGCTGAGGGCTTCTCAACCTTCGTCTGTCTCACACTGCTCATTGCAAATATACTTAGGATCTTCTTTTGGTAAGTGGTTTAACGTTTTATTGAATGTCATTAATCGTATTTCTTGTTCAGTCCTGTTGCAGTTCAGAGTATTGTGTATGGTCGTACATTATCAGTATGCCAAGTATGTTATGGATAAGACCTGTTTAGTCATCAGTAGTGTAGTGGTACTAATTGTTTTAAAAGTATCAAACTGTCAATGAGAAAACTTGGTTCCTAATCCCCATGTTGCTGTTTTGAAACTTGGAAAATTTCATTCATTCCAGATTGCCAATGAATTACTTAGCTGTAGACAGTGAGTGGTTGATTTGTACGAATGAGTAGTCTATGTGCAATAATTGTGGCTTCTCAGAGAAGTCAAAATGGTGGTTTGGTCATCCATTTGTTTGAGTTGCCATTGTTGTAGGTTTGGTCGTCTGTTTAAGTTGCCATTGTTGTAGGTTTGGTCGTCTGTTTAAGTTGCCATTGTTGTAGGTTTGGTCGTCTGTTTAAGTTGCCATTGTTGTAGGTTTGGTCGTCTGTTTAAGTTGCCATTGTTGTAGGTTTGGTGGTCTGTTTAAGTTGCCATTGTTGTAGGTTTGGTCATCTGTTTAAGTTGCCATTGTTGTAGGTTTGGTCGTCTGTTTAAGTTGCCATTGTTGTAGGTTTGGTCGTCTGTTTGATAGATAGATAGATAGATAGATACGATAGATAAATATATTTATTTTGGATCAATTATGTACATAATAATACAGTTTATACATTATTATAAGTGTATATGATGATTGATCTATGGAGACCTGCACTAAGACCTACAAGATCGCTGACGTGCAGGCCACCATGACGAATATATAATAAATATGTCTGAATAGATATAACTTATAAAGAGAAAAAAATAGTAACTGTAAATTAATTGAAGTACAAGAAAAGTAGTAAACAAGTAATACCATAATTTGCAAACATTGATGTCAATCATTATCACTACTGTCTCTAAACCCACTGATGTCATTATTGTCAGTTAATGTTAACTGAAACAAAACTAGCCTAACCTACATTTACATACTAGAGTATAACTAATAACAATATTTTTATATTATAAAATGTCTACTGTAGATATGGTTCATTTGGCTTGCATATGTAGCAATTCTGAATGTTACAGTGTGACATATATTTGCTAATTATATGTTTTGTTGCATAGTTTATAAAGCCTTGGTGTGAATGACTGTTAATTTTTTCAAGAACATTTTTTGGAAGAAAGTTTTCTTGGATTAGTTTTGGAATTTCATGTCTGATGCAAAGGCGGCAATACTTAGAATTTGTATGTTTTAATCATAATTATTGTTGTTTGGAAGGTTGTTTTCCATGTTATTAAAATGTTGAGGTCCCCATCTGGTCCTTCTTAATCTTATTATTGTATTTTCCTGTGTTTGAAACATGTTTTGGAAGTATCCTGGGAGGCTTCCGTTTTCATACTTTAAAAAAGTTTGAGACATGATAGTTTATAGATGTCCTCTACCTTTAGTAATTCAAGATTCTTAAACAGAGGTGTAGTATGGGAATTATATTTACTGTTTGATACTGCTCTGACAGCCTTTTTTGCAACTTACTTATTCATGGTCCTACATTAAGACCCCATGCTGTTATTCCATAATTTAGGTGTGATAAAAATAGTGAATTGTAGATTATTTTCAAGATGTACACTGGAACATAATGTCTTAATCTAGATATAATTCCACATATCCTTGACAATTTGTTGGCTATGTAATTGAGATGAGAAGGCCATGTTAGATTCGAGTTTATGAGAATACCAAGAAATTTAAAGTGTGTTACATGTTCAATTGGAATACTGTTTACCTCAATATTTGGAATGTCGCTATTTTTAATTTTCTTTGCTTACTATGAAAAATCATCATCTTCGTTTTGCTTACATTGCGTGAGAGCTTGTTTACTGCTAGCCAGTCCGTTATCTTGGTTAATTTTGAATTTATTTGATTAGATGTTGAGTTAGTTGAATGGTTATTTGTGAAGTTACCCAACGTGCTGAGCAAGGTGGTGTCATCAGCATACATGATGGGTGTAAATTTTGTACTAGCCATTGCTAAATCATTTATATATATTAAGAACAGTAGAGGTCCTAATATTGAGTTGCCACTGTTGTAAGTTTGATCATCTGTTTGAATTGCCACTGTTGTAAGTTTGATCATCTGTTTGAATTGCCACTGTTGTAGGTTTGATCATATGTTTGAGTTGCCAATGTTGTAGGTTTATTTATCCATTTGAGTTACATTTGTTGTAGGTTTGGTCATGTGTTTGAGTTGCCACTGTTGTAGGTTTGGTCATCTGTTTAAGTTGCCACTGTTGTAGGTTTGGTCATCTGTTTGAGTTGCCACTGTTGTAGGTTTGGTCATCTGTTTGAGATGCCACTGTTGTAGGTTTGGTCATCCATTTGAGTTGCCATTGTTGTAGGTTTGGTTATCTGTTTGAGTTGTCATTGTTGTAGGTTTGGTCATCTATTTGAGTTGCCACTGTTGTAGGTTTGGTCATCTATTTGAGTTGCCACTTTTGTAGGTTTAGTCATCCATTTGAGTTGCCATTGTTGTAGGTTTGGATATCTGTTTGAGTTGTCATTGTTGTAGGTTTGGTCATCTGTTTGAGTTGCCACTGTTGTAAGTTTGGTCATCTGTTTGAGTTGCCACTGTTGTAGGTTTGGTCATGTGTTTGAGTTGCCACTGTTGTAGGTTTGGTCATCTGTTTGAGTTGCCAATGTTGTAGGTTTGGTCATGTGTTTGAGTTGTCATTGTTGTAGGTATGGTCATCTGTTTGAGTTGCCACTGTTGTAGGTTTGGTCATGTGTTTGAGTTGCCACTGTTGTAGGTTTGGTCATCTGTTTGAGTTGCCACTGTTGTAGGTTTGGTCATCTGTTTGAGTTGCCATTGTTGTAGGTTTGGTCATCTGTTTGAGTTGTCATTGTTGTAGGTTTGGTCATCTGTTTGAGTTGCCACTGTTGTAGGTTTGGTCATCTGTTTGAGTTGCCACTGTTGTAGGTTTGGTCATCTGTTTGAGTTGCCACTGTTGTAGGTTTGGTCATCTGTTTGAGTTGCCACTGTTGTAGGTTTAGTTATCCATTTGAGTTGCCATTGTTGTAGGTTTGGTCATCTGTTTGAGTTGTCATTGTTGTAGGTTTGGTCATCTGTTTGAGTTGTCATTGTTGTAGGTTTGGTCATCCATTTGAGTTACCATTGTTGTAGGTTTGCATCTGTTTGAGTTGCCACTGTTGTAGGTTTGGTCATGTGTTTGAGTTGTCATTGTTGTAGGTTTGGTTATCTGTTTGAGTTGTCATTGTTGTAGGTTTGGTCATCTGTTTGAGTTGCCACTGTTGTAGGTTTGGTCATGTGTTTGAGTTGCCACTGTTGTAGGTTTGGTCATCTGTTTGAGTTGCCACTGTTGTAGGTTTGGTCATCTGTTTGAGTTGTCATTGTTGTAGGTTTGGTCATCTGTTTGAGTTGTCATTGTTGTAGGTTTGGTCATCTGTTTGAGTTGCCACTGTTGTAGGTTTGGTCATGTGTTTGAGTTGCCACTGTTGTAGGTTTGGTCATCTGTTTGAGTTGCCACTGTTGTAGGTTTGGTCATCTGTTTGAGTTGTCATTGTTGTAGGTTTGGTCATCTGTTTGAGTTGCCACTGTTGTAGGTTTGGTCATCTGTTTGAGTTGCCACTGTTGTAGGTTTGGTCATCTGTTTGAGTTGCCACTGTTGTAGGTTTGGTCATCTGTTTGAGTTGCCACTGTTGTAGGTTTGGTCATCTGTTTGAGTTGTCATTGTTGTAGGTTTGGTCATCTGTTTGAGTTGTCATTGTTGTAGGTTTGGTCATCCATTTGAGTTACCATTGTTGTAGGTTTGGTCATGTGTTTGAGTTGTCATTGTTGTAGGTTTGGTCATCTGTTTGAGTTGCCACTGTTGTAGGTTTGGTCATGTGTTTGAGTTGTCATTGTTGTAGGTTTGGTTATCTGTTTGAGTTGTCATTGTTGTAGGTTTGGTCATCTGTTTGAGTTGCCACTGTTGTAGGTTTGGTCATGTGTTTGAGTTGCCACTGTTGTAGGTTTGGTCATCTGTTTGAGTTGCCACTGTTGTAGGTTTGGTCATCTGTTTGAGTTGCCACTGTTGTAGGTTTGGTCATCTGTTTGAGTTGTCATTGTTGTAGGTTTGGTCATCTGTTTGAGTTGCCACTGTTGTAGGTTTGGTCATGTGTTTGAGTTGCCACTGTTGTAGGTTTGGTCATCTGTTTGAGTTGCCACTGTTGTAGGTTTGGTCATCCATTTGAGTTACCATTGTTGTAGGTTTGGTTATCTGTTTGAGTTGTCATTGTTGTAGGTTTGGTCATCTGTTTGATTTGTCATTGTTGTAGGTTTGGTCATGTGTTTGAGTTGCCACTGTTGTAGGTTTGGCCATCTGTTTGAGTTGTCACTGTTGTAGGTTTGGCCATCCATTTGAATTGCCGCTGCTGGTGCAGAGTTTTGTGATGATCTCTGCTATGCTGGCCATGGTCAAACTATGCGTGTCCGCCCACCATAAGTCTGACATCATCGCCACCAAATCAGTATCTTTCACAGGTGAGATTCTACTCAATAAATGTTCATCAAAAATACCATATCTAACTATGGTTGGGCAGTGTATGGATGTATGTTGTTCTATTAACATTTTCCTCCTAGATGACTTGTACCTTGGGCAGCAAAACTTTCAGAGATTACTCTATGACCCTCTGGAAAAACGTAACGCCTGTATTCTTTCAGATTTCACCATTTCTTAAGGGTTCATACCTGTTTCAGGGTTCATACAGGAACGTTAGTCATACGTTAATCTATTGTTCATAATGTTCCAAATTTGTTGCAATTGTGCCAAGCTACGTATGTGCAATTGTGCCAAGCTACGTATGTGCAATTGTGCCAAGCTACGTATGTGCAATTGTGTCAAGCTACGTATGTGCAATTGTGCCAAGCTACGTATGTGCAATTGTGCCAAGCTACGTATGTGCAATTGTGCCAAGCTATGTATGTGCAATTGTGCCAAGCTACGTATGTGCAATTGTGCCAAGCTACGTATGTGCAATTGTGCCAAGCTACGTATGTGCAATTGTGCCAAGCTACGTATGTGCAATTGTGCCAAGCTACGTATGTGTGGTGTACATGAGTAGTTATTTTACATACACGTAAGAAATCTATTTGATTATATAATATATTTATGTCTTTATAACTGATGCATCAAAAGAAAGTTACTGTTCATCAGTATTTTACACAGTAATTTGGTGATGTAAATCCTTTGACCTTTCTTGGATCTCTCAATCTAATATGCTCTTTCTTAGCTGATAACACTTATAGTCGCATGGACAGGATTGTTAAAATTTGATAAAATTCCAACAGATGCTCTTTGGATATAGAATATATAATTTATGCGCTTGCACGATTATCTTCTTTAGACCTTAACCGTCAACACTTCTGGCAGTGGACAGACTTCCGGAGCTACGTGCAGTTCCTGCTGTTGTTTGTGGTTGCTATCGGTGGTCTCACGTACGTCCTACTTGACTGGCCATTGTACGTGGAGGTTCTAGGCTTCCTCGCCCTGGTGACTGAGGCAATGCTGGCTGCTCCACAGTTCTACAGGAACATGAAGACCCAGTCGACACAGGGAATGAGGTACGATACAAGGGTTGTTGTAGGGGAAAAAAGAGAGGTGGTCATGTAAATTCGCAAAGTCCCCCAAAATGTATAGCAAACAGACTCATCGGCTGTGGGGGGTGCAGTGGATGCATATGAAGCCTGCTGAGGGAACATCTGTTTGTGGGAAAATAGTTCTGCTCAAAGTCTCAAGGGGATGCAGTTGTAGGTTTTTGGTGAGCCTCAACAGGGGTACTCTTGGAGGTTTTAAGGTTGGTGCATTTGGAGATTTTTTTGGAAGCCAGCAATCGCAAGTCAAAAATTGTACCCCTCCAAAAATAGACCATGCTACAGGCCTGGCATTATGTACTGGTTGGTGAATATCATCGTAGCTGTCCAAGCATGCTAAGACACTTGTTATTGGTCTGTCTCTGTCACATATCTACCGGTAGATCATGCATGAAGTTTGATGATGTGTGATCTTTGCCACATTTCACAAAAACTACTAATGCAACACAAACATCTGTTCCTCATTTTATATTAGTTAATGTGATGTTCATAAGTCACTAAGACTAGAATAAGTATGTTGAAGATGAACTGTCTGCCAATTTGCACCAATAGACAGAGAATGCTGTTGTCACATTGAACTGACGTCCCTCGTTGCTTGCTCTTGCAGTGTCAAGATGGTGATCCTGTGGATGATTGGTGACATCTTCAAGACAGTCTACTTCGTGGTGCGCCAGGCTCCGGTTCAGTTCTGGATGTGTGGCATCCTTCAGATCTCCCTCGATAACGCCATTCTCATCCAAGTGTTCTACTACGTTGCGGAGAAGACCTCCTGAACTCAGCTGTCAGACTTAAGGTAGCGATAACTGTTGTGATTGTGATAGGTCAGTCGAAGCTGCTCATCCACGTTGTGAAGAAGTACCAATATTTTAGTGTGTATGGAGTACTTTATACCAGAAAGTACTTAGCATATGCGAGTACAAATACTCTGTGTATTTTATGATGTATTATACAATTACATTTTATTATGAATTAACCACATATTATATATTCATCTGGGTTGAGGGGGGCATGAATTGATGTTTAACACGAGTGCAATAAACTATTAACCTTCTGTTACATTGCTCAACAAATTTATGTATCGAAAGTGGAACCAGTGAGTATTTCTGCTCCATGTTATTTCTAGCAGAGGCACGATGGTAATAGGTGTTATGATTTTGACATATCTTGGTGGAACTCTTCTGTAAATGGAGGTAGTATTATGTTTTCAGTATGTGCATTGAACGCTTACGTCTACAAACACAATCACGATGTTACTGATGGAATTCGTTCATGCAGTTGAGCAGTTTGAGTTTCACACAATGCTTTTCAGACCAAAATTAATGCCAGTAATGTTAAATACACTGACTTCGTAGATAACACCTTCAGTAACAGGTGCACAAGATGTCTGTTTGTGATGTACACAGCCGCATCGATGTATTCCACTGAATGGTGCAGGTACTTGACCAAAACTGGTACAGTCCAAGTGAGTTATGAGTGAGAAATCAAAATTGACATGTAAAACTTAACAACTAACTGTAACTCATGTACCGACAAAACCAACTTCCAGTAAGACCAGTTTGTCATCCTGCGTTGTGTAGGCAATGGCGTGATCTAGACTATAACTGTTGTCTGAAAGATCTACCAGAGGCAGAAACCGGTGAAACCTCGCACGAGGATTATCTGAAGTGCAGGTGTGTTTTATATAAAGTGTGTACGTGTCTTTGAATGGTATTGATAAGGTTTTATGTGGAACTGCCATTTTATTATTTCAGGGGGAGATTGTTGGTGTTTCATTTTTAATATTTAACCTACTGTGTAGACTATTACTGGAATTGTATAAAGGAAAGTATGGCAGCAAAGAGGTATTTTTATAGAAGCAAGTGTGCTGATTTGTTTGTGCAAAGGAAACTGTGATGTGTTTGTTAATAAGGCTGTGATCAGTGTCTTCATGGTGTCACGTGTCATTCAAGGATTCTGGGTGACACCATCCCCAAACCCAATAAATCTGGTTGTATGCAGGAAGTGTGTACTGTGTAACATGTCCTGATGATCTACCTGGTAGACAATCATGTTTCATGCCATTAACTGGGTTAGTTTTTCTTACTAGTACTCCATTCATCCTTTGCCACTTTTGAAACAGAATGGTATTTTAAATTATTGAAGATATGAAACTATACAATTCTGTAGGTGGAACACTGGGTAGTCATGCACACAGTTAAGTGCATGTGTATTTTGGTATGTTTATTTAACTCAGTTCATGTTATAAACAGTTTCCTAATCACCAATGACCTGTTAGGAATCTTGGATGAAACAGATGAGGATGACAGTATTTTTAGGGTTTGCTGAAATTGTGGTTTCTTGGGGAATTGTTGACATGTCAGTACTTTTAGTGCTTTTCAGAGATTCCAGGAATGTTTCTGGGTGTGGATGACATCAACAAAAAATGCTACACCAGGCAGTTTAGTGACATAATAATATGCATGTGCACATGTTTGAGCCTTGCACAATTATAAAGGATTAATTTCTATCATAAATTGCTTCTTTTTGTATATACATACAGTGTATAGTGTATGACATATTGTTTTATTGTCTATTATTATTATTTACAAAACACTCTTCAATGATTAACTTCTTTTAAATATGCTTACAAAAACATCTTATTCCATCAGATATAACTGTGGTGTTTATTTAATAATCTAGTTTTGCAGAAAGGAATTTTTTGGATATTTGAAAAAAATTCCTGAAAATGTACATTGTTTGAAAACTTGAAATTATCACAACCAGTCAGTGCCATATTTCCAGGACTGTTTGTACGTGGACGTTTGAGGTACATTGCGTAAATCGAAATAATCAAAAAGACACGCAGAGTGTTGCGAACAATTGTACATTACTACGCTTCGTGAAACCGACCCCAGCTTATGGTGTCTTGTAAAAACTATTCTAATACACGTGTGATGTAGTTTTGTAATAAAAGCATACATAGTCATACGTCATCATCATTTTGCATTGTATGTCGCTCTACATTGCCCATGTCCATAGTTGAGTGAGGCACATATTTCCTTCTTCACAACATAAGCTCACGAATGAATGAATAACTCCTCTTCTGGCACACTAAAGGCCGGCATACACTCACTGGTCAGTGTATCCACTACACTGACCAACATCGAATGCGTTGTACTGGAACCCAGCGTGACGTCATAATCACGTACAACTTGAAAACTTTTGAATACGTCGGAGTGATGCCAACTAGCCCCGACGTAGTTGAAAGTAAGTTTACGTGATTAAGGCATAACGCCTGCTTCGAATATAGGGCAGTCGGTGTAGGCGTCTACCATGCAGTCGGTGTATGCGTCTACCATGCAGTCGGTGTACGCATCTACCATGCAGTCGATGTAGGCGTCTACCATGCAGTCGGTGTACGCGTCTACCATGCAGTCGGTGTACGCGTCTACCATGCAGTCGGTGTACGCGTCTACCGTGCAGTCGGTGTACGCGTCTACCGTGCAGTCGGTGTACGCGTCTACCGTGCAGTCGGTGTACGCGTCTACCGTGCAGTCGGTGTACGCGTCTACCGTGCAGTCGGTGTACTCGTCTACCGTGCAGTCAGTGTACGCGTCTACCGTGCAGTCGGTGTACGCGTCTACCCTGCAGTCGGTGTACGCGTCTACCGTGCAGTCGGTGTACGCGTCTACCGTGCAGTCGGTGTACGCGTCTACCGTGCAGTCGGTGTACGCGTCTACCGTGCAGTCGGTTTAGGCATCTACCGTGCAGTCGGTGCACGCGTCTACCGTGCAGTCGGTGCACGCGTCTACATGCAGTCGGTGCAGGCGTCTACCGTGCAGTCGGTGTACGCGTCTACCGTGCAGTCGGTGTACGCGTCTACCGTGCAGTCGGTGTACGCGTCTACCGTGCAGTCGGTGTACACGTCTACCGTGCAGTCGGTGTACGCGTCTACCGTGCAGTCGGTGTACGCGTCTACCGTGCAGTCGGTGTAGGCGTCTACCGTGCAGTCGGTGTACGCGTCTACCGTGCAGTCGGTGTACGCGTCTACCGTGCAGTCGGTGTAGGCGTCTACCGTGCAGTCGGTGTACGCGTCTACCGTGCAGTCGGTGTACGCGTCTACCATGCAGTCGGGTTGGGTGTGATGTGGTGTGGGTTGGTCAGGTAGGGCAAAAGTGTAATGTGGGGCAAAACAAACCCCAAGTTTTGGGATATATAAACATGATTTGATTTATTCTCATATAAGTTAATGCAATCACAGGCGGAAAGGCGCCTAGACTACTCTTATCTATAATTTAATTGTAGAACTTTATATATATATATATATATAAATATCACTTCCCAAGTAACAAATTAACCAACGACATATTATCACGTTCATTTCACAAATGAACCATTATTAAAAATAAAGCAAAATATAGGGAACCAATAAAAAAATAGCAAAAATGCCCATCCTCCAGCTGACGCAGCACACACACGCTTACACTATATACATCTAGGGCAGCCGATACATTAGATAGTCTAGCTACCACTCTAGCTAGTCATTATTACGAGTTTAACTCAAATTTGTGTAACTTTCTTCATGTACATGCTGTGCTGTTTCTTTTGTAGGCCCTATAATCAGACGTAACCATGTAGGTTTAACAAGATTTAACAAGATTGCCATCCAGAGCTATAAGCTCCAGACAGCATGCGAGCAAAGAAGCCTTTGGCTTATCGAGAGTCCAAAAATTTTCCACCTACGTATAACCCGCCCTTGCCAGATAGCTGTCAATTTTATTTCTGAACATATTCACACTGCTAGCATTAGCACAATCATCAAATAATTTGTTCCAGTCATTTATTGTCCTCTGAGAGAATGAGTGCTTTCTCATATCCAACCTACAACTTGACAAATGCTGCATTGTGCCCTCTGGTTATACTGCCTTCTTTCAGTTTGGAGAAAATATTTCTATCAATATCCTCATAACCATTAAATATCTTAAAACTTCTATTTGGTCTCCTCTTAGTCTCCACATTCTGATAGGCGTCTTTCATAACCAAGATCTTTCAGTTGAGAAATCAGCTTAGTTGCTCTGTTGCACTCTTTCTAGCTTATCTTCTAGTCTAGTTGTTTCCAGCACTCGGCAATGTTCTGTTAACAGACTAGTATATATTGTGGTTACAATGTTATGATCTTATGAGGTCTCATTCAACTAGTGAGCCTTTTTCAGAACTTTATCGCCAAACCGACCTTTCTATGCTGGCACTGAGGGTGGTCACTGCCGGGGTGCTTGTCATCCTCAGAGGTTCTTTTACGTCCCAAATTGAGACGGGACTGACATTAACGTGATCTCCGAGTCATGAGGGATACAAAGTCCCCAATGTTGAGAGCCAGGTTTTTACACCAAATATATCATACCTGCCCGGTCCGGGTATTGAACTCAGGGCGCCAGCATGTCAGGCGGATGTGCTAACCACTACACTATCGCGCATCCCCTTATCTATGTCCTCTTTACGATATGGCCTCCATGCTTGTATACAATATTCCAAATGTGGCCTAACTATTGCTTTGTACAGTGGTACAATTAGCTCTTTCTCCTTGTATGTGATATTTCTCCTAATTAACCCTAGTATTTGGTTACCCTTTGAAGCAGCAATTCCACATTGCGCTGAAACTTTCATGTCAGCACTAACTGTTACTCCAAAGTCCTTTTCTTTTACAGTTTCACTTAACTTAGTATCCCCCATTATATATTCTTTGTTCACATTTCCATGTCCTATGTGGATGCATTTATACTTCCCAAAATTGAATAACATTTGCCATTTTTCAGACCATTTGATCAATTTGGCTATATCATCCTGTAAAGTGTGTTTATCTGCATCTGTTTTAACTGTTCTGAACACTTTTGTATCGTCTGCGAATGTCAGTACTTTGCTTGATACATCATCATCCAAATCATTTATATATATCAAGAATAATACAGGTCCCAATACCAACCCCTGTGGCACTCCACTCAAAACTGGTTTCCAGTTTGAAATCTCCCCCTCTACTATTACTCTCTGTCTTCTGTCTGTCAACCATGTTTGTATCCAACTGATCAGACCATCCCCTATGTCATGGGCTTTTAGTTTAAGTAACAATCTTTGATGTGGCACTTTATCAAATGCTTTCTGAAAATCTAAGACAACATCCACTGGTGACCCATCATTTACCCACTTTGTAATTTCTTCTAAAAAACAAGAGATGGGTTAGACAAGACCTAGCTTTTAGGAACCCATGTTGAGATTCAGTTACTAATTTGTGTTTTACAAGGCATTCTACCATGTGATATATAATAAGCGTTTCTAATAATTTGCATAAAACTGATGTTAAGCTCACTGTCTAATGCTGCCACGGGCTGTCAACCGAGGTCAAAGTTTCCCGAAGTTTTCCGAGAGATTCTGGTGCCCGATGAGCAAGCCTATTCTCTGTCTTGCTCCTCGATCCTTTATTAAATAATGGTGTAATGTTTGCTTCTTTCTATTCTAGTGGAACAATTCCCTCGTTAAGTGACAAGTTAAATTTCCTTAAGCAGTTTTGGTGGTATCCCGTCAACTCCACGTGATTTGTTTTCTTTCATCATCTTAATTTTCTTTGATATAATTTCAGGAATAACAAACAACTGCCTTAGTTAATTTTATTCATCCCCTTCAAATTTATTAACTGGTAATGACAGTGAACTTATATCTTATGTGGTAATTAAACACTGAGCTGAAATACGCGGTTTGGCATTAGGCCTATACAATACACACAAACACACACACGCACGCACGAACGCACACACACACACACACACATAATATTATATATAATTATATATATATATATGTGCAATATAGGCCTAATGCCAAACCTAGGCTATAATATAATGCTGAGGGAGCTAGGTGAGGGTACGCTTTGGCCCGTGGGATCGCTTTGCCTGCAATACTCGATGTCGTTAAAATGTTATAAACTTTGGCTTACTGGCCTACAATTAGTTATATTATGATAACAGTTGACCTCTTATACACCGCAGTAGGCTCCAACGTGGCCTTGACCTATCCGTTATAAACGAGGCAAGCTGATATTCCTATCCATATTTAGGGTCGTTTATTACTAATCACCCCCTGCAGTAATTATCCCGTACATTTGCTAAATTGATATCAACAGTTCCCCTGAAATAGCCTCGCTAATGCTCTGATTGGCAGGCGCGTAATAACTTCAGTCGGTGACTAACCGGGATTCCCTGGGCGTGCTGCGACTTGCCGGCCCGCGGAGTTCAAGTTACGCTGGGCGGACTGCTTCTAGCCAATCACACTGCGTTATTTACTGTATTGTAGCGGTGAAATACTACTTTGTTGATCAGCACAGGGCTGGGCGTGTTGTGGCAGAGCGAGGGTTTCTTGTGTTTTAGTAAGGGTCGGATCCGTATTCGACGCAATCGGATTGATTGCCGATTCCATCGTGGAAAGCATGGACGGAGTCCGCCTCTTCCTAGAAAATATCAACTTGGGCAAGTACTGGGGTATATTCAAGACGAAGGGGTATGACCGAGAAGATGACGTCACGTGTCTAGACGAGGACGACTTGGAGGAGATGGGTATAGCGAGCGAAGACCGACGAAAGTTGTTGGATGCTGGTAGGCATACCCAAGTAAGACGTCGATACGTGTAGTGAAACTTAGAGCAGTTGTCAATGGCATGTAGGCATGTATACCCATTGGGCCATACTTTCCCCGCCGGCTATTCAGACTTGTAAGTTTACATTACATCATCCTCGCTAGAACTATGTACATTACAGTAGACCTGCTGTTATATATATATATATATATATTCTAGTTATGATTGTGTACATGTGTCCAACTAACGCGGTTATTTATCAGGCCATGAGCTGAAACTACGGACATCGCTGAATAGGTAATTTGTCAAACACACGTTTTATTGTGCTATATGCGTGTATCTACACGCTCCAGTTCCGGGTGATTACGTATGTGAAGTATTTCCGTCCATCGCTTGCTGTTAATGTTATGGCCTGGTGAACGTCCATATGACATGACTATTGAGCTATATGTTTTATACAATTATTATTATGTTTCAGTTGTATACAGTCTCTCCCTGACCCTTTCCCTTGATTTGTCCCTCGTCTTCAGTGTCCCAGTCCGTCGCCCCCACCCGTTCAATGGGTACACACCCAACTGTAAGTGTCCCCGTCACTGTACAGTCTCTTCCACTTGTGTTCTATAAATACAGTCCTTTCCTCTGCCAGCTGTTCCACCAGTAGGCCTATTTTTTTTTGATTTATTCAATATAAAATGTAAGCTTGTACATACGTAAAATGTAAATACAGGATAAATTAAATATAAAGGATGACACAAGAAAGTGCAATCACTTGTTTCCAATGTGGTCCTTGGAATTGCCTAATGTGTCCCATTCCTTCGGTCCTGCCTGGGGTCAACCCATTTACTCAGCGAGCCAGTCCTTCGTTTCTACTGCCTCGTTGTGTCGCCGGTGTGTTGTCTCAATCCGTCAATGACTTCTTCCCCTCGCTGTGCTGTACCGGCTCTGGTTTGTTTTAGGTCCTCGCTCATATCACTTCCCTCATCGGGCCTTCTGTGTAATGTTTATGTCACTCAATATATATGTTCAATATATGTTTCTATTTGTCTAGTGTAAATAGTATCCCAGCTACCTATCCGATGTCTCAGAGTCCATATTTCTATATCTGATATATGAGTGCCTACCTATCTTCTCGTTTTCACCAACTTACCTCCTTGTACACACACACACACACACTCTCTCTCTCTCTCTCTCTCTCTCTCTCTCTCTCTCTCTCTCTCTCTCTCTCTCTCTCTCTCTCTCTCTCTCTCTCTCTCTCTCTCTCTCTCTCTCTACCTCCATTCCCTCTCTCTTCTTCACCGTGTAACTCTCTTCCCCTTCAATACACCTTCCTGTCCCTGGCTCCACCATTCACCCTTCACCGCCCTTCCCCATATGGACCCCCTCAGTATAGGTACCGTGCCTCTTGCAGCCATCGTGCACCTACCGAGCGAGCAGTTCGGCGTGTACTGCTGGCTGCTGCAGCACGGCCTCGCCTGCTACGAGGAGAACTTCGCCACAAACGATCTTACAGACCTTCGACAACTGGCGACTGTGGAATTGGACGACAACACCTTCACCGATCTCGAGATTGTTATTCCCGGACACCGGAAGCGACTCCGCAGAGCACGTATGTCTTGTTATTTTGTCGTGAATGAATGTTATGGAAATTTGCCACCTACAGGACTCACAGGCGCCGGAACCGGGGGCTAAGCCCTCGATATGGTGGGGGATGGAAATAGGATTAGCCCCCCAATATTTAGGGAAGGTTTGTTCATTTTTTGGTAGATTGTTTGGTGGAGGGGGGCGCTGGAGATAGGATTAGCCCCAATATTTAGAGCGTGAAGGTGGCTTTGCGCGAGCCTCATTGTGGGTGTAAATTGAGGTTTTGGAGAGCTTCAAAAAGGTTGATCCTACAGCGGAGTGATGCTGAAGCTCCGGCTCAGCTCATCCATTATTATTTTCGTTCCGTCGCCTGTGGAACTAAATAGGTAACTTCAAATTTGAGTGGAACTAGATAAGACAGATTGCGATGAAAAATAAGTGACGCTCGATTCCATTGATATCAAATTGGCTGAGTTAACGCACAAAGTGTAAATATTTCAACAAAGACCATACTGCCGTGTTTGGTATCACCTCTTAGGTGAGAAGCAAGTTGCCTGCACTTGCTGCATGGTAGATCACAGTATGGCGTTTGTGTTCTCAAAGGAATTTGCCCGTCCATGGCGTAATTAACAAAAACTATTTTAGTTATAAACATTGTGT
The DNA here is from genome assembly GCA_020002185.1 of Paraescarpia echinospica. NCBI lineage: Eukaryota > Metazoa > Annelida > Polychaeta > Sabellida > Siboglinidae > Paraescarpia > Paraescarpia echinospica. The sequence goes on from CM034537.1 coordinate 63,223,053, forward strand.
AATGCGAAGAATTATCATGTATGTCGCTGAGAATAACTCACACCAGAGTTCACATTCTTTGCATCTATAATGAGTACCTCCCGGATGGAAATGTCCTAGATTGCTTTAGTTTTGACAAGTCTAATTAGTGGCTGGGTTAACTCTTGTTTTTTCCAGTGGTACAACTGAGGAAAAGACGCCGAAGCGAGGAGGCCGAGGACCCGGTCGCCGAGGGATATTGGGGGAAGCCGGGGCCGTTGAAGGAAGCAACCAACGACTTCCTGTGTGTGCGCGCGTCGGTCATCTCTACCAAGTCACACCACCAACAGGTGGCGCTAGGTGCGTTGCGAGGACTCATGGTTATTTTTAATCATAACAGTAGTTCATGTCAAACTGTCAGTCGCTGAATGACAGCACTGTGTGGGGTGTAATCCCGGAATCTCAACCATATAATCTTGTTCGGAATCAACAGGTGATTTATTATTAGCCAGTATGCATTCACTCGTGTCAGCAACATAATATGGAGCAGGTCGACAGGGAGGCAACTGCATTTATGGTTGTATGTTATGGTAGCAAGCTGAACTGTGACTCCATGACAAAGTGCCGTCAGCGCATGCGGGCGCTGAAAACTGGAACGAATACTGCCTCTGCCCCCAAACTATGTTGTCTCCCACCAACAAGTCAGCCATTTGTCCAGAATGTGCTCAGATGTCATTAATAGGTTGCATACTGGTATGGAGCCCTAGATTCGGGCCTTCCTCCTCTCAACCCAGTAGAGTTGGGATGGGAGGCAGACCATGCCAGCAAAGCCCTATATCCTCGCACTCTCGTTGTGGGAATACCCCTAGCTCCTGTGTCTGTACTCAAGCTCATACGATGCGGTTGTGAGTCGGACGAACCTGTAAAGGTAACAACTGCGGATATACTGGAGACCAAGTCGCATGCACCATATGTTGTGCGTGTGGGGGAGGACTTTAATGCAACAACCCATACAATAGGAAGACGCCTACTGAGGATGTGTCAGATGAGAATCAGTATGTTATTGATGAGTCTAACGAGGGTCAGGAGTAACTGTGACATAATGTTAAAAATGCACATAATGAAGACGTCTTGGTACATTTTTGGTATAACTGTATTCAATTGATCATCCGATAGTTGTACTGTACTTGGATAATGTTGGATAGATGTATTCTATCATGAAGTCAAAGTAATATTTTCATAATAATAATATCTTGATATGTAGGTTTTCTGAAACGGTCACATTTTGGTGGACATATGATCATCTGGCTGCATAAGGATTCCTCAAATCGTCATGAAAACACCAGACTCGGAATCCGTGACTCCAAAAACCTATATCCAGACACCAATATCGTCGTTCTAGCTCCTAAATTATGGCATTTTAAAGCATTTTTAGTATTTCGGGAGTCATTTTTTCAGCCATATTGAATTGTTCTGCAATAAGAACTCAACCAAACTTGACGAAAACCTCAGAAATAGATTCATTGCTCACAAAACCTATGTCTAGACCCCAATACCACCTTCCTAAGTCAATTCGTTCAGAAGTTATGTCATTTGTAGCATTTCGGCGGACATCTTGTCGGCCATCTTTGATTCTGAAAAAGACATGCGGGTGTGAAGTCCACATCCAGTGGATTTTGCTACTAGATAACATGGACTACTCATAAATGCAAATACATTATTTTAGGGAGTCATGACAAGGTGTTCTGGTTGAGCCACTGGACTATCTACATTATTCAGAAGATCTTTTCAGTTAATATTGACTATGGCTCATAGCATTCTTGCCCATCCATCTATGGCTGTTTTGATGTCTGTGTTAGTGTCCATGAGTGGCATGCATACAGGAGCACAAACTCTACCGTTGCCATTCGTGGATTGCCGCTAGTTCATCTTCCGTGGGAGTGTAGTTTGCCATACTGCGCTTTGTTGGTTACGTGTTTTCCATGCTGTTGCCTTCTTGGTCTTGATAAGTTTGTTGTAATACCTATATCTTACTACGCTAACATTCGGGCAGTGTAAGAGCATCTCCTCCGAATTAGCGAGGTCCACTCGCCTCTGCTTAAATGTTCATTCGCTTCCATGAATTACTGACTTCTGATTGTAATGAGGGTAACTGCCGCATTTGGTCCGTGGTATGTATAAGTTAGCATACATTTAAACACGTTACTAGTATTTCAGATTTTCGATTAAGTTTTGTGGAAACTATTTTATGTATTACGATTTTATGTTATACACGATATTATACCACTAAAACTGTGTGTCAGTCAGACAGTCATAATCAATGTTGCTAATTCATTATTTATCAATACCAGAATTTATGGTAGACTCCGGAAGTGACGTCATGACCGTACGCAAGGAGGTGCTCGAGAAGCTGGACACGGAGCTTCTGGGAACGATCCAGAGTCGTGGCATCCACGCGACACGACGGAAACAGCTCCATCGCTGTCGGCTCCAGATCGGCGCCGTTCAGCTGGAGACGGACGTAAGTGCCGAACAGTGACGACTTCGTGGCACTCCGATGGAATGTGCTTGCTTTTCGTATTTATAACCATGCATTAGTCATTTTAAACTGTTGATCCCCAAGACGTCAATCTCACCTGCTCCCCGATCCCTGGAAATGAGAACAACTATAAATCTACGAAGCACTCCAATTTGCCCGTTAGAGCGCCTACAAAATAAGCGGCGTCCGTCTTCATCACTGCTTGTTGCAATGACGCATCGTTGCATGACCGCTGTTAAATTGTTGAATGGCTCCGCTTTAATTCAGTTCCATTGTGTAATTATAGACGAGAATTATGGTCACTGTAAATTTGTCATGGAGAAGTTGCAAGATGGCTACAAAACATCCAGAGACTAAACTCCGAAACTGTTTCAGGTAATCGCCGACAACTACGACTCGATTGGCAATGACGTCATCAGAAATTTCCGCCATTACATCAGCTCCAAGCGGCACTTTTGGTTGAAAGGCGACCAGACGACAAACTCATCACACGTTTCTGGCGACACATCCCCGGACACTAACTGCAAAGAGTCTACACAGTGCCATCCTCGTTCTGAGTCAGACTGCTTGACCAAATCTAAAGAAAGCTTGTCGTCTGCGGATCCTACGTGACAGCTACATTTATAGGACAACACGTCTAGTGTACGTTCCTTCTGGTCAGCCAATTGACGCCTTCGTTGTTATGAATGCTGGTACACTGTTAGATGTAGATCTAGACTTGGGGAAATAATCATCTAGTATAGACCCTAACCTCCATACCACAGGTGCCAGATTACTCAAGATATTTATATTGATGTTTATAGCCACTGCCAAGCTAGAGAGGTCATTACTGACCACTGTTCGTTGCATTTGTGTTCACATAACCAATGTTTGTGTTCAAATAAATACACTTATTATACTTTATAGTGTTGATTAATCAGACTGATGGCTGAATTTCTTTCCAGTCTGTTACAGGTATTACTTCAACAGGAATTCTTCTTTTGTTGTTTTCCTTCTTTCATCTTCCACGACTGCTCATCGAACAATTAATGATGGTCATAATTATTGCAGGCAAATTTGGCTAAAAAAATATAGTCACACATGCACGTACAGACGCATTCACCAACTCACACGCACGCACGTTGGCATATGCTAATGTCCGTCCGTACGTACGTATGAACGCATGCATGCACGCACGTGCGAAAACACGCGCGCACGCACACACACACACACAAACCACCCACAATAGTATGTTGGGTTTGAAAAATATTGACATCATGTCATGAACTCCAACATGTACAACTTATAATAGTGTAACGAATATAGAAGTTATAATACGGGCTAGAATTAGCCATGGCCTTTGTAATACTTTCCAACAACAGTTGTTTCACGATCAGGTATGTGTTCGGACAGACGCAAGCACCAGCAACGAATCTAGAAAGTAATTATAATAAACATAATATTAATTGTTTATTTCAAAGCTCCTTTCTGTCGAATTCTTCCGAACTACTCGAGTTATTATAAACAATTATTTAGCAGACCGCTAGAAAGTAGTTAAAAAATGTACCGTTTGTCACTACGCAGTTGAAGCCATTGATGCAGATAGAAGTCGGCTTCGTCTCCATAGCCTAGGCGGATCTAGTGGGGTCTGGGGGCACATGCCCCTAGACCTTTGGAATGTAGCGTGCCCGCAGATCTTTGTGAATGCGCCCCCGTTATCGTGCCCCCTAGATGTACCTCGGTTGCAATAAGCTGAACTGACGGCGACGCGGCGGCGAGCATTTTTCAACAGCACCCCCCCCCCCATTTTTGGGGGGTTGCTGTTGGACTATGCCGATAACCTCCTCCCCCAACAAAAAGAATCAATCTCGAAATTGTTTTTATCACATGTATGACGATGAAAACGATATTCTTTGGTAAACGGACCATGCACCGATCTCCAGTAATTACAACAAACAGTGGCGCCACATCACGGAGTCTGGATAATCGAGATTATTTTGTATGTGGGTCAACCCCGAGCGGCGACCAGGTGAGTTAACTAATTTGGCGCGAAAATCGACCATGATGTTTTGGGAAAGTTGAAAGGGCGAGTATTTTCTTTGGTTAGTAGCCATTAGATACGCAACACAGCTTTTTCTATGAAACCTATACAGTGCATTATTCCCAGTAAAAATCGACACCTGTAAGTCGCTATGCTGTGCTCTAAATGTCAACAACAAAAGGTGTTTTGTATTATCCGCTTCATTCGATCCTTGCTCGAATCGCCGCACAACTGCCACAACTCACAAGCCGGGTAAATCAAACGCCGATCGATCGTTTTTTGCAGTGCTGGGGAATTGAATAGACTAAGTAAACACTATGAGGTTATATTTCGTTGTGATTGGGTATTATAATGCATGTGCTACACTTGACGCCATCAGTGTCAAAACCTGAAAAGTAAACTTTGCAAACAGTCTCGAGCCGATTGATCATGAAACTTGAAAGCAATGCACGATGCCTGAGCCGAGGCTGAGGTTGAGAATGACCAAAATACGACACAGAGAGTAAAAAAATTATTACCGCACATAAGCAATGCCAACAAATATTTTTTTCAGCGCAGATACATGCATTAACATTATTACAATATAAGAAAATGAACAGGTAGAATGCATGATAATAAACTATGGCCACTAAACTGGGACCCTTGTCTCCCATGTTGTCAGAAGGGGAGGTAAATCGATCTGACTTCCCTATCTAAGGCTAAGTAGTGTAAGTAAATTAGTAACAGTGACAATGTCAAACTCACAAAGTACCAAACAGAGTGCCTTCGATTGAAGACTGGACAGAGTAATACTAATAGTTAATTTACGACTAATTAAACAATTTCATTCATTAAACCAAGAGCCAAGACATGAGTTGCAACCATAAATGTTCATGTTACAATTAAGTTTTAGTTGTAGGCTAAATTGTAGTAATTGGTTTAGTCCATGAAGAATGATATAACAAATTTAATTTTATTGCTTAAATGTTTTTTCCTGCTACAATTTCTGCCAGAAATTACTGTGGTCAACCATAAAATAATGGTGTCTGGTTTTATTTGGGACTATTTTTTCAGATTGAAAGGGTTCGGCTTGAAACTGACACACAGGTTTGATCTTACATTAAGTTAGTTAAAATAAGTTATTTATTGTTATTTGTTATAAAGTAAACCTCAGATATAAATAATTAACTTACACAAATTCTTACCTATAACAAATAAATGAATTGGTCCCAGTCTTTTCTTATTGAATTTATTTCATATGAATTTCTGCACGTATACTTAATCCTCTTCGTGTGGGTTCACACATAAGGCCGACGTCTACTGCCAGCTTCGCTACTTGGCTCTTCCTCCACGTCTCCTTGTGTTCTCACTCTCTTGCCACCATGGGTCTAATGGCCTCTCTTGGAATGGATGTCAGCAGCATTCTGAAGACGTCCGATCCATATGCATTTGCGGCAAAGTATTTTTAACAAATTATTCTGCTGGTCCGAATGGCTAAAATCCTTTAAAACATCAGATATAATGAATCGATGATGTGAAATTTAAAAAAATGCAGATCGACCTGTTTTTTTATGTGGAATACTACAGAATAAAATGTTTTTTCTCTTACTTGATTGTAAGCGTCTTATTCATTGATGTCGAGTCTACTTCTGTTAGTATGATGGAGTTGGTGGTCAATTTTGGATATATAAGAACAAATAAATTGACCGATCCTGGGGGATTCGTTATATATCCGAGGTTAGCTGTATATGATCTGAGATCGTCGCATATCCAATTCCTGGTTTTGCACACACTTCACTGTGTATCAATTAAATGAATTATTCTGCTTACATCTTTCAGATCTGGGTCTTGCAGTTTGGTCGGCAGACGGTGAGAAACTAACTAAGTCGTGTGGTTGTCTCGGTTACATCACTGCATCGTCTTGGTCAGGTGCGTGTTGGTTATATTATGCAGACCTGCCTACCATTCCGGATTGCCCGGAATCATTCCGGAAACACCACAAATTACGGTATTACGGCGAGGGATGAAAATATTACGGATTCTTTTTTGTCACAATGATCGTCAATCACTTACATGCTCCTCAAATTTAGCTTCCACCATATTCAACAGCAGGATATATATGCTGCTTGTGACATGGTTTTTCATTTGCTGCTTCTGGTCGTAATCTGACCAATAGGAAACAATTTTGCATTTCCGCGCTCAAACAAAATTAAGTCACGCGGCACGAAATGATGTGATGACGGAGATTGAAACGGCACCACCACCAGCCAAGAAGAAACATGTGCTGCACATGTTTATAACAGCATACGCGGACTCGGCAGTCTTCCAAGACCAAGTCTTCGAACGTTAGCTGATCCAGATCGGTGAAAATTTTCAAAACTTGTAACTGGCTCTCCGGCAAACCTATGGTGCTGGTTGATAAATGGAATATTCATGAAATTTCAGAAGTGTTGTATCTATATAACATTTGTTTTAACCATAAATTGCAAGTTTTCGAAACCAAATTATGCAAGACGCGGGGACGGGGTGCCAACCGCCGCTGACCTGTCGGCTTCCGCCAACTACGGTGGTCTGTGCGTGGCAGCAACGTTACGACGTAACTAAATCTATAAATTATTTTCCGCCTGGTAAATGTAATTCAGGCACTGTTAAAACTGTTTTATCATCATTAAAACGGTAGTATAACATTTAGGAAAAATATGCGTTTGTTTGCTGATGATCAGTTGAATATTATCTTCGTTTGTAAAATACAGAACTTTGTTAATATTGAAGTTCATAGAGGTTGAACAAAATATTATCAGATTATATAGTTTATTATGATTTTTGTGACAACATTTCCTGGCTTTGCATTGATCGTGTTCCTGGTTAAGTGGCATCTTCAATGACAAACGGATGCCAACATTTTACAGCAGTGTTATATGTTATATATACCATATTAAACATAAATAGTTTTTTGTAACATAAAACAAATAACAAGGAAAACAATTGTCTCATTCCTATCATTGTAATAATTATTTGTTATTAATAAAAGCATTCATATCAGCATAACTAAAATATTGGTATACATCATGTAATGTTTCTACTTTTAATATTCGTGATGAATAATAATGGACAGGAAAATAGTAGCAAATATTATTTTGCAATTTCAAAATTTGAAGATTAAATCAAATGGTGTCTTATATCACAAGTCACTCAGATGTACATGCAACGAAACAACAGGAACATTGTGTTGTTTTCATAAAAATAAGACATTTTACGTTTTTTCCGAAGATTCGATTCCCCTTCACAACCACTCGGACAAGTTCAAATGTTGGAGGACAAGTAGATTTCAAAACTTACTTGTCCAGCGGACAAGTAAATATTCTGGCTTATTTCTATCGCTGTATCCATATAATCTTATCCGATGAGATTCATCCGATAGTGGTTCTAGACTGCCGTCCCCTAGCAGGCGTATCCCACAGTCCCTGCTGGTGTGATTGAAGCGGGTGTGATGTGTGTCTTGGGTCGTATCACAGCCCATGCTTTGGTCAGACCAGCAGCGACGTAACCACCAACTGTGACTGTGTGTGACGACCTCTCGACTGAAGAAGCTGCGAGATGCGTGGCTCGAGGTGGTTGTGATATGTGCATTCTCTACTCATATCACAGCCTGCTTTGGTCTACGTGCCTCCGCATGGTCTGCTGCAGCAAGCCCGTTAGCAGACTCTCAAACGTGAGAACCCAGGTTCAAATCCTATGCTGCAGTGTCAAACCAGGGGAAGTTCATTCACTGTACATTGCTCCAATTCATTCAGCTTTATGAATGAGTACCTGGCTGTAGACAGTGGTGGATATTTAAGTACGAATGTTATCTGCATTGTGCTGATTAGACCATTTATAAAAGTGACTGTTTCTAACAGGCATGATCAGATGTGGTCATCGGGTCGGCTAAGCTTGGTGTGATGTGATTTTAGACATATCACAGCCTGCTTTGGTCAACCTGCTAACCTGCACTTTCACCCTTGTTTGGGGCCAAAGATGGACCCACACAGAATCAGATCGTCATCAGCTGAAATATGTATGGAAATGGTCGTATAATCACAATGTATTCTTTAAATATTGTAAAATGTGCTGTCATGTGTAGCTTGCAGTAGTATGTGTTTTGCAGAAATTAGGTCACCTAGAGGTCGAAATGGCTGTGGAATGTTAATCTTGAAAGTCATATCACAGCCATATTTGGTCATCCTGGTGAACTTTGAATTCATCACGTGAAACACATATTTGTTGCACACATATACATAGTACCAGTGAAAGGGTTTATGTTGGTATTGAATTTTGTGACTAGAATGTTATTAGTAACCTGGAAAATGTAATACCATACTGGAATGAAAAGACAAACGCAATGCCACTTAACTTGGTAGGTTATAATCAGTGTAATTTAACCATAATATTATTACAGCTCTTCTGCTGCTTGGTGGACATTTAGTTATTGGCTGAAGTACAAAAACATCAACTTAGGTAGCTTAGGTTCAATAGTGTCCATGAAGCCACTAAACCTCTAGGCTTACATGAAAAGGATAGTTGGCAGTTGAACTGACTTTAAAACATCATTGTAGGTAGGCTATTTCTAGACAAACTCAGGAAATATGAGTTATACTAATCCTTATTTCTCAACGAGATCTCGATGTGTATGCAATTTGCAAGTATGCTTAAGATTACATTTAATAATATACTTTATTTATACACTCATATCCATAGTAGGACTCTGTTCAAAGTGTGTTGATAACTAATAGCTACTAATATGTAGATAATAGAATTAAACGTACATGAAAAGACTAGAAATTCATTAATTAAAAAAATTTACTAAACAAACCTAAGCTAAAAGTATCAAGACACAAAAAATAACAATAAATAAATATATAGACAATAAAATATTAATGAATAAATGGTTAAAATAATAAGCTAGTTAAGATAATTAAACATAAAAAGGCTAGAACTGCATTAAAATAACAAATGTACTATACAAACCTAAGCTAAAATGTAAAGACGTACATAACAGAAAGTTAGTATAATAGTACAAAATAATAGTAATAATAAATACTACGATGTGGAGAGTGAATGGTATAGAGAATTAGATATTAAAAGCAAGCTTGAAATAATGAGTCTTAAGACGCGCTTTAAATGTGTCCATGCATTCGGTCAGACACAGGGCCTCAGGTAGCGCATTCCACGGTGTTGGCCCCGCGCGAGAGAACGAACGGCGGCCATATCGTTCGAGGTTGTGGGGCAGAACGGCTAGCAACATGCGGTCAGCAGATTGTAGGGCGTGGCACGCAGCGCATGATAAGCAAAGCAAGGTGCATCCGGTCGTGGAGGGCGCGAAACACAATAACGAGTAGCTTGTATTCAGTGCAGTACATGTAAGATTGATGTTTGGTGTGCTGGATGGGTTAACAACAATACCCTTTGATGTTTGGTGTGCTGGATGGGTTAACAGCAACACCGTTTGGTGTGCTGGATGGGTTAACAACAATACCCTTATATGTTTGGTGTGCTGAATGGGTTAACAACAACACCCTTTGATGTTTGGCGTGCTGGATGGGTTAACAACAATACCCTTTGATGTTTGGTGTGCTGGATGGGTTAACAACAATACCCTTTGATGTGCTGGATGGGTTAACAACAACACCCTTTGATGTTTGGTGTGCTGGATGGGTTAACAACAATACCCTTTGATGTTTGGTGTGCTGGATGGGTTAACAACAATACCCTTTGATGTTTGGTGTGCTGGATGGGTTAACAACAACACCCTTTGATGTTTGGTGTGCTGGATGGGTTAACAGCAACACCCTTTGATGTTTGGTGTGCTGGATGGGTTAACAGCAACACCCTTTGATGTTTGGTGTGCTGGATGGGTTAACAGCAACACCCTTTGATGTTTGGTGTGCTGGATGGGTTAACAGCAACACCCTTTGATGTTTGGTGTGCTGGATGGGTTAACAACAATACCCTTTGATGTTTGGTGTGCTGGATGGGTTAACAACAACATCCTTTGATGTTTGTTGTGCTGGATGGGTTAACAGCAACACCCTTTGATGTTTGGTGTGCTGGATGGGTTAACAACAACACCCTTTGATGTTTGGTGTGCTGGATGGGTTAACAGCAACACCCTTTGATGTTTGGTGTGCTGGATGGGTTAACAGCAACACCCTTTGATGTTTGGTGTGCTGGATGAGTTAACAACAATACCCTTTGATGTTTGGTGTGCTGGATGGGTTAACAGCAACACCTTTGATGTTTGGTGTGTTGGATGGGTTAACAGCAACACCCTTTGATGTTTGGTGTGCTGGATGGGTTAACAGCAACACCCTTTGATGTTTGGTGTGCTGGCTGGGTTAACAACAATACCCTATGATGTTTGGTGTGCTGGATGGGTTAACAACAATACCGTTTGATGTTTGGTGCATTTGCGATGTTCCAATACTCGAGACAACTGATGCAGTGAACTTCCTGCTAATAATAATTATCACTCCTGCACATTCTGAGTCACGGAACAGATGACCTCGCTTTACATGGTTACCATGGTTACGTATATGCCAGTGAGTTTAACTTTATAACTTTGCCTTAATTTTATATAAGTAAAATATGTTTTATATGATCTGCCAAACGTTTGCTTGTAGACAGGTATTGTTGGGGATCATGTGACCTGACTCAACTGTTTGATTTGTCCATAATTAATTTGTAGAGTTTGGAAGTAGATGAATCATAGATAATGAAGATGAACCAGTAACATTCATTCAGTAATTGTGACTGGTTTTTATTAATAAACATTTTGCTTAATATATTGCTTTAAAAATCCACATACCTAACTAAGAAGCTTAGCTTATATAGCTAAGAGATGTGTGTTTGTTAAATTACTCCTAGACGTTTTGCAACTTGGACGCTAAACTTTCGGGGGTTCATCTGTGACCCTACAAAAATTCCCCTTGGTTTACCTGTTTGTTAGTGGACATTTGATGTTTATTCACAATGCTGTGTTTTTTATGATTGTTCAAAATTACATAAAGTTCACCAAGCAGTTGGGGGCATTTTTACATAACTTGCAACAATCATAGAAAACATGCACAATGTTGCAAAAACTGTTCGTAACTTTCACAGACATCCATTACGAATACTTCAGGAAATCAGCCCCTGTGTCTGTTTGTATGTAGCGTCTCCTGGCACATAATGTAAAACTGTATTTTTTGGCCTTACGTACGACCAAGTTATGATGTTATCCCTTCCAAAGTATCAGTAGTTTTGGTAGTTTAAAGAATTGATTATTTGTCTGAATACACTGTACAGGACATGGTTGTCGCAAACTTCATCCTCTAACTCCCTGGGTTTGTGTTGTGTCCATCAGGCTCATACGATGGACAGCTCTACGTCCTTGAAGCTCTCACTGGCGACATCTTCTGGCAGTTTCAAACTGGTGCAGAGGTCAAGAGTTCACCATGTCTCGACTCAACCAATGGACACGTCTACTTTGGGTCACATGATCATTGTCTTTACGCATTGGATGTCTTGGTAACTGCACCTGATTCCTTTCCTGTCAAAACAAAATCAGATAAAAAACAAGACCAATCATATGTTTACAGATATTTCTGTTAAACTTGACCAAGCTGCAATGAAGTGTAGTGAGAAATTCATTAAGCTAACATTAGCAGTCTGTGCCATGTCCCGTTGCAAGAGTGCAATTGCACAAGTTGATTCAAGATAAATTTATCAAGTTCACTATGGAAATAGGATGATTACATTTGTTTGAATACTGTATTATGTGTTGTGAACAAAATTACATTTGTCTTCTCATCCGGCACATCGCTGCCCCATTGTCCATGTATCAGTTATTGTATTGGGACTAAATTATGGTGACATACAGCAAACATTAACATGATCTCATTAGCCTGGACCTGTACCTTCAACAATGGCGTCTCCGACTTAACATCAACATAATAGTGAGCAGCTGCTTTCATCTGACGAATCATCTGGCAAACCACCAGATGGACGTTCGCTGCGGAGGGAAAATGATTCTGACAACAGCAAACCGCAAGTACTTCAGTTCCACTCACAAAACACCCCGACCTTCCATTGACATTACTTTCCACTCACAACACACCCCGACCTTCCGATGACATTATGTTCCACTCACAACCCACCCCAACCTTCCATTGACATTACGTTCCGCTCACAACACATCCAAACCTTCCATTGACATTACATTCCACTGACAACACATCCCGACCTTCCGTTTACATTACATTCCACATACAACACATCCCGATCTTTATTTGACATTACGTTCCACTTACAACACCCTCCCCCCGACCTTCCATTGACATTACGTTCCTCTCACAACACACCCCAACCTTCCATTGACACTACCTTCCACTCACAACACACCCAACCTTCCATTGACACTACCTTCCACTCACAACACACCCAACCTTCCATTGACACTACCTTCCACTCACAACACACCCAACAATAGTCCTCATGCTCTTGACAGAGCTTACAAATATGGCAGTTCAATGCATAACCAATAAAAATCACAACAAATACTGCATTTTTACAAGAGCATCAATTTTGCATTTGTTTCTGCATGTGACGGACATCATGTGCCAAATTATATTTTGTATGTCAGCCATGCCATAAAATAGAGTCCACATTGTATTACAATAATTCTATATACTACATTACTTGACCAGGTAATTTTGCAAGAAACGTTAAAGGTGTGTAGCGTATATTGACTGAACAGTTGCTTGCATTGGAACTAGGTGCATTTTGCCTCAACAGAAAATTTTAAATTGCATTACTAATGTTTTTTGTACATTCAGCTGACATTTCAATTCGCCACCCTCTGCATCGCAACATCGTTGATAGTTCAAATCTTGTATATTTTAGTCATATATAATTGTTGGGTTTTGCTTATCCATTTCCGGACGTTGCAGCCTTGATGGATTGTCTATAGACAGCTCTTTCGTTTGCCAGTCTCCCCACTCGCCAGATGTTGGCTCCCATCCATTCCTCTATGTCCTTCCCCCATTGTCTCCTAGGTCTTCCTCTGCTTCTTCTGCCTTCCACTTTTCCTTCCATTATTAGTCTCTCTAGAGACTGATGCCGTTTCACATGGCCGAAATAACTTAGTTTCTGTTTCTTTACAAAGTTCAATAAAGTCCCGGGTATAACACCAAGCTCTTCTGCGATGGATTCGTTAGTTCTGCGTTCAGTCCATGAAACTCGTAATATCTTTCTATAACACTTGTTTTCAAATGCATTTATACGTTTAGTAATATCCTTATTAAGAGTCCAGGTTTCGCATCCATATGTAGCCGTTGGAAATATGCAGACTCAGATAATTCGTAGTTTTATATCTTTGTTCGTTGCTTTCCACAGCTTCTTCATCTCCGTCAACTGTTTACTCGCCATTGCCAACCTCCGCTTGATCTCTTTCTTTTGAATAATCTATGAAACAGATCCTAAGGTCATGGTTGAATTCTCTGCATTTCTGAATTAACATCTTCAGGTTGAAAATGTGATCTCTTGTTCCTCTTCCAGTCCGGAAACCAGCTTGTGTTCTGTTGACTTCACATTCTAATTTTGTTGTGATTCTCATCATTATGATTTTTAGCATAATTTTGCTCGTATGGCTGATGAGGGATAGTCCTGTGGTTTGAGCATTCTTGTATGTCACCTTTTTTCGGTATTGGTGTAAGGATGGCTCGTTTCCAGTCCATGGGCCATGTTCCACTTCTCCATATTTTCTTGCATAATGTGTGATAGATATCCACGCCTGCTTCTCCACCTGCTCTTATTAGCTCTGCAGTGATGTTATCAGTGCCAGGTGATTTTCCGTCTTTTAAACTTTTTTATTGCCCACTCCACCTCTGAACGCAAAGGCTCAAGTTCATCTTCTGGTTCTGTCCTCTCTCTGCCTTCATCCATGTCTACCTCTTCTGTTTCTTCTTTCTTAAACATGCTTTCAAGATATTGCTTCCATCTTTCAAGTATGTCATCGCTTTCTGTCAGAGTCATTCCCGTTTCATCTTTAATAACGCCAAGTCTAGGTTTGAACGACTGTGTCATAGACTTGATTTCCTCGAACATACTGCGACTATCGTTCCTTCTCATACATAGTTCTATCTTTTCGTATTTCTTCTCTTGATATTTCTTCTTGTCTTCCTTACACATTCATTTAATCATCTTGCACTTCTCTCTGTATTTCTCATGATAATTCTCACTCATTTCTTTGTTCTTCTTTAACTCTTTCCTTTCGTCAATCATCTGCAGTGTGTCTTTGCTTATCCATGGTTGTTTTTGTCTCCTCTTTTTAGTGAAGTGTTTGTCAGCTGATTCCATAATGATGTTCCTAATTTCTACTGCCAACTCTTCTGGTTCCTTTTCGTCAGCCACTGTCTGTAATACTCCGAAACGGTTCATAACCTCTACTCGGTACCCTTCTTTGATATCATTGACGTCATACCTCACTATCTCTTTCCCTCTCTTCAACTTTCTTAATTTTATCACAATATTGGCACTTAGCAATTCATGGTCAGAGCCACAATCGGGTCACGGTAATGTGTTTGCATTAAACACAGACGTCCTCCATCGTTTTGGTATCAGTATAAAGTCGATTTGATTTCTGTTCCGACCATCTGGTGTTGTCCAAGTGTACAGTCTTCTTTGATGTTGTTTGAAGAAAGTATTGGTGATCACCAGTTCATTCTCTATGATAAATTTAACAAGTCTATCTCCTCCCATTTCTCTCGCCTAGTCCATATTTCCCGATATTTCCATTTTCTTCTTCGTTTTGACAACTGCCAACTTTTGCATTGAAATCACCCATCAGTACTACCATGTCTCTCCTGTTTACCTCGTCAACTGTTCGTTGCAGTGTATCATAAAACGTTTCTATTACATCGTCGTCTGCAGTGTTCGTTGTTGCATAAATTTGAATACATGTTATATTCGTGGGTTTTGCTCGTATTCGTATGGTAATAATTCTGTCATTGACCAGATTTTATCCTAATAGTGCATTTTCAGTTTTCTTTGACAGATAGAATGCAACACCACTCATCCCTGGCTTAGTTGCTCCCGAGTATATAAACTTTCCTTCTGAATCCGGGCGAAAGTGTCCTTGTCTGGCCAACCTGTGTTCCGCAATCCCTAATATATCTACCCCATATCTTTCTGCTTCCGATGCTACCATTTGTAGTGTTCCACGACTCGTTTTTCTGATGTTCCATGTTGCCACACGGATTTTCCCTTTTAGCTTTTTGTTGCTGGTTTCACCTCCCGCACAGTCGGGCATACTACCGTCATCAGCTCTGGCGTTACTTCCAACATCTCCAAGCTCTTCCCCAGTATATGTCGTCCTATCCAGCCTGGGGGGCTCACCGCTAGGACCTCTCTTACTGTCTGTATTCTCCATCAAGGTTTCTTGGGCTAATACAGTGGTAGTTGCCCACTGCTTTCCGCTGGTTTGTGTATGGTTAACTCCATTATTCCTTGACTAAAAAGTCTTGCACCGCAGGACAGCGGGTCACCGGTCCTTCCACATGCGTCTTGGTAGGTACCTTGAAGCCTGGTGAAAGGCTGTTGCTGTTTCGCATTTGTAGCCGGGGGTGTAGCCAATCGGCTGGCCGCCTACTCTTCCGAGACAGTCTTTGTGTACCGAGGGCAGACGTCCCTCGACTCAATAGGCATTAGCCTACAAGCCTTCACTCATGTAGTTTTGCTGGTCAGCCGAGACCATTGCCCAGGGTGTGGCCACTGCCGTACACTAGCAGTTCCAAGGAGCCATACATGAGCTAGATAGACTGTGGGAACCAGTGGTTAGAGCCTCCACAGAAGTGGAGCAGCTGCCCATCACCAAAGGGACTATCCCTCCAGGTTCTACCCTACATATATAATTAGCTGGGTATATTGATGACAATTGCATAATCGACCATATAAACATAACAGACATCATGCGGATTGTTCACAATGAATTAGGGTATCGGTTATTTTTTATTTCTAACATTTAAAGAATGTTTTGCTAGAACTGCACCAACTACACCTGCTTTAACAAGATTTAACAACAAGATTGCCACCCAGAGAATTAACTCTAGGTGGCAGGTGGACAAGGAAGCCCTTTGGCTTATCGAGAGTCCGACCCTTTTATCTATGTGTATCCCGCCCATCTGAGGTATGTGTCGATTTTATTTTTAAACAATGCTATTGCACCACATATCATTGCAGCACTATGGTTACATTGAAACAAACATGTTGTTTTTATGATTCATAATATTTTTATTGGACAAACGCAACAAAAATAATTCTCACTGCACTAATACAAACATCTACTATGCAGTTACCTTGGGTAATAAGTTGGTATTTGACTCATATTACTATTTGACCAATTGTGACCAGTTTGTCCTCGAAATACGCTAATTTAATGGTAACATATTTCGTGACGGACATCATGTAGAACACACAAATTTACGCAATATGTTTCTGCACTGAGAAGAGAAGACAGAATAGATGATCAAAACATTTAGAGCAGCATCATTGGGACAAAGAATATGAACGAATTAGCTGACGAACATAATTGGTTAAGCCATTTCCACGTTGTGGCTATTTTATCCTAATAAGCAGTCAGTGTCACGTACAAATTGATGTACCAGGTATATTCGTTTATCAGCTTTACTATGTTAATATAAAAGGTAACATTTGGATTTGTCATACTGATCTTTGCTAACTGAATATCGGAAACAATTGACATCATTTACGTTGGCATGCTCCATGCTATTTACGTCGCTATCTTTTCTGGACTGACACGTTTCCCCAAGTACCGTTCATTTTCAAGCAGTGCCGCCATATTGTCTCCAATTCCACAATGAATCACTACTTGCTGTTGCTAGAATACCAAATCTCTGATGATGGTACTCATTAAAATCAGTAGTTTTTCCGATAGTTTTTATCTTGCAGACCAGTACTGATAACAAAAACATCAAACAAAGTAGTATTCTTAAAATCATGGTAATTGGTTAATACGAGTTTATCTACACAATATATATGCATATTGTGGGTTATATGTTATAAGAGTAACAATTTGAAGAAAAAAAACAGTAGATATGATGTCCGTCACTCACTTTCAGCAAAAATGGTTGTGACTACCAATATAATTAGTAGTCATCATAATGAAAGCTCACAAGCAGATGAATTCATCATGGCCTAAGGGGTAAATGTTCATTAGTTAGTTCGACATGTCTGACATGAGGTGAACAACCTAATGTCCGTCACAATATCAGTCCGCGCTAAAACATATATGAATACCTACAATTGTGATGCACATGTGCATCTTTGTAGACGAACGTTGTAGACACTATGCAACTTATGTATAATTTTGCTAATCATACCATAAGGAATGGGAAAATATTTTGTTTCACACTTCATATATGTTCGCAGCAACTGAGGTGAACTGATCATGTCGGTACGTTATGATGCTGGAAAACTCGTGCAATGATAACATACACTTACTTACTAAGTATGAAATATGCACATGGAAGTGATCACAACAGATTTTCATGACAAACGTCAAGGTTAATTGTGCACGTGACAGACATAATGCAATTCTTGCATGTACAGTACAACTAAACACAAATACGTGGAATCAATATCAAACCACATTGCATGTGAGACACTAGGGATACGCTAATCTATAGAGGTAGTAGTCAATTTTTAGTGCAATATGGCTACTCTGAGGGAAATCTGAACATGATGTCCGTCACGAAATTTGCATTAAAACACGGACAGGATGTTTGAACATCCACAGATATATGCCAATTAAAGATACCCAGTTATTTTTTGCAGTATGAGTGATGTAATGTGAAATTTTAAGAGCGTATTAAGTGACTGCTAATAATACAGTAAGTTACCTTGCCGCTTATCTAAAAACCGCTTTACGGACATCATACAAAATGTGCTATTTTTTATCAGGCTGTAATTTTTTTTCATTTATTTCAAACTGGTTCTTGACACCTATTTATTTTATCTTTGAACCAGAAAGACAAATGGCGGCGAGTTTTTAAATTAAAAAGCCTTCTAGTGACATACTAAACATGAAAAAAGACAAGTGACATTTGGGTGGGGGTTCCAGTTTGACCAATCATATCTTTGGAACCAGCTGTCGTAGAATAATATTGAATATGTCTGTGTTTCTGAGGATATTTGCCATACAGATAGCCTGAAATTAGCAGTATATATTAAAATGTTTTAAAGTAATGACCATGAGACAAGAAGGTGGTGAATTTGAAATGGGAACATTTTCCGTGGCCTGACCCAAATACTTTGTGTCAGTTGTTTGTCTAACCATTTTGTTGAGTTGTGCAGTTTATGGCAAAGATGTCCCAGTGTCGTGTGTGGCAGGTTCAAATCCTGCCTGTGTTCAGTGTCCAAACACAACAGGTTGTGCACATACACTGATTCCATTCAACAACTTCAGCCGCATTTTATAACGTCACCGAATTGCATCGGTATTTTATTTCCACCTATAGAGGTTTTTCAGTCACGTGTTAATTATCATGTGACGTTTATTTTTCCACCATTTTAACTGTCAAGCTTCATGATGTCTGACGATACTGCAAACTCCAAAATTAAGTTGTCTACAATGGTGCTGAGTTTAGATGTTGCATGCAAACACAGGTATATAGAAAAACTATTGCTTGCTGGTGTCACGGACCCATATAGTGTTGCCGGAAATGTTGTTTACACCATTAGAGAAGTGTTCCGCAAGCCAACTACCGAACTTGCAATACCCGGACATATACAACTACCTAGTAAACAGTCCTTCGCCTTACACCAGCGAGTCGCTAAAAGCATTCAAGTCTTGACGCATATCGGTATTTTATTGCTGGATGGGTGGAAAACTCCATCGTGTGGAATATTTCAGGCAAAGATAGTGCTTGTGATGTCAAAAGTGAAACACTTGCAACATCTGAACGAGCCTCCTCTCAAAGTCTGGGTGATTGTGTGCACCGATGGGCAGGTTGTGTGTTGCCACTGCACATGTATTCAATTAAATGTCCATTCAATCAAGTGGGACAATAGGTTCTGCTAAATTGGTTAAAGCACAACAAACATGAACCATTTTGTCCAACGTTGTCATCCCACTGTTGTCTGATTGCAATAAAGTTATTGGAATGGTATTGCCCAACTTTGTGTACTTATGTCTCGCCATGCCTATCACACGTTCTACATGAATGCGAACAGCTGTGAAACCTCTAGTAGCTTCTACATCCAACAGGCTCAGTTGATTTTTGCCTCTGGTGAATGCCGGAATTTGCAAGTTTGCTGCATGTAATCCGACAGAATCACTGATGTCAAATCCTCTATCTGCTAATATTAAGTCTCCCGGTGTCAAGTTCTGCAAAAATTCAGTTTTCTGTGACAAACTTGTCAATTGTTCGTCCACCCCAGCCTTTCAAAATGTATGAAATCACGCCCAATGGAGTTATCCCAATCAAATATTTCACGGTGTTATGAGATTTGTAGCTTGAGTAAGTCTGTGCCCTGGCTTTTAAATCGCTAGGCCGCTCTATAAAAATTTCAAAACAGTCGATGATACAGACACATTTGTGGAACTTTGCTCTAAATGACACTGGGAGACTTTTTCGCAAACATTCACGTTCTGGCCACATCACCAAGGCTGGGACAAGACGACAAAACATCACATTAATAACAGATTGAAATAGTCTTGACGCAGTAGCTAGGATACATTGAAACAGTAAGCAAGAAACTGAATGTTCAGATTTAAATGCAACCTCATGCATGTCAATACCGGTACTCAAATATGGGTAGACAGTTATGAATATTGTCAACATCATGTGATGGCATTCCGATAAAGCACTTCACTTTATCATCATTGTCTACAAATGACATCTCATCTATGGAGCATACAGACATTTTTTACGGAGGCACTCATTGTCTGCTCTCAAGCTGTCGCACTCATTCTGTATTGCAGTAATGTCATTAGTCGTTAGTTCGGTTTGAGTGGCAATGGTGTCATCATTCTCAGGAGGAGATTCAAGCACATCAGCAACTGTTTACTCCGTGTCATTCGTGACAGACTCCTTGCCGAGTTCACCAAGCTCCAGTAGAGCACTTGCAGCTGTTGCCACATTTTGGTTGTGGGCTTTTCGCCGTTTCGAGTGTTGTCGTCATTCAAACTTATTCAGCGCAGCAATTTTCGCCCTTTTTGTAGGCGACGGAACATGACGGAAGATGCTTGGGACAAAATCTGGTGATAGAGGATTGTTGCTCTTCTTTCCTGAAAAAAATATGGCCACAAATAATCATAAAACCTGTGAACGAAATATGATGTAATTTTCATTAAAACATTAGATAATAAATTATTAATTTGATCAAATTTGCACTACTAAACAATATGACTGCCTGACAGGCATCGTAAACGATTTGTTTGGCTATGCTTATGCTGAGTGTCAGTGTCACAGTGACGTCAACGACTACACTAACGGGTCAGCCTCAACGGCAAGGGCTGACACCGACAGGCCAAATGTTTACTTAACGTGGTCGTTGCTAAAAATAGGTTAACTCTAATAAACACACTCATTACGTATCACATACAAGTAAATAGTATCAGAATGACACTACGGTAACTGCGACAACTAATGCCATCACGATTTAACTCGATAGTAGCTAGCAGTAGCAGCTAACACTATCACAGTATCAGTGACACTGTCGGTGCGCGGGCTTCACAAACCTGCTACAAAATGATTTAACAAGATTTAACAAGATTGCCACCCAGAGAATTAACTCTAGGTGGCAGGTGGACAAGGAAGCCCTTTGGCTTATCGAGAGTCCGACCCTTT
This sequence comes from Paraescarpia echinospica, assembly GCA_020002185.1. NCBI lineage: Eukaryota > Metazoa > Annelida > Polychaeta > Sabellida > Siboglinidae > Paraescarpia > Paraescarpia echinospica. The sequence continues at coordinate 63,244,435 of CM034537.1, forward strand.
TATCTATGTGTATCCAGCCCGTCTGAGGTATGTGTCGATTTTATTTTTAAACATTCACGCTACTAGCACCCACACAATCAGCAGACAATCTGTTCCATTCATTTACAGTCCTTTGTGAGAATGAGAACTTTCTTATATCTAATCTACACTGCTCCTTTGCTAATGTAAGTTCATGCCCTCTAGTCCTTCTATCTTTCTTAACTGAGAAAAAAATATTTCTATCAATATTTTCATAACCCTTCAATATTTTAAACACTTCTATCTGATCTCCTCTCAACCTCCTGGTCTCTAGTGTTGTTAAACCGCATTTTTTTAGGCGTATTTCGTAACTAAGATCCCTCAGTTTTGGTATCATTTTAGTTGCTCTCCTCTGCACTCTTTCTAGCATATCTATGTCCTTCCTGCGATACGGCCTCCACGCTTGAATACAATATTCTAAATGAGGCCTAACTATTGTTTTGTACAGCGGTATTATTAGCTCTTTTTCCTTATACGTTGTTTCGCCTAATTAATCCAAGGATTTGATTTCCCTTTGAAGCTGCAATTCCGCACTGCTCTGAAACCTTCATATCAGCACTAATGTAATGGTTAACCCTAAGCTAAGTCCTTTTCTTTTTCAGTAGTACTTAGTACAGTACCCCCCATTGTATATTCTACCTCTTCGTTCCCATGTCCTGTGTGGAGGCATTTACATTTCCCAAAATTGAACAGCATTTGCCACTTTTCAGACCATTTGATCAACCTGTCAAGATCATCTTGTAAATGCTGTCTATCTCCATCACTTTTAATCCTTCTAAATAGGCACTTCAATGAATCCTGCTACCGCGATGTTTTTACGTGCGCGCAGCGGCGTCGCTGCAGCGCCGTCTCGTTTACTCGGCACCTGGGTAGTGTTTTATTTCAACCTCTATTTTCGCGCTCTTTTCCCGGTCGTTTACGTCATTCGCAGCGGGATTCCTTTTGCGGGTAAGTCGAACTTTCTGTACGTCCTTTTCTTTTTCAAATTTGATCAAAATTATGGTAAATTTAATCGATTTGATGACATAGCTGTGTTTCAGTTGCAAAATTTATAGTCTAGTAATGATTTGTATCGAACGATTATGTCTGTAGGTAGATCTATAGGATTAAATTAGTATGTGTTGAAAATTTCGTTGGCGTAAATGCTCGTGCAATGTGGGTTTTGCGCCATTCAAAACATGTGACATTTGAGCTATCTGTGTCAATATGACCGAGAGCGCGTCACCGGAGACGCGGACCGAGATCATGGAGCGCCTTGATCATGACTTATTTAATTAATGTCTGTGCCTTTTAGTGAAAACAAAAACAACAGTATCTGATTTAACTTTAAGATAGGGCCTATAATGATAATAATATTACTTAAGTTATTAATTTATTTAATGTTTATAATTTATAGTTATACGGGTCAAGCCAATTCTGCTACTATTAATTATTAATATTAATTAATGATATAGTATTACTATTATTACTAGTAATCGTAGTATTATTAGTATGATGTTGTCAACTAGTAGTATTTGTTAGTCAGAGTTAGGTTTATACATTTTAGTTTGACTGAGTTAGGCTTGCTAGAATTTAGAAAATACAAATTTTATATCCAGTCCTGTTAATATTCAATTTGTTTTGAAAGGCTGATATTTAAAATAACTAACAATCAATTAATTGTTTTATTAAATAGATTATTTAATCAGTTTGTCACTATAAATTAAAATTATGTACCATGATTCATCAAAAGTTGTCAATGTGTTTAGCATGCAATGCATTATATTTGTGATGGTGACATGTAGAATTTTACAGTTATCTTAGCCATAAGTAACAAGGGCAGGGATATCAAAATATTTTACAAGATTTTGCAATCAAGATTTTACATGTAGAATAAAGATATTTATCATTGTATGATACATGACTGTCTTGTTATTTCAGATATTTTGAGATTGACTGATCTTACAAACACAGTGACTCTTATCTTAAGTATCAATCAAAGGTTTTGTCAAGATAGTTAAGAACTTAACTTAAGGACATTACGTTAAGTGACTATTTAACTAACGTCATTAGTTAAATAGTGTGATTAAAGAGTGAATGAAAGTATGGCAGCAATATTCCTAAATAGATCTGAGTTAGATGCATGCCAGAAAAACATTTGAAAATTGTGTACTTGGTAAAGATGATGTAAGTGTTAGCAAAGGTTTTTTATATTGTGTATATCTTTCTGCAAACAAGGACATGAATAACGCAACACACATTTATTTGTCACTTAGAAATCTCATCAGGACTGTTGTTGACTTTAATTCACTACAAAAAATAACATGTAAAGAAAATAGATTTTTTATTCACTTCACATTTTTGACATTTAAAAAATTCTGATGTGATAGTAGTGCACAGTATGTAATTAAGTGTTAGAAGAAACTGTGCATCAGGTTTCCACGTTGACGTCGTTGCACAGCTTTTACAAAGAGAAACCATGTCAAGCAAAAACCATTATATGTAATTATATTCATGAGATATATCTTTTTTCCAGGACATGCAGACAAGACCAACTTTGGTGATTGTTGGGCACAGTTTTGTGCGACGGATGGGCAGTGCCTGTCATGCCGGTCGGGTAGGTGGAGACATTTACAGATACTATCGACCGGATCTTGATTTGGGCAGTATTTTTGGAAAGGTCGTTTTCCAAGGGAAAGGGGGTCTTACTTTGGATGGCCTCTTTCAGCAACTGGGAGCTGTGCGGGCAGTTGCACCAACTGTTGTTCTGATTGACATTGGGACAAATGATCTAGGTAATGGTTGGGTACCTGAGGAGTTGGCAGAGGGTATTGTAGCATTCGCTCGCGAACTGCTAACAATACCTTCTGTGGCCCAAGTAGTAGTTTGCGAGATATTAACTCGTATACCTGTACAGTTTGGCCAATTTAGAGTTAGGCCTGATTTTGATCGTGCTCGTCAGATTGTGACGAATAAGGTGCGGGCATTGATCGCTGACTCGGAAAGCATAACTTTCTTCCATCATCGTAAGTTGACAAAAGAGAAAAATTACGCGAGAGATGGTGTGCACATGAGTGCATTTGGCATGGCCAGATACGTGAATAACATGAGGGGAGCGGCTATAGCTGCTGCTAAGCGATGCTTGCAGTAGAGGTTGGTGACTTTCCTGGTGTTACTCATGTGCACTGTTTCTCGACCCATTTTTCTCTATAATTTTTATAATTGCACTTTTATTAACTGTTCTGTATGTAAATTCCAATTTATAAAAAAAATCCAAAATGTTTTTTCTTCAAAAATCTCAAAAAAATCTGTTTACTGGTACATGTCTTGATATCTGGCATACTACAACTTCCTGCATAGATCGTTTGTTCCTTTGCCAATGATGAACACCTTTGCATCAGTTGTTGGCACAGCTTGAACTTCCTATAATAGACCATCCATGGTAAGTCTTTCCCGAGGTAAACTACCTTTTCATAAATATCGCTCATGATAGATCTGGTCCTAGTACTGTGACACACTTCACCTGCCCGAATAACTTGCATCCATCGTACAAAACTGTGTCTGACATTTACCTGTGAAGGTACCAAGCCACAGAGTCGTCTGAGTCTGACACCCATCACCTGCCTGCATAGGTACACATTTAGTGTGGCTGATTATATATCTGATAGCTACATTGAACAGTGTCTAGCCAACATGACACGAATATTACTTATAGACATCATGTTGAAGAACACAATGTTATTTTACAAGATACTGAAATATGAACATTGCTGCACAGATCTTGCAGTCTACTGGCATTAAACTATGAGACAATCAACTGCCAATATTACAAAAAGACTGCATTGTGAGCACACCAGACTTCTTCTTCATGACTTGACTCCCATGGGGAGTAACACAGAAAGCAGTCTTGCATTTGGTGCATTTGGGTCCAGCGACGGAATACTGTGAACAATTTATGAACATTACTTCATCAAGTTCATGTTGAAATGCAGAACATTACATTATGAAGCAGTGACAATTTATTACTGGACTGTACTGAGCCTGCAACATTCATCCAACCTGTCAGGACACAGTCACACATAGACACAGTGAAGTATGACTACTCTATTGATCTGTTGAGTTTGTGTGTTATTTAGCCAATATTTACTTATTAATAAAGTTATTGTTAATGATATATATGACTTGTTAATGTATATTTATTATAATGTTTAATGTGGTGGTAAACATTGCATAAATTATATAACTGTCTTCATAATTATGGACATTCCAGCCTTTTATCAAAATGTCATATATTTTATCAAAATAGCCAATATTAACTTATTAATTAAGTTACTGTTAATGTGAAATGACTGGTTAATGTACATTTATTACTATAATTAATGTGGTTTACTGCTTTCATAAATTATACAAATATCTTCATAATCATGGACATTATGGCCTTTTACTGAAATGTGTCGGTTTGCCGAGGTTGCGCACTAATTAGCCAATATTGACTAATTAAATAAATTATTAAATAATTTGTTAATGTATATTTATTACCATTATTAATGTGGTTATACATATTGCATAATATGTATAAATATCTTCATAGTCATGGACATTATGGCCTTTTACTGATATGTTTTGGTCTGTCGAGGTTGTGCGCTAATTACCCAATATTGACTAATTAATTAAATAATAATTATTTTTTATTGCATATTTATTACCATTATTAATGTGGTTATACACATTGCATAATATGTATAAAATCTTTATAATCATGGACATTATGGCCTTTAATTGGAGCGTTTTGGTCTGTTGAGTTTTGCATGCTACATAACTAAAATTAACTAATTAATTTGGTTATAATTAGTACTAAAAATATTAAATATTATAAATTTGTTACTCTTGTCAATGTGTTTGAAAACCCTGAAGACAGTATTTAAATATCTGTATAAATAAAAAAGTTATTACATTTTAAAGCAAATATTTACCTATAGAAAACACAAAAATGAGTCCATTTTGCCATTGTAAGAGGCACAAAAATGACGCTGTTTTTCCGTCTTAAAATCGCAATATCTTTTGATCTATTAAAGGTATCTTAATAAAATAAACAGTTATGTGATCCTTAACCTATTACCTTTAATTTAAGCCCATTCCCAATGTTCTAGCATGATATTTAATTTTTTGTTGAAGTGCCTATTCTAAACACTTTTGTTTTGTATCATCCGCAAATGATGCGGATGATGCCCACAAACACGCGATTATGGTATTTGGCTGCCAATTGTTGCGTTTCACTGCTGCGGTCCACTTTTCTCTACGTTCTTTGTCAGTAGGAAAACGATAAAATGGCACATTTGGAGTGTTACCTCTCCGATTATTGCAACCGACAGCACTACATGTCTCTGGCATAGCTTCTGACGCTTGACAGCAAAAATGGCGTCACAACAAATATCACGTGACCCCGTGACGTCACATGAAAGCCCTCTACTGGAAACAGTTGACGGAATTAGCATGACACTTTTAAATAATTATTTTAATTTTTTTTAAACATTCCTATGGTCTTGTATAACCTAGTTCACCAGAGATATACGTATTTACGATATGTTCTTTTCTACACGGTCTTTAAACAACCTGTGAAAACCTGTACTGTATTGAGTAGTGAACCACTCTCCTCCATAGGGCGCCACTGTGGGAACAATGGCTTTTAGTGTCTCTTCCGAAAGACACAGTCAATGTGAGATGAACACAAATTTCAAAAGATCAAAATAATGTAAGGGAAGGTTGGCCCCACGATAATAGGGAAGCTTTGAGCCACTCCTGAACGTTGTTAATGCTTAACCGACCTTTATTTTGTCGAGTTCTCTAGAAACAGGCTTTGATACTTACAACTCCATTTCATTACGGACAACTAACGGTGCGCAAAATTACAATTGCGCGCGTTTTAACCAATAACATATTTTTGAGTAGAGCTATACACACACATGCACACGCACACGCACACGCCACGCACAAACACAAACACACACACACACACACAAACATACACACACATACACACACACACACACACACACTCACTGTGGTCTGTGGAGTACCTTACACTCTCCAGAACAACTGGTCCGTGTGACTGCCTACTTTTCCGAGGACATTACACCGTTTTACATCAGTATACATCAGCTTGTCGTCAAAACTGGCCACCAGAAGTCGCTGTTTGCAACAAAAAACTGTTAATATAAAAACGTTTTTACGCCTAGTATAGACCAATTTCCTTTGTCTTGGGATGGACGCTCACGAAACGCGCACGTTATAGTTATTTTTATAGTTGAATAAGCTCCTGAAACGAACGTACGGTAATTTGCTCATTATCCAAGTAGACAATGCACTTCGTATTTATTGGAAAACGCCACCAATGCCAAAATCTGCCGGGGAAACTGTTACGAAAATGCGGAAAACTCTGACAAGCGTCATCGACATTTCCGTGAGTCCTGGCTGCAGAATCCACGAATGGAACGCTTCATATAACTATAAGAAGTCAAGAAGACCACACATGACCAGGAGCCAGAAGAATGTGGCTCCATAGGCGCGGAACTGGGGGGGAGGGGGCAGTTGTCCCCTCTGGAATTTCTCCGGGGGGGCAGACATATGGTTCTGCCCCCCCCCCATGAAATGTAAGCGTGAATGTTTGTTTTTGTGGCGAGCGTCAATGGCCGGTGGAAATGTATTAATATGTATTTTTGTCGACTGTGAAAGGTGTGTGCAATTGGAGGGCGGATATATGGTTTTGTGCCTCCCCCTCCTAAAACTTCGACAGAAAACTTAAGTTCGATATCGTAGTTAGCGAGACAGCTGAAGTCGAGACCGCGTTTTTTTTAGTATCGGTGTCACTAACGCATGCTTCTTGACCGCATGTACCACGCCCGATTCGACTGACGTGTTCATGATGTCTGTAAGAATCGGTGCTAGTACGTCGATGTTGTCTTTCACCAGGCTCGTCGGCATCGGGTCAATGTCGCAGGATTTCGCAGACGACTGGAGAAGTAACCACACACATGTGCTGGTGATTGTTTGTATGAAGAGGCATTTGACTGGTGTGGCTTTTTTCTTTGTATTGATGGCATGTTTAAATCTAGGTTTGTTTCAGGGTGATTCTGAACATGCATCCACCACATTTAGATGATGGGTGTCACTGCTACAACATCCTAAAACTGTCAAATAGCATTGCATTGAACGGTGCGAGTTGAACTGTCACGTTTATGATGTGAGGTAGGTAACTAAAGATCCGGTGCTTTTGTCGCAAGGGGAAGAATGGGAGAAGGGTTCTCCCGTTTGGGTGAGAAAAAATAATTCAACGATTTAGTTACCACTTTCTGGTGTATTTCTATCCACATGAGTTCTTATTAGCATATCCAGAACTAAGTTTTACGTGTACGTTTATACATAGCTTTGCTAAATTCAAAAAATAAAAAAGTCTTAAGAAATCGGGGTGGGGGGCAGTTGACCCCAAAAAATACAAAATAGTGCCCTTTTGGTTTAAAGGTGCCTTTTTTTCTAGCGTATAATACTGACGTCACTGTTGTTTTTGTGATTCCATGCTAGACAGTGCACTCTGAGCGAAGCATACGAAGAGATTTCGTTGGCGAGTAAACGCATCCGGGACTGCAGGACAATCCCGCCAGGATGGGATGAAATATGGCGCCGTGTTGGGCTGGTGGCAAACTCAAAAGGTATTGAGATTCGTAAACCCTGAACGGCACAGCATCAGCGCCATCGTCGCGCCACTGCTGGAGACAGATCAATCAACAGCTGACTACTATCGCATCAATATATTTTACCCAATTATTGATCACGTCCTTGACTAGTTGGCTGGACGATTTTCGAATGACCATCGTGGACTCACTGCAACTGAAGACCTCCTGCCGTCCAACCATTCAGAAACTAGACGATGCCAGGGGCGGATCCAGAGATGGTAGGCTAGGGGGAGACACAAAAACCTCCACTGGCGGCGGAACCAAATGTTTTAAAACAAAAATTTCGCTACCGCGCCGCCGTAAATTAACATCTCCACTGTCTCGGCTCGACTGTGACATCGGAAGGCGTGGGGGTGCTATTGGATTTTTATCGTCGCTGCGCGGCCGTAATTTAAGCTCATCTTGAGGTTCTGAGGGGGAGCTGGGGGTGCCGTTCAAAATTGTTCGTCTTTCACCTTATTGTAACCTAAATGGGGACACATTTCTAAAGGTCTAGAGGGCACGGTGACGTGGAACCCATTCAAAAAAAGGTTTACACTCATACAAAATGTCAATGGTCTAGTGTGCTCGTGCCCCCAGCCCCCATGGATCCGCCTATGGGCACAGGGTTAACTGAGTACTACAATATATATCGGTTCGGCTGAACAAAAAGAGCTTCCTGTGAAAGAGGTACGATGACCCTCAAATTCCACGATCGTCGTCTTCACGAGAAGTGCACTCTGGATAAGTTTAACCTGCAGAGACCATTGGAAATACTTCTACTTATCAGAACTTCCACTTATCAGGATCTATGTGTTTTGTTTTGTACATTGTCATCGGTTAACTTTGCGCGAAGTCTGCGCTTTCCATATCCGCACACTGAAGTACGCACACGTAAAGCAGTGTCAGAAACCCCGAAATGCAAGAGTATCTCAATCCTTAAAAAGGCATTACACCAATCCGGCGTTTTATATCCGTGCGGGCGGACGAAATTTCATTGTTTTGTTAGAGCGATTTTCAGAATTCGAGTTAACCGAATGAAAGAAATATGAGCGTGCTGCTAGATAGAGTCGACTTAACCGAAACTTCGGCTTAAGAGGAGTCGACTTATGCGGATTATCTTTTACTCTATGAGATACAAAGACAACCGGGACCGAGGAAAAAGAGTCGACTTATGCGAAAATTGACTTAACCGAGTTAGAGTAATGAGGAGTGCACTGTATATCCATAGAAAGTCAAATTATCTTCCCACCCCGAAGAGGATTTGTGTAAAGCTAATTGACTAATTGGCTACTCACTGCACGAGACGGCGAGAAGAAGTGATCTTGTAAAACAATTTCAGACGGGTTTAACTGTTGGACCGATATTCCGTATACGATGCGTAACTGTAGATTTTGATAAATGCATTGCCATTTGATATTAATTATATCTTTTCGTGTATTTTTTTCATTCCCACGCAGCATGCGACCGATACTGAAACAATATTTGAGTCGCGTGCGAAATTCTCCAGAAAATACACTAGATAGCATCAAGAGGAGGTACATTTTCTGGGAGAGAACACCCGCGTGAATTTCTATATTTTAGTGTATTTTTTACTACAACAGTTGTACATTTAATATGACACCCAATGCAAATTTAATTATTGTTATATCATTATATTGTACATTATTATTATACCATATTGTACAACTGGATAAATAAAAATCCCGACTGCCTAAGGGGGTGACTCACGGAGAGGAATCAGTGATAAAAGGAGAGTACTGTTAAATGATGGCACTTGCCTCGATTTTCCAGGGTCCGTGATGTGACGCCACCATTTGTCGCTTGCAAGACTGTGACGAAGATGATTGGTTAAGCTGAATCAGGTGACCAATGAAAGTGACTCGTGCTAGGCGTACTAAGTCGTCAAATTAGAGCAAACTTGTCTCAGTTTAAACAATTTAATTATTTTTGTTATTTCCAAGTGGAAAACAAACAAAGAAAACTACAAAGCAATAACATAAACCATTTACAAATGGAAATGGTGGAAGATTGAAGCATAGTACTTATTAATCACTTCCCCAACACCAACATAACTTGTACAGGCATGTTTGTCAAACAGTTGTAACAACTGGGAACTGTATATTTAGAAAAACTAATTCACGAGTATGTTCAATTACATTTGTACATGTATATATAAAATATATTCACCATTACCGCATTACGTGCATGCACGGTAATTATTAAGAAATATGTGCTGAAGCCTTTTTGAGTATGCGAACTATACCTGGACTAGTTATTCTTTCGTTATAGGAGTCCCACAATTTAACTCCATATACAGATTATACACATCGACATCAGAATTGTGCGAGCATATCAGTAAAAATGCGAAAAAGTGTACAATTACAAATCACAATTACATAGAACATTCGAGTTTGGCGTATATGACAAGCATATTTTGTGATATATACATTTAAATGAACAAAAACGGCGTGTCCCATCCATATTTATGTCCTTGCAACTATTGCCCAAGAATAAATATGACAGATAATGTAATAATGAAAGTGTTTCTTTAACAGAGACATGTTGACGCAACTGAGTGGCAAATATGAAGGACTTTAGTATCTGCTACTTTCTTCATTGTGTTGGTTCAATTAGTGGTACAAATTGAAGTAATCTCTGTAACGTTTTTAAACCGCATATGACAAGAAAAAACAGTTATGTGAATAAACAGAATACTTTTCCGTAACAAATGAGATGTATTATAGTTTTAATTTAAAAACAATATTATCCTAAGTACAACCGTTACTTTAGACTTAGTTAAAGTTGACTTTAAACACTGTGTCAAAAACCCGTTACGGAGATTACCTTTGCCTTTCAGGCTATTTTTCCAAGGAACCATCTATCTGTTTTACTTGTGTGTTGGCTACTTTATTCATCCTACGAAACTCGGTCACTGTCATATAAATAGATTTCCTGCTGCCAAGCAATAACGCGCAATTGCGGATATCGTGTTGTTTGTAATCTCCGTAACGTGTAATCTTCGTAACGTAAACCGGATAACCTGAAAACCACTATTGTCACCGGCCCTGTCAATGTGGAAAAGGCCCTTTCAATGTGAAAAAGTCATTATTGTCACCAGTTTGACCAAACAGTGCACCTGCAAGAGTCTCGGCATCATATTTTTTAGTAAACCTATTTACTGAAAACCACAATTATAACCATTGAGTTACATCCTTGCTGAGCTGCTCGGGGTCATTTCCGGAACAAAACATATTTGCATTCGAACCACCTTTAAACTTCAGTTACACGTTACACAGTAAAATGCAACGAAATTACAAAAGGAAGTGCGTTTGAAAAAGTGTTTGCATTATCAAAAATACAATAAGGTCTATATAGCATTACTTGTAGCGTAGCTCAGTCGTCTAAGTGTAGTAGTGCCATTTGATGGTAACAGTCAAACCATGTTTTGCGTCCAGACTCTTTCTGGCGAGTTCACGCAGTCGGGCGGACTAGTGTTGGCACACGATGGTCTTCGGTTTAGTGTTGTGTATATTTCAATACATCGATCAGGCTTGCCCAGTTTTTTCTTCCAGTGCTATTATTTTCTTGGCCCTTGCGTCATCTAAGCGTACTTGATCCGTATTCCCGACATCCTCCTGGGTAATGTCTTCCGGCGCCACTTCCGACTTGCCGCCAAAGCATTTCCGCCATACGTCGTAGGCAGCAACGGCGACCAAAAGTGGGAGAGGCGTGGTTAGGCCCGTAGCCACCGGCCCAACCAGCGCAATTTCGACCTCCGGATGAGGGAGACAGTTAATCATCACCATGGATGCGATGAGGGTGTTCTGGATGCCCGTCTCGATGCTGATAGTGAGAACACTCACCCGGGATTGACGACAAACGGCAGCAAGAACGGCGCCGAGTACGAAGCCAACGTAGGGCAGAACACACCCAGCTACCAAGATGGGCATGGTGAACATCGTGAATACGTACGAATATATGTAGAGACCGACGACGACAGCGGCTATGACGACTATGACAAAGAACGGACGCAGGCCTTTGATGATGACGTTGGCGACGCGGGGTTTGAAATGAGCGATAAGGACTCCGACGATCAGCGGCACGGTGAATGCGACGAAGCTGAGAGCCATGCCACCGAAGGGCAAGACGATATGCATGTCACCACCCAGCGTAGTCTGGCCGAGAGTAAGAAGCCACAACGGCATCATGACTGCAACAACAACGGCATTGTGAAGTTGTGACTGCAACATCGGCGGCAGCATTATGACTGCAAGAACGACATTGACAACAAGACTACAAAACGGCAACGGCATCATGGCTAAAACAAAAACGGCATTGTGTCAGCAGTATTTTATTACTATAATCATCACATCATCCTATTTTATACATTTTGTCTTCCAATGTGTATGCAAATAGTATTAAATTTGCCAATATCCTCAACTATCTCCCTATGGTTCTACTTCTCCTAACGGAAGAAGTTGCATTTCCGTATGCCTACTCTTTATTGATAATGCAGGCAGATTTGATCCCGGAACATTGCATACGTGAAATTGTGTGTTGCATCAAGCTAAAGGAAACAGACGAATTTCTCACCGACACAAGCAATATTGCTGATCAAGGTCATTGTGACGCTGAGTGAAACGTCTCCGCGAAGCAAGAGCGTGAACATGTTGCTATAGCCGCCTCCAGGTGAACAGCCGATGGCAAAAAATCCGAAGGCTGTCTCTTGGGTGAATCCGAAGGCCTTGACGGTCGCATACGCCAACTGACGAACACAAATCGAGCACATGAATTCATGTGAATGTGGATGACTGAACCTGCTGTGCCTATTCTTTATTGTTATATAAAAAATGATCACTTGAAAATATAAAGTAGACCTAAATACATTTGTGTAAGTGCTGTATCTGGAGCTAGTACGTAATGGCTAGGCAGAAATGTGTTCACGACGTTGGAATATGCATTCCAATCAATAAGTATGAATTTAAATAATGTTCACAAATGCTAAACGATTTGTTGGTTTGAGAACGCCATATTTAGCATAGTTTACGTCTTGTAGGATTCCCCGATAGGCCAACTTCGACCGTTCATTAATAAAATCTAGCAAGTAGGATGTCAAAATATACCAAGCGATAACATTGGTTAATAAGTAACGATCCTTCATAATAAATACGGTTTACTCCGGGTTTATTGCTGCAAAATTATTTAGGCCCTACTTCAAATCAACCGATTACATGACCTTGTGTGAAAGCTTTGAACCGAACAGCTGTATCCCGGTACACTTTCTATTACACCTCTATAAGAAAGACCGGATCATCACAATATCGTCAATATCAAATATATCTTTTGAAACATGCACAATTCTGGGAAACCAAGGAAGATGCGGCTCGACAACATCACATATTGGACGGAGTTGCCACACAAAAATATCTCAAGGCCAGAAGAGATAGAGAGGGGCGACGACAGATAGTTGATGAAACACCCACGCGCACCGCCAACGATCGTCTTGATCAAGTGTCGAGTGAGTGGTGATATTTTAGCGTCTAAAGTAGTCTGGTCGAGCTGAACTCGGCGGAGGGTTGCGAACCCATATATCGTCTCTCAGTCCGCGTTCCTGCTGGTGATATCGCGACTGACATGTTATTCAGTTAACGGCCTGTCGTACATCACGGTCCACGTTAGGCTGTGACATTAGGTCCTACCGTAACTCGCGTTAACCATTCTATTTACCGTGTGCCTATTTACAGCGTAGTCAAAAATAAACTGCGCATTGATGTTTCAACGTCATATTGTTTGACATAGGCTTACAGACCGGAAGTTCCAGTTCAGTAAGTGCCGTCAAGGTTGTGATAGTTATTAATACGTTGTAGCCTCAAACATGAACACACCGTGGACTTTGACGTGCACTACCGTTACGCCATTCTGACTTGACACATCACACACACGCACGCACACATATCTCGAAAAATTAAAGCGTGGCCGAAGCAAACAAGAAATTTTATAATTGTAAATACGCTACTGACATTCCTCCACACACACACACACACACACACACACACACACACACACACACACACACACACACACACACACACACACACACACACACACACACACACACACACACACACACACACACGCACGCACGCACGCACAACCATGGGAACTACAGCCGTAGTGTCCCCAGTAAGTGCCGTGCACTATCGTTACGCCATTCTGAATTGACTTTCTAATTAAGGGATTCTATAGGTGAACACACACACACACACACACACACACACACACACACACACACACACACACACACACACACAAACATCACACGCACGCACGAACGCAGCACACGCATCTCAAAAAATTAAAGCGTGGCCACAGTCCGAAGCAAACAAGAAACTGTATAATTGTAAATACGCTGTTAACATTTTGCATAAAAACTCCACGCACGCACGCACACACAACCACGGGACACTACAGTTCGTCTCTCCACCATCTCGCCGGTCTTCCTCTAGATCGTTTCCCTTCGTAAGGTCTCCAGGTTGTGATACGCGATGTCCACCGGTTATCTCGTAGTCTGCTGATGTGCCCTGTCTAGGTCCACTTCTGTCTTCTGACTTCCTCTATCACGTCTTTGCCCTTTGTCTTCTCTCTTATACTCAGATATTTTTTTCTACGTCTTTCCATCTTTGTTTGTGCGGCTGCTAGCTTGTTCTTTACAGGGTATATATATATATATTTATATATATATATATATATTGCTAACTGTAAAGGAGAAAGAGTGAACTGCAGTAATAGACGGTGATGTGTGTGTGTGTATATATATATATATATATATTATATATATATTTGTGTGTATATTATGTTCTTTGCTATATATATATACAGGTCTCCAGGTTGTGATACGCGATGTCCACCAGTTATTTCGTAGTCTGCTGATGTGCTCTGCCCAGGTCCACTTCTGTCTTCAGATTTGCTCTATCACGTCTTTGACCTGTCTTCTCTCTTATACCCACTTTCTCCTTGATAGTTAGCAATACATTTGGGAGATCAATTTAATTTAATTGACTTGATGTATGTGTGATATTAATTAAGTTTAATTGAAAAATGTCTGAGTTCATTGTAATTTAATTAATTACCTTTCCAAGTAAATTTCCCTACGCCTGTTGTTAATACATACAAGCCACTCGCATAGTCCACAACTCAACTCAGTCTAGAGATGTTCGCTTGGTAATGTTCACAATGGTACAAATACGTCTACCTCTGGTGAAAAGTATTCCACAACCGGTATACAAAGTGCTCATATGTGACCATCGTAAGTTTAGTACCCCAAATGTCAGACTACGCCTCGTTGCACCGGGAATGTAGTCGTCGTAATAAGCTTGGGGTAATAGCGATATGTCATTGTTATATATATGTGTGTGTGTGTGTGTGCGTGCGTGTGGATGTGTGTGCGTGCGTGTGTGTGTGAGCGTGCGCGTGTGTGTGTATAGTCAGTTTTTTTCTGTAATACTAATAGATGAGGGTTTTTTCAAAAATAAATAGATAATAGTATATTATTTTTCTATTACATATATATTGCTGCCAGTTAAACGTGCAGAATAATTCATCACGTGACTACTTCCCTAGCGAAAGCTCCATCAGGCCTTCAGAAATGGATGGTGGACACGTTCCATCGTATATTTTATTAAAATTCTGGTTTTCGAAGATTAACTGGTACACTTGAAAACTGCTTGATTTTCTTACTTCGAGTTCAGATAATAACCGAATTGATGATATTTAACTCACATATCAAGTCCGCGTCGAACGTTTTCTTGTCTAGATAAATAATGTCCGTTTCACACTGACAGAAATTCCTTCTGGATGAATAAAAAAAATTCTCTACGCACTAACATGCCTATTCGTTACAGCCGACAAAGGGCAATGTTTTTATTCTAAATGTCAACAGTATATTTGCAAATATAAAGTTTCTTGTTTGCTTCGGACTGTTATGTATGTGCCCACGCTTTTTGTGATGTGTATACGTGCGTGTGTGCGTGCGTGCGTGCGTGATGTATTTGTGTGTGTGTGTATGTGTAGTGTTTGTGTGTGTGTGTGTGTTTGTGTGTGTGTGTGTGTGTGTGTGTGTGTGTGTGTGTGTGTGTGTGTGTGTGTGTGTGTGTGTGTGTGTGTGTGTGTGTGTATATATATATATATGTGTGTGTGTGCGTGCGTGCGTGCGTGCGTGCGTGCATGCGTGTGTGTGTGGTTGTGAATGTACATAGATTGTGGTTTGTCTGTAAACCCAATAATATACAATACGATAAATAATTAACTGGTACACTTGAAAATTGTTTGATTTTCTTACTTCGATTAAGTTTGATCTTTTCGAGCAGATGGCGGCACCAAATAATTTAGCATCATTCTAGAGGTATGTTATTTACAACATATCTGCGGTAGTCTAGGACAGTTTTTCAAGTAAAATATCGACATTTGACGTGTTTATTGACATAATCTTGCACTTGTGGTAGATTTACAGAATACTCTAGAGTCTGTCTAGGTAATATATACTTTGAGTGTACTTAAGATAGAACATTTTATGTGAACATTGTGTATACGTGGGTGATAATATGTGATCTTGCTATGCTGATTCATGAGTTCAACTGCTATCACCCTTGTTTTCAGAGGTTTATATGCCATACCTAATGATTATCTGATTAAAGAAATGAAATTAAATATATTTATTTAAATTTCATGAGAACATGAATAATATTATTACAAATACAATTTTATGGTTGCAAATACAATATAGAACAACATTTTGTCAAATAACATAATAAGATTTCTTTGTTTCGTGAATAAAAAAGATGAGCGGAAACCATCGAATGATTGATGAGCGACGCTTTGAGGTTTGTGGTACTACACAGACATGGAGCCAGCATGAGGGAACTTGCAAGGAAATTGAGAATTTCGAAGAATGTAATTGCTAGCATTGTGCAGAAGCACCGGCATACAGACTGTGTGAAAGATCTTCCGGGGAGAGACCGAAAGAAATCAACTACAAAACGGCAAGATCGTCGACTCATCCGTACATCCTTGAATGACCGTCGCTTGACCTCCACTGACTTAAAGAAACGTTGGCAAATTGAGTGTGGAGTTAATGTTTCTAGTCGAACAGTTACGAACAGATTAAAAGTGGCAAGATTAAGAAGCCCCTGCTCTCTGCCAAGAACCGAAAGGCACGGTTGCAATGGGGAAGGAGGCATTGACATTGGTCTGCTGATGACTGGCAACGTGTCTTGTGGTCAGATGAAAGCAGCATTGAGCTTTTCAACTCTTCAAAGAGAGGTTATGTGAGGTGGAGACAGGGAGAAAAATATAGTGAACAATGCACCATCCCAACTGTGAAGTTTGATGGTGGCAAACAATTGATATGGGGCTGTTTTAGCGGCCAAGGTGTTGGTTTCCTCCATATGGTCGACGGCGCGTTAGGCCAAGCACAGTACATCAAACTCCTTGAAAAGAGCATGTTACCGTCTGCATATGAGTTGCACGGTGGCAGAGATTACATCTTTCAACAAAGCAATGCGCAGTGTCACAAAGCAAAGAAAGTCATGGACTTTTTTTAAGATAAAGACATCACAGTAATGGACTGGCCAGCCCAATCTCCAGACGTAAACCCCATCGAGAAGCTGTGGCAAAACCTGAAAATGCAGGTTCATGACTGCAAGCCAAGTTCCCTGGATGACCTCTGGGAGAAACTAAATACTGCCTGGCAGAGTATAACACACGCCGAACTCTTAAAACTAATCCATTCAATGCCTAAGTGTCAAGGCTGTTGTTTCAGCCAGAGGAGGTGCTACTCGATATTGATATATGATACAAATATAGAATGGAAAAAACATTACAATGACAATTTCTTAAATCCTTAACTTTGTTTCATTGATAAACGCTAAAACAATTAAAACATATTATATTGCCTATTAACTGGAAAAAAACGATGTCTATTTACTGCAAAGTCGTGAATATTGCCTAACATAATCACTGTCACAGTTATATTTTTCCGGTACTGTATATTACAATAAAAACAACAAACACATATTATAAGTAAAATCTGGCCAAATATTAAGCAAGTTTCTTGCAGTTTGAATGCGAAGTGATCAATATGTCCTAACTATGTTTTATTTTCTTCTCTAATACTTCAATCGGTATGACAAAACGTGACTTACGAGAGGCATTACGAGAAACTGTGAGAAGAACCCAATAGCCGGCGCCACGGGTCGTCTCAGGACTGCCTTGACGACTTTGAGATCGATAGCGCAGCCCATGCCAATGTTGACGCACACGACAACAATGTTCAGTGAGATGAAGAAAACTACGTCGATCACACCCAGTTTCCGGATGACAACAACTGGATATGTGTCTAGGTGCGTCGAGTTGTCTATACTGCGCACGTCGTTGTCGAGCTGACAGTCTAGAGACGTCCTCCCCAAGCGGAGACCAAGCACCGTCAAATGAGGCAGACTGGCGTTGGAAGGCAGACCTGCACACACTGTCATACTGCCGCCTCCAACCAGCTCCGTGACGTCCGGATTAGCAACGACACAGCTCAGTCGAAAACAGTCCGTCGTTAAGTTGGTCTTTTTCACGTTGATCGTCGCCGTCTTGCCCAGTTCCAGACCGTCCATCTTCGCCGGAAGGAACTCTAATAACGGACCGTCGTCCGAGGTCTCATTGACGACCGAAGCTCCGGACAGAAAAGACGCGGTGACGAGGATAGCAAGGAGACGACACCCGGCCATGGCTGCAGTTCGAGAAAGAGTAACTAGTTTAACAACAGAAGACCCATAAAACCCTTAAGAGCACGCGTCATTGACACCCACCTTTACCCGGCCATTACGTATCCGGTTGGTACACGAGAGTAATAACTCTGTTGTTCACTCTTTAATAATACTACCACCGTTTGGACACGCATGGTTGACTCGCGAAAGGTGACAAGATAACATTGAAAAGGTTGGTGCGTTGGCGTTTATTAATGAGTGATCTTTCCTGATTCTCTTCGTGGTCATTACCTAGGTGACACGTGCTAAATAAGTATCAATGTTCGATGTTGAAATTCTTCAGTGAAAAATGAAAATGTCTACGTGTTCGGCGTTCGTTGCCAAAGTAGCGTCTGTTCAAAATTTTACCTTTTTAATGTTTTGTTTTCATTGTCGTCGTCGTTCATGTGGTGACGACTTTCGCGTTTTACACTGATCATGAAAATATCCAACACTTGTGGTGCCACTGAGCTCTGAATTCTAATGAAAAAGACGTCATAGAAATATTTGTTATAATTATTAATGCTATCATGATTTAGTGGTAGTAGCAGTACGTAGTAGTAATAGCACAATCGTTGTTGTTGATGTTGTTGATAGTTTGTGGTAACGACGTTAGTTGTGTATGCTGCATTGCATCAGTTCCTTAGATGTGGCACAAATTCTTCAAATGACAGGTTCTGCTTCGTAGCCGCCAGCTGCACACCCCGTCACGTTACCGCCTCGCACTACCTGTACGGCGTCGGGATTGGCGACGACACACCGCAGCCGTACGCAGTCCGTCGTTAAAGACTAATAAGTGAAACGAACCTTTCAGTTTCAATTTTTAGTTTCAATCTGAATTAAATAGACTCTAAAATAGGATACTGCTATTTAATTCAAATACTTTTAACCATCTCCGTCACCCTGTTTAATGCCACTTTTTGTCGCGTTTTCTGTGCGTTTTTGCACAGTTTCTGGCGACACCTAGCGACCGTTGGTGACGTAATACAAATAAGGGCACTTGGATTTATTATTGCAATTGCGGACTTTTTTTTATATCATCGTAGAGATAATAATCTAATACAAAAAATGTCGCTGATGGTACGCAGGAAATTTAATTACTTACTACTCTGAGTTATTGCCCTTTGAACATTGCGAATGTTTAAAATAGAAATGGGATTTAATATTGTTTGACATCACAGTAAAGATAACAATCGTATCTACAAATATGCTGCTGGATGTAACCAGGAATTGTTTTTAGTTTTTGAGTTATTTCCGTTTGAACATCGCAAACGCTTAATCCTGCAACACGACAGCGGATATAATGCAAGGTTGAGCACTTGTGATGTTCAAACGGCAATAACTCAGAAAGTAAAGACAATTCCTGTAAACATCCAACAACAAATGTGTAGATAGGATTATTATTAATAATATTAAATTTTGCGACTGCAATTTCAGAAGAAGCCTGAAACACCATCCCGCACCGTCGCGCCCCATGCTAAAGTCTGAGGGCGCTCTGCGGTATTTACTCCTATGACGCCACCAACATCTGACGGGCTGGTTGCTTTGTGACACTCAGATTGCCATGTTTGAGCGGACTTGGTGACATTAGTTCGCAATCATATATCTTCATATATATATATATATATATATATATATATATATATATATATATATATATATATATATATATATATATATATATATATATATATATATATGAAGATATATGATTGCGAACTAATGTCACCAAGTATATATATATATATATATATATATAATATATATATATATATGAAGATATATGATTGCGAACTAATGTCACCAAGTATATATATATATATATATATATATATCATATATTTGATATATTACTTGACAAGACCATCACGTTTACGTATATGAAGTTTCAATGAAATATAACATTTTATTTCACTTAGTATTTTAGTTGGTCGTATTCACGTTGATCGTCGCCGTCTTGCCTAGCTCCAGACCGTCCATCCGCGTCGGAAAGAACTCCACCAACGGACCGTCGTGTGCGTGCGTGTGTGTGCTTGCGTATGCGTGCGTTCGCGTGTGTGCGTGTGCGTTCGTGCGTGTGCGTGCTGTGCGTGCTGTGCGTGCTGTGCGTGCGTGCGTACGTGATCCATACTAAAGTGAGAGTATAGCACCACCTCCCCCCGTCTTCCGATGCCATGCCCGAGAGACAGGAGCTGAACAATGTACCGCTTTTCCAAATGTCCCGCACCCTCATAAATCATCCACGTTATAGGCCTTCAATGTTCAGAGTAATACCCGTTTGGAAACTCCCGACATACCCGACATACTAATCCTTGGTACGCATCTGATCCACATTGTATGGGGAAAAGCACCCACAGTAGGCACATTTAATGGTCCAATACGTGTTCAATTAATTACGAATTTACGTATTCATCATATTAGTAATATAACAGAATATGTTGTAACAGCATCACGGATAGCCGTATCACGGATAGCCGCATCACGGATAGCCATATCACGGATAGCCGCATCACGGATAGCCGTATCGCGGGTAACAGAATCGCCGATAACTAAATGTCAAATAACATAATCTCCGGTTAGCAAAAAAGTCCTATTATAGTAGAGCCTATCACTTACTCCTGTAAAACAACCTATCCAGCTTCGATCATCTTGTTCTAATTTACTGTTTGTTCCTAGAGTCTATACTATATTGGATCTAGGACATGTTGTTTTGCTGCACCAACTTTCTGGAAAATGCTCCCTCTTAGTGTTAGAACAGTTGAAAATATTATACAAGTTCGCCGTCATTTAAAAACTTACCTCTATGATCTTGCGTATGCACCTTAGCTCCCTGGCGTATCGATCCATTACTTTCACGAATGTCTTCTGCCAAGTCATCCCGGCAGGTGACGGGCATTTTTGCAAGTAACAGCAATAATAACAACACGACTAATTATATTGAGCACATTCGTCTATGGCGCCATTTCCCTTGGAATTCCGAGGTCAATGGCGTAACAAGTGTCAGGCATTTTCATGAGCGGTATAAAAAACCGAAATTCTTCACCAGATGGACGACGACAATGAAAGCAAAAGGTGAAAAAGATTAAATTTGGAACAGACGCTACTTTGACAACGTACGCTGAACACGCAGACATTGTCATTAACCACTGAAGAATTTCAACTTCGAAACGAATTTAAAGTAGAAATGCCTCCCACATGCCTGTCTACTATGTGTTTATTTAGCTCATGCACGTGTCACCAAGTTAGTGACCACGAAGAGAGGCAGGGAAGATCAGTCCGTCATTAATACACGCCAACGCGCCAACCTTTTCATTGTTGTCCTGTCACCTTTCGCGAGTCAACCGTGCGTGTCCAAAACGGTAGTAATATTAAAGAGTGAACAATAGAGTTATTAATCTTGTATAACCCAGGTAAGAAATGGCCGGGTAAAGGTCGGTGTCAATGATGCATGATTTAAAGGGTTCGATGGGTCTGCTGTGTTGTTAAAGGAGTTACTCTTTCTCGGACAGTAGCCATGGCCTGGTGCCGTCTGTTGACTGTCCTCGTCACCGCGTCTCTTCTGTCCGGGGCTTCGGTCGTCAATGACACCTCGGACGACGGTCCTTTGGTGGAGTTCCTTCTGGCGCGGATGGATCAAAGTGAAAACAACCAACTTAACGACGGACTGTTTTCGACTGAGCTATGCCGTTGCCAATCCGGACGTCATGGAGCTGGTGAGAGGCGAAAGTATGACGGTGTGTGCGGGTCTGGCGTCCAACGCAAATCTGCCTCATTTGACGGTGAATGGTCTCCGTTACGGGCGGACGTCTCTAGATTGTCATATCGCCAACGACGTGCACAATCAATATACCACGATGCCGTATTCAGTCGCCGTCATCCCGAAACCGAATGTGCTCGACCTGGTTTTCTACTCTATATTGATCGTCATCGTCGTATGTGTCCATATCGGCTTTGGCTGCGCCATCAAACTCAAGATCGTCAAAGCGATCCTCTTGCGACCTGTCGCTCCAGCTAATGGATTCTTCTCACAGTTTCTTGTAATGCTCTGGAAAGTTACCCTTCGTCGTGCCAAAAGAAAACAAATGCTTATTAGAATATATTCATGACGTTTCATTAAAACTGCGCTAATACTGAGCCCAGTTCCCACCCTTTTACCTACAATATATACAGTGAAAACAGTCTTGTGTTTAGGGACGTTTCTTGTTAGCAGGTTCACAGACATTGTTCACCTGCCATGTAGAAGGTCGCAGAAGGTTATATAATTGTTATCCCATGTTTTCTTTGGTCTCAAGGCGAACTCCGAAATATTTGCCGTGATTGAACAAATTGGTATTCGATTTTCTTGCCTCTCGTAAGACTATGCTATGCTGTTATATGCTGATCTTAGTTAATCAAATTAGCAGTTTGGCGCCTAATGTACAAGCCGTCTATGAAGAAAACAAACACACACACACACAGAGAGAGAGAGAGAGAGGGGGGGGGGAGGGAGGGAGAGAGAGAGAACACACACAGAACACACACATAACACACTCAGAACACACATAGAACACACACTGAACACACACAGAACACACACAGAACACACACATACACAGAGCACACACAGAACAAACACAGAACACACACATAACACATGCAGAACACATGCAGAACACACACACAAACACGTACACACACACCACATTAACACAAACACACGAAAACATACACGAACACGAACAAGCACACATACACCCACGAACACGAACACGAACAAGCACGCACACACTCACTCAAACACACACTCACACACACACGTGTGCGCGCGCTCGCGCGCGCCACTGCTCGATTATAATTAGATACATCTGCACACACATAACTGTTCAACATAAATATGAAACCTTGTAGCTACAGACACACTGTTGATATTTGGATTAGACGTGTGCCCCGGGGTTTCTAAGATAAATGTCTAGACAACAAATGTTATCCACCTCTAGTCTAAAACGTCAAGGCATTGTGTCATTGTTGTGCAGAACTTATTTAAATTGATAAGTTTAAAGTCACACTGCAAAGTCACGTTGACTGAGGGATGCAATAAATGTCGAAGTTAACCCATGATGCATCCGTACAACGTCAGTTCCACAGGAAAGGAAGCCAGTAAATATAGATGGCTCGGTTTAGAAGATACGAACTTCCGAACACCGTACTAAGTCGTGGTAGGAACAACGACATTATGCAACGTGCTACGACGATCGTAAACAAACCAGTAGGTATGTCAGCCGAGTAATCTCACCAGGCGCCTTCGCCATTGAATGGTGCCCTCTCCGGGTCAATCAAATGATGAATGCATAAAGTTCGTCGCCTTAGGAGAGTCAATGAACCGTGTCCAAATGGGGTAGTTGGTTAACAGAGCAGACCAGTTTAAACTAGTGTAGTAAGTTAAAAACATTACCCCTCGAAAACACTACGGTAGTGTTTTGAGGGTACGTTCAAAACACTACCGTAGTGTTTTGGGCGTACCCTCAAAACACTACCGTAGTGTTCTGAGGGTACCCTCAAAACACTAATCCCTGACGTTTTTTTAATTAAAATGTTCACTGGGGCCATCCATAAAGTACGTCTCGGTTTGGGGAAGGACGGGGGTATCCGAGCAAGAGCTACTAAGCTTTACATGGGATGGGGATCTCATGTAAATGGTCAACAAAGGACCTCTACCTCAGGTCCTTTGTTGACCATCCCGCTGGTTGAAACATATTGATTAATGTTTGCGCCATTGTAGTTGCTAAACATTTGACAATGTGTTGGTTCCCAGAGAAATGCTGCTACCAGGTCCCGCACCATCTTGTAGTTCGCTTGTGTACCGGTCAATTCGAGACTCATGGCTAAAAAAAACAGTTGCCATCACCTGTGCGGATCGAAGTTTGGCGGCATGTCAGCAGGCGGTTCGAAGTTTGGCGGCATGTCGGCAGTCGGGTCGAAGTTTGGCGGCATGTCGGCGGGCTGGTCGATGACTGATGGCACCTCGGTTGGTGAATCTGTAAGCACGGTGTCATGCTTATTGGGGGCAATCGGTTATCCATATGAAGACAAAGATCAAAGGATTTTCCCATATAAAAAATGGGTAATTAGTCACTAATTATGTAAATAAACATAAAAAAATGGCTCTAATTAACCCCCAATTAGCACTAATTAGACCTTTGACATTTGGTCTTTGACCTTTGACCATTGACCCTTGACCTGACATACTAAGAGCTAATTAACCCCTAATTATACCTATAAAAATACATAGTAGGTCTTGTATACCATTAAGTAGCACTAATTAACCCTTAAATAGTGCATATTAATAGTAAAATACTTCTTATTTTCTTTGTAAGCAGTTTTAACTAGAAAAAGTTAACTTACCTTCTTTCTAGTAGGGGTGGTGGGTGCTGTAAGCTAATCTTTTCGGCGACCGTCGAATGGTACAAGGTACGACTGTGTGATTTATAGGGCATTATGTTTTGGGGTAAGCAGAATGCCTCGGGATGTAGCGCTAGGCTAGAAGTAATACTGCCTGTCTATTGTTTTGCGATGTGCATTGCGCTAGGCCGGTTTGTGTGTAATCTAGGGCGCTGGAGCTGGAGAATACGGGAAACAAGTCAGACAGCTGGCTATTGTTTTGTGCTGTGCGTTGGGCTAGCTAGACTGTTTTCTGTGCAGTTTAGGTCACTGGCGCTGGAAAACAAATCAGACAGCTGGGAATAGTCTGTGAGACTGCCGTGGACTAAGGACTGCTAGGCGATTATAGCGTGAAACAAAACGAAGGTAGGTTATTCAAGTATGTATTATTTTATTAATACAAGTAAACACGATTTACAAGCAGTCGTGGAGCATCATGGGTGGAGTTGGCAAACGGTGGTGCGCGGGCGAGGTATAATCCGTTACTCCGCAAAGGTACTAGATCGGCCAATTCATAGCGGTGGCTGACGAATCCGTTCCGGGGTTGTGGGTTGATAACGAGTCGCGGCAAAGGAATTAGATCGGGCAGGACTCTGTAAAGGGAGTACAAAGCGCTATTAATGTTTGAGTGGAGCGGGAGGGGCGCGTAATGGACGTCCGTACAAGAGTTTACTACCATATTAACAAACGCTCGTTTTAATCGGTGGTTTACGTTTAGCAAGCAGTGAATCATGTGCATTGCGCTGTACCCCTTAATAACAGCTTTTCGTTATATCAGGCAGATGTAAACTTACTCGTCCGAGGAGTCCTCCCAGTCTGACAAATCATCGGCCTCTGCCTCAGCTATATTCAAGAGTATTTCCTGCCGCTCATTCAAGAGATGGTAGTGTAGTGGTTAGGGCAGTGGACTCTCAGTCAAGAGGTGTTAGTGCAGTGGTTAGAGAGTTGGTAGTGTAGTCATTAGTGCATCACACCGAGGTGGTAGTGTAGAGGTTAGTGCAGTGAACTCTCATACCAGAGGTGCTAGTGTAGTGGTTATCCGCACTAATGGTTAACCCTTTTCTTTTATTGTAGTACTTAGTACAGTAACCCATTGTATTTTCTACCTCTTCGTTCCCATGTCCTGTGTGGAGGCATTTACATTTCCAAAAATTGAACAGCATTTGCCACTTTTCAGACCATTTGATCAACCTGTCAAGATCATCTTGTAAATGCTGTCTATCTCCATCACTTTTAATCCTTCTAAACACGTGTATCATCCGCAAATTTCAACACCTTGCTTGTTATTTCATCATCCAAATCGTTGATATATATTAAGAATAATATAGGTCCTAGTACTGATCCCTGTGGTACCCCACTCAAAACCGATTTCCTGTTTGAAGCCTCCCCATCAACTATTACACGTTGTCTTCTGTCAATCAGCCATTTTCCTATCCAGTTTATTATACCATTTCCTATGCCATGGGCCTTTAGTTTAAGCAGTAGTCTTTGATGTGGTACTTTGTCGAAAGCTATTTGAAAATCTAAGTAGACGATATCTACTGGTTATCCCTCATCTACCCACTTAGTGATGTCTTCAAAAAAACACAACATATTTGTTAAGCATGACCTCGCTTTTAAAAAACCCATGTTGAGATGGGTTTATCAAGTTACGTTTAACAAGAAAATCCACCATGTGATCTTTAATTATCTTTCTAATAATTTGCAAATCACTGATGTTAACCTCACTGGTCTATAGTTCTCTGACTTGTTTCTCGAACCTTTTTTAAATAACGGTATAATGTTTGCCTCTTTCCATTCTAAAGGAACCACTCCCTCTTCTAATGACAAATTGAAAACTGTTGCAAGCGGTACACTAATTAGTTCTACAATTTCCAATAGTAGTTTGGGCGGAATCCCATCCACTCCATGTGATTTATTATCCTTCATAGCTCTTATTTTCTTAGCTACCATTTCCGGGGTTACAATTAACTGTCCTAAATAGTCTGAATCTGCCCCCTTGAACTTAGCCTGTGATACTGATACTAAGAGTTGACACAAACCCTTTGCCATTTACTGTTGACAATGCTAATAGAATGTGTTTCAGGGTGGTGTGTACATTTTGTTGTTTTCATGTTTGTTCTATTAACAATGAAGCTGGTTTTTTTACACGGGTAGAGTAGTGTGAGGCATTTGACTTCCATGCAGGATTTCATGTTGGAAATTTGATTTGTGTTCTGCTCCAGCAGTTGTTTGAAGTAACTGATGTTCCTGCTGATGTAAAATGGGTGCTTAACAGAAAGGTGACACTTTCGTCTTTTCGGGATCTAAAATTTGCTTGATAATTTTATCCGTACAAATGTGAAACTCTTTTTTTAATCCCCCTCTCTCTCACGCACATGTGCATGCACGTGCATCTACACACGGTGGGCTAAATTAATTGTGGAAGAACATCATTAAACGTGTATGTATATTACGTCTGATATCAGATTACTGTCGTTTTCGGAATAGATCTACGTACTTCTGGATTCAATAATTTGAACCTAGAACTAGAAGCCACAAATGTCTTATAATTAGTACAGTTAGTTCTGTACTATAGGCAGAATGACTCGAGTGTTTCCCACTTCCTAATCTCCATTTTGTCTTGCTTGGTGCCATTTATGTTTTGTCTTATTATTATTATGAATGCTGCAATTAATATGTTAGTACACAACAAAACTTCAATATATCTGAAAGCGGGATTAATGTAATTAATCTATGTGATAGTTGTGGACTTGCTACACATCATATATATTAATTAAATTATAACTAATCTTGTGGCTACTTCTTCCCTATGTTCCTATGTAGATTACAGTTTAACTTTTGATATATCACCTCATAATTATGCAAGTATTTCGCTGACATATTGTGACCAGATATGACGCGAAAACATAGTTGTAGCATCCAAATTCTACAGTGTCTAGGTAAATCACAGAACACATTGATAACACAAAAACATTTGCATTATGCTTGTGTGAGTATATTCGTGGACATATATGCTCTCCATTTTGAAGGTGTCATTTGACATAAGGAAAATAGAACAACTAAAGATAATGTTGGATTAGTAAATACTACAACATGTGCCAGTGCAACAGTCATCACTTACTTGGCTGTTACTACTAGGATACATGTGCACATCTTTTAATGTCTCATTTTCTGAACAAAACAGACACACTGCGTGAGTGTTGGACAACCATTTTGACTGAGCGTGATTCCACAGAAGAAATGTTCAAACAACAGTTGGCAGCCTAGTCCATAGAAAAGTGGGTTTATATGTTTGTTCAGATTGTTTCTATGCATTGTATTATATATTTCTGTCAGATGATATAAACATATTTATTTCTAACAATAGAAAATACATTTGTGATTGATTGCTAGCTGTTACAGTCTGTGTTGGAACATAAATGGAAAATTTTCTCATTCCAAATTTTGGTTAAAAAAAATATAATGTGTTCTAATACTCTCATTTCCTCATGTTCTTGACAGAGCTTACAAATATGGCAGTTCAATGCATAACCAATAAAAATCACAACAAATACTGCATTTTTACAAGAGCATCAATTTAGCATTTTTTTCTGCATTTGACGGACATCATGTGCCAAATTATATTTCGTATGTCAGCCATGGCATAAAATAGAGTCCACATTGTATTACAATAATTATATATACTACATTACATGACCAGGCAATTTTGCAAGAAACGTTAAAGGTGTGTAGCGTATATTGACCAAACCGTTGCTTGCATTGGAACTAGGTGCACTTTGCCTCAACAGAAAATTTTAAATTGCATTACTAATGTTTTTTGTACATTCAGCTGACAATTCCATTCGCCACCCTCTGCATCGCAACATCGTTGATAGTTCAAATATTGTATATTATAGTCATATATAATTAGCTGGGTATATTGATGACAATTGCTAAATCGATCATATAAACGTAACGGACATCATGCGTATTGTTCACAAATAAATAGGGTATCGGTTATTTTTTATTTTTAACATTTAAAAATAATTTGTTGCTAGAACTGCACAAATTACACATGCTATTGCATCACATATCATTGCAGCACTATGGTTACATTGAAACAAACATGTTGTTTATGATGATTCATAACATGTTTATTGGACAAACGCAACACAAATAATTCTCACTGCACTAATACAAACATCTACTATGCAGTTACCTTGGGTAATAAGTTGGTATTTGACTCATATTACTATTTGACCAATTGTAACCAGTTTGTCCTCGAAATACGCTAATCTATTGGTAACATTTTTCGTGACGGACATCATGTAGAACACACAAATTTACGCAATATGTTCTGATAGTAGGATGCCCAGAAAGATATTAAAATAATTGTGCATCTGGCTAATCGTTTCTGCACTGAGAAGAGAAGACATAATAGATGATTAAAACGTTTACAGCAGCATCACTGGGACAAAGAATATGAACGAATTAGCTGACGAACATAATTGGTTAAGCCATTTCCACGTTGTGGCTATTTTATCCTAATAAGCAGTCACGTACAAATTGATGTGTGTTCGTTTATCAGCTTTACAATATTAATATAAAAGGTAACATTTGGATTTGTCATACTGATCTTTGCTAACTGAATATCGAAAACATTTGACATCATTTACGTTGGCATGCTCCATGCTATTTACATCGATATCTTTTCTGGACCGACACGTTTCCCCAAGTACCATTCATACTCATACAGTGCCGCCATATAGTCTCCAATTCCACAATGGATCAGTACTTCCTGTTGCTGGAATACCGAATCTCTGACGATGGTATTCATTGAAATCAGTAGTTTTTTCGATAGCTTTTTATTTTGCAGACCAGTACTGATAACAAAAACATCAAACATAAAGTAGTATTCTTAAAATCGTAGTAATTGGTTAATACGAGTTTATCTACACAATATGCATGCATATTGTGGGTTATATGTTATAAGAGTAACAATTTGAAGAAAAAAACATCATAAACACAGTAGATATGATGTCCGTCACTCACTTTCAGCAAAAACGGTTGTGACTACCAATATAATTATTAGTCATCATAATGAAAGCTCACAAGCAGATGAATTCATCATGGCCTAAGGGGTAAATGGTCATTAGTTAGTTTGTAATTAAACAATATGTCTGACATGAGGTGAACAACCTAACGTTCGTCACAATATCAGTCCGCGCTAAAACATCTATGAATACCTACAATTGTGAATACCTACAATACCTACATTATTTTGTTTCACACTTCATATATGTACGCAGCAATTGAGCTGAACTGATTATGTCTGTACGTTATGATGCTGGAAAAATCGTGCAATGATAACATACACTCACTAAATATGAAGACTTGTATAAATATGCACATGGAAGTGATCACAACAGCTTTTCGTGACGAACATCAAGGTTAATTGTGCAAGTGACAGACATAATGCAATTCTTGCATGTACAGTACAACTAAACGCAAACACGTGGAATCAATAGTAAACCACATTGCATGTGAGACATTAGGGATACGCTAATCTAGAGAGGTAGTAAAGTCAATTTTGAGTGCAATATGGCTAAGCTGAGGGAAATCTGAACATGATGTCCGTCACGAAATTTGCATTAAAACACGCACAGGATGTTTGAACATCCACAGATATATGCCATTTAAAGATACCCAGTTATATTTTGTAGTATGAGTGAGATTATGTGAAATTTTAAGAGTGTATTAAGTGACTGTTAATAGTACAGTATGTTATCTTGCCGCTTATCTAAAAACCGCGTTACGGACATCATGCAAAATGTGTTATTTTTATGAGGCTGTAATTTGTTTTCATATATTTTAAAGTATGGTTCTTGACACCTATTTATTTCATCTTTGACCCTGAAAGACAAATGGCGGCGAGTTTTTAAATTAAAAAGCCTTCTAGTGACATTATGAAAAAACACAAGACAAGTGACATTTGGGTGGGCGCTCCAGTTTGATCAATCATATCTTTGGAACCAGCTGTCGTAGAATAATATTGAATATGTCTGTGTTTCCGAGGATATTTGCTATACAGATAGCCTGAAATTAGCAGTATATATTAACATGTCTTGAAGTAATGACCATCAGACAAGAAGAAGGTTGTGAATTTGAAATTGGAACATTTTCCGTGGCCTGACCCAAATACTTTGTGTCAGATGTTTGTCTAACCATTTTGTTGAGTTGTGCAGTTTATGGCAAAGATGTCCCAATGTCGTGTGTGGCAGGTTCAAATCCTGCCTGTGTTCAGTGTCCAAACACAACAGGTTGTGCACATACACTGATTCCACTCAACAACTTCAGCCGCGTTTTATAACATCACCGAATTGCATTGCGGTATTTTATATCCACCAATATTGAAAACTGTTGACGGAATTAGCATGACACTTTTAAATAATTATTTTAAAAAATTAGAAACATTCCTATGGTCTTACATAACCCAGTTCACCAGAGACAGAGTGATATATGTTACGTATTTACGATATGCTGTTCTTTTCTACACGGTCTTTCAACAACCTGTGAAAACCTATACTGTATTGAGTAGAGAACCACTCTCCCCCAGAGGGCGCACTGTGGGACCAATGGCTTGTAGTGTCTCTTCCGAAAGACAAAGACAATGTGAGATGAACACCGCTCCCCACTGTGAACACATTTCAAAAGATCAAAATAATGTAAAGGAAGGTTAGCTCCACGATAATAGGGAAGCTTTGAGCCACCCCTGAACGTTGTTAATTCTTAACCGACGTTTATTTTGTCGAGTTCTCTAGAAACAGGTTTTGATACTTACAACTCCACGGCCATTTGTTTCATTACGGACAACTAACGGTGCGCAAAATTACAATTGCGCGCGTTTTAAACGATAACATATTTTCGAGTAAAGCTACACACACACACACACGCGCGCGCGCGCGCACACACACATTTCGTGTTTAGTTGTTTTCTTTATACAACTACCATAAGCAATGCAATGTTGTTGGCACGGCAAAGGCATTTTAACAGCAAGGGATATGTCTTCTGTCAATACCTGAAACAGATATTGGCAGGTATTATTCGATCTAATTTTCGATAACACTTGTTTTGCATGTATTAGTTAAACTGTTCCTGTAAACATAGAACTCACCAACACCTTGTGGGAATATAGAAATGACAATAAACAAGTGGTCTGTGGAGTACCCTACACTCTCCAGAACAACGATGCTGTTATTCTCATCAGTATCAGTACTGTTGGCATCGGCGCGAGGGTTTTACATCAGGGCAGCAGTCTACTTTTCATATATTACAAGCATGTAAGTCTAGCCCCCTCATTGGGCAAGAAATCAATGACATATGTTATTTCCAGTGTTCGAAATATACGCTAGCCGACGTCACTGACTACCTACTTTGCTGTCGGGTCAGTAACGTTTCTGAGTTACTGGTCCGTGTGACTGCTTACTTTTCCGGGGACATTACACCGTTTTACAGCATTGTACATCAGCTTGTCGTCAAAACTGGCCACCAGATGTCGCTGTTTGCAACAAAAAACTGTTAATAAAAATGCGTTTTTACGCTCAGTATAGCCCGATTTCCTTTGTTGTGGGACGACGCTCACGAAACGCGCACGTTAAAGTTATTTTTATAGTTGAATAAGCTCCTGAAACGAACTTACGGTAATTTACTCACTATCCAAATAGACTATGCACTCCGTATTTATTGGAAAACGCCGCCAATGTCAAAAACTGCCGGGGAAACTGTTAGAAAAATGCGGAAAACTCTGACAAGCGTCATCGACATTTCCATGAGTCCTGGCTGCAGAATCCACGAATGGAACACTTCATATGAGAAGTCACGAAGACCGCACATGGCCAGGAGCCAGAAGAATGTGGATCCATAGGCGCGGGAAAAGGGGGGCAGGGGGCAGCTGCCCCTCTGGAATTTCTCCGGGGGGCAGACATATGGTTCTGCCCCCCATGAAATGTAAGCGTGAATGTTTGTTTTTGTGGCGAGCGTCAATGGCGGGTGGAAATGTATTAATATGTATTTTTGTCGACTGTGAAAGGTGTGTGCAATTGGAGGGCAGATATATGGTTTTGTGCCTCCCCCTCGTAAAAATTCGACAGAAAACTTAAGTTCGATATCGTAGTTAGCGAGACAGTTGAAGTCGAGACCGCGTTTTTTGAGTATCGGTGTCACTAACGCATGCTTCTTGTCCGCAGGTACGACGTGTTCATGATGTCTGTAAGAATCGGTGCTACTACGTCGATGTTGTCTTTCACCAGGCTCGTCAGCATCGGGTCAAGGTCGCAGGATTTCGCAGACGACTGGAGAATTAATCACACACATGTGCTGCTAGTGATTGTTTGCGTGAAGAGGCCTTTGACTTGTGTGGCTTTTTTCTTGGTATTGATGGCATGTTTAAATCTAGGTTTGTTTCTGGGTGATTCTGAACATGCATCCACCACATTTAGCTGATGGATGTCTCTGCTACAACATCCTAAAACTGTCAAATAATATTGCATTGAACAGGTTGAGTTGAACTGTCAGGTTTATGATGTTAGGCATGTAACTAACGACCCGGTGCTGTGGTCGCAAGGGGAAGAATGGAAGAAGGGTTCTCCCGTTTGGGTGAGAAAAAATTATTCAACCATTTATTTACCACATTCTGGTGTATTTCTGTAGATATTTAAATATCCATCCAAGGTATAACAAATGTTATATATGTATTTACTGATGTATCACACCCATTTTCTTCTGAAAGAAGCTATTTCTTCGGGGATGGAAGAAACATGGAGAAAACCGCCTTTTCGAGGAAGCTGCAAACCCTGATAACATAAGCGTAAATGGCCATAAATCCGATTAGCCAGAAGTTGCCCGCCGCTTGCGTTCTTTGCATATTGAGTGTCGCTATCTGCAGGCAGTATAGTATACTTCCGCTAGGTTTCGTGGGAAATCTTCTTGTCAGTCCAAGTTATCACCAATTTCCGTGATGTGGCGCCACCGTATGTTCAACGTAACAGCCTGGATCGAAATATTTCTTCCCGTGGTGACGAAGTTGAATGGTGACCTTGAACCAGGCTAACGACCCTCCAACTATTTTCATCAAATAAGATTGTTTTTACGAAGCATTTGAACCAACATTAAACTTCAATTACACGGTTGGGTTTATAACCCAATATCATCTTGAATACAGGGATCATTTCCAAAAGGAGTGGTTCATGGGAACCCCTTGAATATCAACTGGCTACGGTCGCGTGTGTTCTTACCTGTGTTTGCGGGTGCCACGTTGACGTGTCATGACGTCACGTAACATCCGCAATGCTGCGAGCTAGACAAGTAACGTCATTTCCGGCTACCAGGGTGGTTTATCGGGGGGTGGATCCAGAGGGAGAAGTCGGGGGGGGGGCGAAAACTTCCACTGGCGGCCGACGCCAATTCATATTCGGTGGTCTGACTAGCACGGGTGCCTTTACTTCAGCTTATAAAACGGGGATACATTCCAAAGGTATAGGGGGCACGGTAACGGGGACCCATTCAAAAGACACCCTGAATTGAATTCCAAAGGTATAAGGGGCACGTGCCCCCAAGCCCCCCGTGGATTCGCCTATGCCTCTATCAGGGCCGTAGCTATCGGGGGCAGGGGGCAGTTGACCCCTAAAAAATACAAAATAGTGCCCTTTTGGTTTAAAGGTTCCTTTTTTGTTTAGCATATATTACTGACGTCACTGTTGTTTTTGTGATTCTATTCTAGACAGTTCAATCTGGGCGAAGCATATAGGCCATGGGCCAGATATGCCCCTCGTTAACCCCCCCCCACAACTCTACCAACCCATGTTTTTTTGCATTTACTCGCGAACGAAATCTTTTCGTATAAGGCCAATGGTCAGATATGCCCCTTGTGCATCCCCCACAACTTTACCAACCCATGTTTTTTAAGCTTTGGGGTCCTTTGAAGATGACTTCAAGTGGTAACAGTGAAAAAGTTGGGTCTCACTACCCATTTCCAACCTATCTTGGATGGTACCCTAAAATATCGCATTTGTCGTCAATGTCGCGTGGTATTTAACCACTCACATTACAATCGTCATTGTATAGTCATATGTGTGTGTCAATATGTACTTATAATATGTCAAATTGAAGGTGTTCATCTGCTGATCATTATAATAGCATCCAATAGATGTTTACTATTATGGCACGTGCCATAATTAGCATAGAATAACTATACCCTATTCTCACTCGTGACTGCATAGATGACATCATTATTTTTTTCAAATATATCAATTTCACTTGATATACGATATTTCAGGGTACCATCCAAGATAGGTTGGAAATGGGTAGTGAGACCCAACTTTTTCACTGTTACCACTTAAATTAATCTTCAAGGGATCCCGAAGCTTACAAACATGGGTTGGTAAAGTTGTAGGGGTGCGCGAGGGGCATATCTGACCCTTGGCCTAATACGAAGAGATTTCGTGAGTAAATACATCCGGGACTGCAGGACCATCCCGTCAGGATGGGATGAAATATGGCGCCGTGTTGGGCTGGTGGCCAACTGTACAGGTATTGAGATTCGTAAACCCTGATCGGCACAGCTTCAGCGCCATCGTCGCGCCAATGCTGGAGACAGATCAATCAACAGCTGACTACTATCGCATCAATATATTTCACCCATTTATTGATCACGTCCTTGACTAGTTGGCTGGACGATTTTCGAGTGACCATCATGGACTCACTTCAACTGAAGACCTCCTGCCGTCCAACCTACAGAAACTAGACGATGCCAGGGGCGGATCCTGAGATGGTAGTTTAGGGGGAGGCACAAAAACCTCCACTGGCGCCGGAACCAAATGGTGTAGAAAATGTTTCGCTGCCGCCCCGCCGTAAATTCACATCTCCGCTGTCTCGGCTCGACTGTGACATCGGAAGGCGTAGGGGTGCTATTGAATTTATTTATCGTCACTGAGCGGCCGTAATTTCAGCTCTTCTTGAGGTTCTGAGTAGGAGGGGGTGCTGTTCAAAATTGTTCGTTTTTCACCTTATTGTGACCTAAATGGGGACACATTTCTAAAGGTCTAGAGGGCACGGTGACGTGGGACCCATTCAAAAAAGGTTTACTGTCACACAAAATGTCAATGGTCTAGTGTGCACGTGCCCCCAGCCCCCCATGGATCCGCCTATGGGCACAGGGCTAACTGAGTACTACAATATATCTCGGTTCGGCTGAACAAAACGAGCTTCCTGTGAAAGAGGTACGATGACCCTCAAATTCCACGATCGTCGTCTTCACGAGAAGTGCACTCTGGATAAGTTTAACCTGCAGAGACCATTGGAAATACTTCTACTTATCAGAACTTCCACTTATCAGGATCTATGTGTTTTGTTTTGTACATTGTCATCGGTTAACTTTTTGCGAAGTCTGCGCTCTCCATATCCGCACACTAAAGTACGCACACGTAAAGCAGTGTGAGAAACCCCGATATGTAAGAGTAACTCTATCCTTAAAAAGGCATTGTACATTCTTATTATACCATATTGTACAACTGGATAAATAAAAATCCCGACTGTCTAAGGGGGTGACTCACGGAGAGGAATCGGTGATAAAAGGAGACTACTGTTAACTGATGGCACTTGCCTCGATTTTCCAGGGTCCGTGATGTGACGCCACCATTTGTCGCTTGCAAGAGAACCCGTATTCATGGCTGTGACGAAGATGATTGGTTAAGCTGAATCAGGTGACCAATGAAAGTGACTCGTGCTAGGCGTACTAAGTCGTCAAATTAGAGCAAACTTGTCTCAGTTTAAACAATTTAATTATTGTTGTTATTTCCAAGTGGAAAACAAACAAAGAAAACTACAAAGCAATAACATAAAACATTTACAAATGGAAATGGTGGAAGATTGAAGCATAGTACTTATTAATCACTTCCCCAACACCATCATAACTTGTACAGGCATGTTTATCAAATTGAAGCATAGTACTTATTAATCACTTCCCCAACACCATCATAACTTGTACAGGCATGTTTGTCAAATTGAAGCACAGTACTTATTAATCACTTCCCCAACACCATCATAACTTGTACAGGCATGTTTATCAAATTGAAGCATAGTACTTATTAATCACTTCCCCAACACCATCATAACTTGTACAGGCATGTTTGTCAAATTGAAGCATAGTACTTATTAATCACTTCCCCAACACCATCATAACTTGTACAGGCATGTTTATCAAATTGAAGCATAGTACTTATTAATCACTTCCCCAACACCATCATAACTTGTACAGGCATGTTTGTCAAATTGAAGCATAGTATTTATTAATCACTTCCCCAACACCATCATAACTTGTACAGGCATGTTTATCAAATTGAAGCATAGTACTTATTAATCACTTCCCCAACACCATCATAACTTGTACAGGCATGTTTGTCAAATTGAAGCATAGTACTTATTAATCACTTCCCCAACACCATCATAACTTGTACAGGCATGTTTATCAAATTGAAGCATAGTACTTATTAATCACTTCCCCAACACCATCATAACTTGTACAGGCATGTTTATCCAACAGTTGTAACAACTGGGAACTGTATATTTAGAAAACAAACTAATTCACGAGTACGTTCAATTACATTTGTACATGTATATATAAAATATATTCACCATTACCGCATTACGTGCATGCACGGTAATTATTAAGAAATAAGTGCTGAAGCCTTTTTGAGTATGCGAACTATACCTGGACTAGTTATTCTTTCGTTATAGGAGTCCCACAATTTAACTCCATATACAGATTATACACATCGACATCAGAATTGTGCGAGCATATCAGTAAAAATGCGAAAAAGTGTACAATTACAAATCACAATTACATAGAACATTCGAGTTTGGCGTATATGACAAGCATATTTTGTGATATATACATTTAAATGAACAAAAACGGCGTGTCCCATCCATATTTATGTCCTTGCAACTATTACCCAAGAAGAAATACAGCAGATATTGTAATATTGAAAGTGTTTCTTTAACAGAGACATATTGACGCAATTAGTGGCAAATATGAAAGACTTTAGTATCTGTTACGTTCTTCATTGTGTTTGTTCAAATAGTGGTACAAATTGATGTAATCTCCGTAACATTTTTGAACCGCATATGACAGGAAATAACCTTTATGTAAATAAACATAATACTTTTCCATAACAATTGAGATGTATTATAGTTTTAATTTAAACAAATTATCCTAAGTACAACCGTTAGTTCTGTAGGTTTAGTCAAAGTTGACTTTGAACATTGTGGCAAAAACCCGTTACGGAGATTACCCTTGCCTTTCAGGCTAATTTTACAAGGAACCATCTATCTGTTTTACTTGTCTGTTGGCTACTTTATGCATCCTACGAAACACGGTCACTGTCATTTAAAGGGTCAGGACACTGTTAGACTTCCTGCTTGATTACAGACGAAAAAAAGTGCAGTATATTTTTGAGAAATGATTTTTTACAATATTCACTTGCTCTGACATAAGTGCATTTGAGTAGTCAGATTTCTAGATGTGATTGTAGAAGCTGTTGACAGTAAAATGGTGTCTTTTTAGCTGATTTTACTAAGCGGAAGGGTATTTGGCAGCAATTTGGCTAGTTGACATTTTAGCCGGATTACTGCCTGCATCCATTTATAAATATTGACGGGTGTCATACATACAGGCATTTTGTAAGAGCTAGAAATATTAGATTTTGACTAAACTCGCCCAGCATGTCAATGAGATGATGACAACGGCAGGTGAGAAGTTTAATACAGTTTCTAGGTCACGTTTTCTTACAATCAGACAAAACGTTAACATGGTCGCCAATGGGAAAACTATCAGTGTGCTGACCCCAATTAGAGAGCCTGGCAACGGAAGCACGCTATAGTCATTGCACAATCACAGAGGACGCATTTTACTTCAAATATCTTAAAACAATTACTGAAAATACGTGTATGGCAAAACTACAGTTGAATGGAACAAACCGTTTTTGGATATTACAGACTTCTCATCAGAGTGCAAGTCCAAATCACAGCGACGGGACTTATATGTCTTATAAGGGGGGTGGGGTGCGTATGCCAGTAGTTAAGCCTCAATTTGAAAATAAGTATGAAAATGAACCAATAACATTGCAGCAGGGTGATTCACAATCGTGTTTTGTTTACTTCAGCTGACTAAACACACGTGAAGATGTTGTCAGTGACCCTAATGAAGTCTGAGGACTGTGATTAGCTGGAGTCAGCCATAGCGGAAGCCTGTTATCAGATTTGTCTACTGACTGGACCTTCTGGCCAATTAAGCAAGTGGCATTGTTTTCTGAATGTCTGCTAATTAGGCTGTGTAATATTATGCAATTGAACTGCTCGAGACGTCTGGCCTTCGAGGAATTCACACCCTAAGGTGACTTTTTGTTGATGTTTACCTTTGTAAATAGGGCACAATGTCAAAAAATAAATACAAATTTGAATGTAACGTAACAACTGGCTGTATTGAATTTTCTTATAAAACACATATTGGACTTTCTGGAAAACTGTATCAGGAGTTCATAGTGCCACCCGAGAACATTGTGCTGGATTACAAATTGTCCAACAACGAAGTGCTGATTTTTCTGGTGCCTTGCAAAGTTTGATGGCACCTTTGAAATGTGCATAAAACACTGGAGGGATTACAAAAAATAAAATTGCAGAGTGCTTGTAACATTGGTGCCTATAAAGTGTGTTGTTTTCAATATTTTTTCCAAAATCACCATGCCTATTTGGGGTCAGAACACTGTTAGACTTCCTGCTTGGTTACAGACGAAAAAAGTGCAGTATATTTTTGAGAAATGATTTTTTACAATATTCACTTGCTCTGACATAAGTGCATTTGAGTAGTCAGATTTCTAGATGTGATTGTAGAAGCTGTTGACAATAAAATGGTGTCTTTTTAGCTGATTTTACTAAGCAGAAGGGTATTTGGCAGCTAGTTGACACTTTAGCCGGATTACTGCCTGCATCCATTTATAAATATTGACGGGTGTCATACATACATGCATTTTGTAAGAGCTAGAAATATTAGATTTTGACTAAACTCGCCCAGCATGTCAACGAGATGATGACAACGGCAGGTGAGAAGTTTAATAAGGTTTCTAGGTCACGTTTTCTTACAATCAGACAAAACGTTAACATGGTCGCCAATGGGAAAACTATCAGTGTGCTGACAACATAAATCGATTTCCTGCTACCAAGCAATAACGCGCAATTGAGGATATCGTGTTGTTTATAATCTCCGTAACGTGTAATATTCGTAACGTAAACCGGATAACCTGAAAACCATTACTGTCACCGGACCTTTCAATGTGGAAAAGTCATTATTGTCACCAGTTTGACCAAACAGTGCACTTGCATGAGTCTCGGCATCATATTTTTTAGTAAACCTATTTACTGAAAACCACAATTGTAGATTTATGTAACTCAGTGGTTATATCCTTGCTGAGCTGCTCGGGGTCATTTCCGGAACAAAACATATTTGCATTCGAACCACCTTTAAACTTCAATTACACGTTACACAGTAAAATGCAACGGAATTACAAAAGGATGTGCGTTTGAAAAACCTTTGAAAAGTGTTTGCATTATCAAAAATACAATAAGGCCTATATAGCATTACTTGTAGCGTAGCTCAGTCGTCTAAGTGTAGTAGTGCCATTTGATGGTAACAGTCAAACCATGACGAGTTCACGCAGTCGGGTGGACTAGTGTTGGCACACGATGGTGTTCGGTTTAGTGTTGTGTATATTTCAATACATCGATCAGGCTTGCCCAGTTTTGTTTTCCAATGCTATTATTTTCTTGGCCCTTGCGTCATCTAAGCGTACTTGATCCGTATTCCCGACATCTTCCTGGGTAATGTCTTCCGGCGCCATTTCCGACTTGCCGCCACAGCACTGCCGCCATACTTCGTAGGCAGCAACGGCGACCAAAAGTGGGAGAGGCGTGGTTAGGCCCGTAGCCACCGGCCCAACCAGCGCAATTTCGACCTCCGGATGAGGGAGACAGTTAATCAACACCATGGATGCGATGATGGCGTTCTGGATGCCCGTCTCGATGCCGATAGTGAGAACACTCACCCGGGATTGACGACAAACGGCAGCGAGAACGGCGCCGAGCACGAAGCCAACGTAGGGCAGAACACACCCAGCTACCAAGATGGGCATGGTGAACATCGTGAATAGGTACGAATATATGTAGAGACCGACGACGACAGCGGCTATGACGACTATGACAAAGAACGGACGCAGGCCTTTGATGATGACGTTGGCGACGCGGGGTTTGAAGTGAGCGATAAGGACTCCGACGATCAGCGGCACGGTGAATGCGACGAAGCTGAGAGCCATACCACCGAAGGGCAAGACGATATGCATGTCACCACCCAGCATAGTCTGGCCGAGAGTAAGAAGCCACAATGGCATCATGACTGCAACAAAAACAACACCATTGTGAAGTTGTGACTGCAACACCGGCGGCAGCATTATGACTGCAAGAACGACATTGACAACAAGACTACAAAACGGCAACTGCATATTTTATCCCGAAACATTGCATACGTGAAATTGTGTGTTGCGTAAAGCTAAAGGAACCAAACGAATTTCTCACCGACACAAGCAATATTGCTGATGAAGGTCATCGTGACGCTGAGTGAAACGTCTCCGCGAAGCAAGAGCGTGAACATGTTGCTTTTGCCGCCTCCAGGTGAACAGCCGATGACAAAAAATCCGAAGGCTGTCTCTTGGGTGAATCCGAAGGCCTTGACGGTCGCATACGCCAACTGACGAACACAAAACGAGCACATGAATTCATGTGAATATGGATGACTGAATCTGTTGTGCCTATTCTTCACTGAATTGTAAAAAATGATCAATTGAAAATATAAAGTAGACCTAAATACATTTGTGTAAGTGCTGTATCTGGAGCTAGTACGTAATGGCTAGGCAGAAATGTGTTCACGACATTGGAATATGCATTCCAATCAATCAGTATGAATTTAAATAATGTTCACAAATGCTAAACGATTTGTTGATTTGAGAATGCCATATTTAGCATAGTTTAGATCTTGTAGGATTCCCCGATAGGCCAACTTCGACCGTTCATTGGTAACATCTAGCAAGTCGGATATCAAAATATACCAAGCGATAACATTGGTTAATATGTAACGATCCTTCATCACAAATACGGTTTACTCCGGGTTTATTGCTGCAAAATGATTTAGGCCCTACTTCGAATCAACCGATTACATGACCTTGTGTGAAAGCTTTGAACCGAACAGCTGTATCACGGTGCACT
The DNA here is from genome assembly GCA_020002185.1 of Paraescarpia echinospica. Lineage (NCBI taxonomy): Eukaryota > Metazoa > Annelida > Polychaeta > Sabellida > Siboglinidae > Paraescarpia > Paraescarpia echinospica. Next base: position 63,286,697 of record CM034537.1, read on the forward strand.
TTCTATTACACCGCTATAAGAAAGACCAGATCATCACAATATCGTCAATATCACATATACATTTTGAAACATGCACAATTCTGGGGCTCCTTGCTCCTTGGATGGTAATTAGGCCAACAATGGTTTACCTTAACCTTTCACAGCACGTCGGTGTTAAGACTGAGACACACAAGTGTGTGAAGAAAACTGAAGGCGATTTACGTAACCGATTCTTACTTCCCTAAGTCCGAGAAGAGATTCTTTCATATTATATGTCGTTTTATATTTGCATTATATGGGCGGGTCAATCATCAGCAAAGGGACAAACTGATGTCGCCAATGTTTGTGTCAGCGCCGCAACGGTCTAATCAGAGCCCTATCTACAAAAACGGGAGACTGACGTTACGGGACTGGCATGGTTTATGAACAGTGCCCTCTTTATTAATAATGCTTAGTCTTTCAGGCGACATCCTTCAGCAAATGTCTAAAGGACATCCAAAACAACATATCATAATCGCCATTCGACTCATTACTACCGCAACGTCACCTTCGACACCTTACGGTACTGACAATGAAATAATTAACCGTATTATTTGTAATTTTGGAGAAACAATTAAAACATTATGAAATGAATCCACACTCGTATTTTAGTTTGTCTTTGGCAGGCAGTAATCACGTGACAACCTTCTTGTAACTCGCTGCAATATCCCCAGATGGGGTTCTGACTAGTCCGTTGCGGTACTGACACAAACATTGGCAACAGAGCAGAAACGTCAAATATAAATTATGTAACTTAAAGAAAAAACATTAGTGGGCAGATGGGCGCTGTAGTAAATTAATCTAAAAAGATCTATCCTATCGAATACTGAATGTCAATGGCGGGTGGAAATGTAAATTATATGAGACGATTAATGTGTATTTTGTCGACTGTGAAAGGTGTGTGCAATTGGAGGGTAGACATATTGTTTTCTGCCCCCCCCCTCCGTAATAGGTGGCATGGTGGCGAAAAATAGTTCCAATGCACCCCCCTTCCCCCGCCGTCTTTGGATGTAATACTTTCAGCGGAGACAGCGGAGAGAAGCTGGATATGGTAAATTGACAGCAGCGGCGCTACGTAAAAAGAATAGTTCTCAATAGCACTGTCCCCGCGTGTTTGTTCGGATGTCATGAGTTCACAACCGAGAAAGCAGCGGAGAAGGTGAAGTTACATCGGCACAGCGGTGACAAATTTTCAACAACAGCTCCCTCCCCATCCATTGAAATGGTGATGGCAATGGGATATGGGATTGTGAGAAGCAGCAGAGATAGGATTATAATAAAACAAGATAAGTACACATGATCAACTGTGAACGTCGCAATACGTGAATGAGTGATTAGTCCAATGGTGGAGGCGTTCGTTCTGCATGCTCAAACAAATACGGAATAACAACACCACCAACAATATCACTACAGCAATAAAGATCAATGATTTAAGAGTCGGCGTGTCGTACATCACGGCCCACTTTTGGCTGTGACATTAGGTCCTACCGTAACTTGCGATAACCATTCTACTCGACCGTGTGCCTATTTACGGCGCAGTTAAAAATAAACTGCGCATTGACGTTGATGTTTCAACGTCATTTTGTTTGACATAGGCTTACAGACCGAAAGTTCCAGTTCAGTAAGTGCCGTCAAGGTTGTGATAGTTATTAATACGTTGTAGCCTCAAACATGAACACACCGTGGACTTTGACGTGCACTATCGTTACGCCATTCTGACTTGACACATCACACACACGCACGCACACATATCTCGAAAAATTAAAGCGTGGCCGAAGCAAACAACAAACTTTATAATTGTAAATACGCTACTGACATTCCTCCACACACACACACACACACACACACACACACACACACACACACACACACACACACACACACACACACACACACACACACACACACACACACACACATACTTTGTCTTCTCTCTTATACCCAGATGTTTGTTTTTCTCTCCTGATATGTGATGTTTATATATATACGTGTGTGTGCATGTGTGTGTGTGTGTGTGTGTGTGTGTGTGTGTGTGTGTGTGTGTGTGTGTGTGTGTGTGTGTGTGTGTGTGTGTGTGTGTGTGTGTGTGTGTGTGTGTGAGTGTGTGTGTGTGTGTGTGTGTGTGTGTGTGTGTGTGTGTGTGTGTGTGTGTGTGTGTGTGTGTGTGTGTGTGTGTGTGTGTGTGTGTGTGTGTGTGTGTGTGTGTGTGTGTGTGTGTGTGTGAGTGTGTGTATTATGTTCTTTCGTCGTCTACTTCTGCACGTTCCATCGTATATTTTGTTGAAATTCTGGTTTTAGAAGATTTATTTTATGACAAAAACATTGCGACATTCTTGAATTGGTATCTGCTTTTCGCAAGTTCAACTCTGCGATTGGAGATATGAAAGCAGACAGGACCTCATTCAGACTGACGAGGCACACCAAAAGGCTGACGGGGCACACCATAAGGCTAACGATGCCCACGAGAGTTAAGCGACAATTCGAAACCCGATGGACGCCTAGAGCGAAGACTGTCATAGCTAATAACGAATGTTTCGATGACAGTGTGTGGCTACTTAAGAGGCAGTCTGGGGATCTTACTCAATCACCTGCAACCAGAGGGATGGGCCAGTTGCTTCACATCGCGTGGCGGTCACCCGTCGTAGCAAAGACATACTAAGAATTATATTATTATTACTATGTCTTTGATCGTAGTGTGACGCCAAATTTCTGCGACGAAAGGCAAGGAACGATACATGGACTGGGGAGTTCATGTTCAGAGACGGGTATGTCTACCAAAAAGGACGTCCGGATAACTAGAACGAGTCGAACGTTTCTCGGCCGAACAGGAACGGAATAACACATTTGGCTTTCTGCTGAACAGACACACGGCACACCTTATGGTCTGACTGATCCATCCTCCGTCAAGACTGGATGGAACCGTAGCCCATTCACAGATTGCGACTGAGGAATGCTTATTAAGACACTTTACTCCCAAATGTTAATCTTGCAAAACAATTGGTGGTGGATCGTGAACAACAAACGGGGAAACAAATTGATGTATCAATTTAACGTTATCGGGTTGATGAAGACGATGTCCAAGTTGTGAGAATATTAATGCGTTGTTTCTAATAACCACTCTCACGGTCTCTTTCAAACTGACGTCAGTCATTCTCATTCCTGCTATTTGTAAATTGGATAGTAAGGAGGACCCCGGAAAAATAGGGGGATTGGTATCCAATGAATGCTTCAGAATCATGTTATGTACCATTTGGATTTTGCAGGCGAGCTGGCTCTCATAAACAGACTAAGGAGAAAAGAGAGATTATAAACACGGTGTCAACACAGACATGACTCAACACAAATAGAAGGAATACAAATATCATGAGAGCATAACCCACGCACTGAGTCATTCTATAGGAGTGAAACTACTAAGTAAATCGACTGGTTCACTAAGTTCAATTAATAACCGAATTGATGATATTTAACTCACATATCAAGTCCACGTCGAACGTCTTCTTGTCTAGATAAATAATGTCCGTTTCACACTGACAGAAATTCCTTCTGGATGAATAAAATGTTTTCTCTACGCACTAACATGCCTATTCGTCACAGCCGACAAAGGGCAATGTTTTTATTCTAAATGTCAACAGTATATTTGCAATTATAAAGTTTCTTGTTTGCTTCGGACTGTTACGTATGTGCCCACGCTTTTTGAGATGTGTATACGTGCGTGTGTGCGCGCGCGCGTGTGTGTGATGTATTTGTGTGTGTGTGTGTGTGTGTGTGTGTGTGTGTGTGTGTGTGTGTGTGTGTGTGTGTGTGTGTGTGTGTGTGTGTGTGTGTGTGTGTGAGTGTGTGTGTGTGTGTGTGTGTGTGTGTGTGTGTGTGTGTGTGTGTGTGTGTGTGTGTGTGTGTGTGTGTGTGTGTGTGTGTGTGTGTGTGTGTGTGTGTGTGTGTGTGACTGTGTGTGTGTGTGTGTGTGTGTGTGTGTGTGTGTGTGTGTGTGTGTGTGTGTGTGTGTGTGTGTGTGTGTGTGTGTGTGTGTGTGTGTATATATATATATATGTGTGTGTGTGCGTGCGTGCGTGCGTGCGTGCGTGCGTGTGTGTGTGTGGTTGTGAATGTACATAGATTGTGGTTTGTCTGTAAACCCAATAATATACAATACGATAAATAATTAACTGGTACACTTGAAAATTGTTTGATTTTCTTACTTCGATTAAGTTTGATCTTTTCGAGCAGATGGCGGCACCAAATAATTTAGCATCATTCTAGAGGTATGTTATTTACAACATATCTGCGGTAGTCTAGGACAGTTTTTCAAGTAAAATATCGACATTTGACGTGTTTATTGACATAATCTTGCACTTGTGGTAGATTTACAGAATACTCTAGAGTCTGTCTAGGTAATATATACTTTGAGTGTACTTAAGATAGAACATTTTATGTGAACATTGTGTATACGTGGGTGATAATATGTGATCTTGCTATGCTGATTCATGAGTTCAACTGCTATCACCCTTGTTTTCAGAGGTTTATATGCCATACCTAATGATTATCTGATTAAAGAAATGAAATTAAATATATTTATTTAAATTTCATGAGAACATGAATAATATTATTACAAATACAATTTTATGGTTGCAAATACAATATAGAACAACATTTTGTCAAATAACATAATAAGATTTCTTTGTTTCGTGAATAAAAAAGATGAGCGGAAACCATCGAATGATTGATGAGCGACGCTTTGAGGTTTGTGGTACTACACAGACATGGAGCCAGCATGAGGGAACTTGCAAGGAAATTGAGAATTTCGAAGAATGTAATTGCTAGCATTGTGCAGAAGCACCGGCATACAGACTGTGTGAAAGATCTTCCGGGGAGAGACCGAAAGAAATCAACTACAAAACGGCAAGATCGTCGACTCATCCGTACATCCTTGAATGACCGTCGCTTGACCTCCACTGACTTAAAGAAACGTTGGCAAATTGAGTGTGGAGTTAATGTTTCTAGTCGAACAGTTACGAACAGATTAAAAGTGGCAAGATTAAGAAGCCCCTGCTCTCTGCCAAGAACCGAAAGGCACGGTTGCAATGGGGAAGGAGGCATTGACATTGGTCTGCTGATGACTGGCAACGTGTCTTGTGGTCAGATGAAAGCAGCATTGAGCTTTTCAACTCTTCAAAGAGAGGTTATGTGAGGTGGAGACAGGGAGAAAAATATAGTGAACAATGCACCATCCCAACTGTGAAGTTTGATGGTGGCAAACAATTGATATGGGGCTGTTTTAGCGGCCAAGGTGTTGGTTTCCTCCATATGGTCGACGGCGCGTTAGGCCAAGCACAGTACATCAAACTCCTTGAAAAGAGCATGTTACCGTCTGCATATGAGTTGCACGGTGGCAGAGATTACATCTTTCAACAAAGCAATGCGCAGTGTCACAAAGCAAAGAAAGTCATGGACTTTTTTTAAGATAAAGACATCACAGTAATGGACTGGCCAGCCCAATCTCCAGACGTAAACCCCATCGAGAAGCTGTGGCAAAACCTGAAAATGCAGGTTCATGACTGCAAGCCAAGTTCCCTGGATGACCTCTGGGAGAAACTAAATACTGCCTGGCAGAGTATAACACACGCCGAACTCTTAAAACTAATCCATTCAATGCCTAAGTGTCAAGGCTGTTGTTTCAGCCAGAGGAGGTGCTACTCGATATTGATATATGATACAAATATAGAATGGAAAAAACATTACAATGACAATTTCTTAAATCCTTAACTTTGTTTCATTGATAAACGCTAAAACAATTAAAACATATTATATTGCCTATTAACTGGAAAAAAACGATGTCTATTTACTGCAAAGTCGTGAATATTGCCTAACATAATCACTGTCACAGTTATATTTTTCCGGTACTGTATATTACAATAAAAACAACAAACACATATTATAAGTAAAATCTGGCCAAATATTAAGCAAGTTTCTTGCAGTTTCAATGCGAAGTGATCAATATGTCCTAACTATGTTTTATTTTCTTCTCTAATACTTCAATCGGTATGACAAAACGTGACTTACGAGAGGCATTACGAGAAACTGTGAGAAGAACCCAATAGCCGGCGCCACGGGTCGTCTCAGGACTGCCTTGACGACTTTGAGATCGATAGCGCAGCCCATGCCAATGTTGACGCACACGACAACAATGTTCAGTGAGATGAAGAAAACTACGTCGATCACACCCAGTTTCCGGATGACAACAACTGGATATGTGTCTAGGTGCGTCGAGTTGTCTATACTGCGCACGTCGTTGTCGAGCTGACAGTCTAGAGACGTCCTCCCCAAGCGGAGACCAAGCACCGTCAAATGAGGCAGACTGGCGTTGGAAGGCAGACCTGCACACACTGTCATACTGCCGCCTCCAACCAGCTCCGTGACGTCCGGATTAGCAACGACACAGCTCAGTCGAAAACAGTCCGTCGTTAAGTTGGTCTTTTTCACGTTGATCGTCGCCGTCTTGCCCAGTTCCAGACCGTCCATCTTCGCCGGAAGGAACTCTAATAACGGACCGTCGTCCGAGGTCTCATTGACGACCGAAGCTCCGGACAGAAAAGACGCGGTGACGAGGATAGCAAGGAGACGACACCCGGCCATGGCTGCAGTTCGAGAAAGAGTAACTAGTTTAACAACAGAAGACCAATAAAACCCTTAAGAGCACGCGTCATTGACACCCACCTTTACCCGGCCATTACGTATCCGGTTGGTACACGAGAGTAATAACTCTGTTGTTCACTCTTTAATAATACTACCACCGTTTGGACACGCATGGTTGACTCGCGAAAGGTGACAAGATAACATTGAAAAGGTTGGTGCGTTGGCGTTTATTAATGAGTGATCTTTCCTGATTCTCTTCGTGGTCATTACCTAGGTGACACGTGCTAAATAAGTATCAATGTTCGATGTTGAAATTCTTCAGTGAAAAATGAAAATGTCTACGTGTTCGGCGTTCGTTGCCAAAGTAGCGTCTGTTCAAAATTTTACCTTTTTAATGTTTTGTTTTCATTGTCGTCGT
>CM034537.1:63294762-63417329 GCA_020002185.1 Paraescarpia echinospica
GCAGCAGGGTGATTCACAATCGTGTTTTGTTTACTTCAGCTGACTAAACACACGTGAAGATGTTGTCAGTGACCCTAATGAAGTCTGAGGACTGTGATTAGCTGGAGTCAGCCATAGCGGAAGCCTGTTATCAGATTTGTCTACTGACTGGACCTTCTGGCCAATTAAGCAAGTGGCATTGTTTTCTGAATGTCTGCTAATTAGGCTGTGTAATATTATGCAATTGAACTGCTCGAGACGTCTGGCCTTCGAGGAATTCACACCCTAAGGTGACTTTTTGTTGATGTTTACCTTTGTAAATAGGGCACAATGTCAAAAAATAAATACAAATTTGAATGTAACGTAACAACTGGCTGTATTGAATTTTCTTATAAAACACATATTGGACTTTCTGGAAAACTGTATCAGGAGTTCATAGTGCCACCCGAGAACATTGTGCTGGATTACAAATTGTCCAACAACGAAGTGCTGATTTTTCTGGTGCCTTGCAAAGTTTGATGGCACCTTTGAAATGTGCATAAAACACAAACACCTGGAGGGATTACAAAAAATAAAATTGCAGAGTGCTTGTAACATTGGTGCCTATAAAGTGTGTTGTTTTCAATATTTTTTCCAAAATCACCATGCCTATTTGGGGTCAGGACACTGTTAGACTTCCTGCTTGGTTACAGACGAAAAAAGTGCAGTATATTTTTGAGAAATGATTTTTTACAATATTCACTTGCTCTGACATAAGTGCATTTGAGTAGTCAGATTTCTAGATGTGATTGTAGAAGCTGTTGACAATAAAATGGTGTCTTTTTAGCTGATTTTACTAAGCAGAAGGGTATTTGGCAGCTAGTTGACACTTTAGCCGGATTACTGCCTGCATCCATTTATAAATATTGACGGGTGTCATACATACATGCATTTTGTAAGAGCTAGAAATATTAGATTTTGACTAAACTCGCCCAGCATGTCAACGAGATGATGACAACGGCAGGTGAGAAGTTTAATAAGGTTTCTAGGTCACGTTTTCTTACAATCAGACAAAACGTTAACATGGTCGCCAATGGGAAAACTATCAGTGTGCTGACAACATAAATCGATTTCCTGCTACCAAGCAATAACGCGCAATTGAGGATATCGTGTTGTTTATAATCTCCGTAACGTGTAATATTCGTAACGTAAACCGGATAACCTGAAAACCATTACTGTCACCGGACCTTTCAATGTGGAAAAGTCATTATTGTCACCAGTTTGACCAAACAGTGCACTTGCATGAGTCTCGGCATCATATTTTTTAGTAAACCTATTTACTGAAAACCACAATTGTAGATTTATGTAACTCAATGGTTATATCCTTGCTGAGCTGCTCGGGGTCATTTCCGGAACAAAACATATTTGCATTCGAACCACCTTTAAACTTCAATTACACGTTACACAGTAAAATGCAACGGAATTACAAAAGGATGTGCGTTTGAAAAACCTTTGAAAAGTGTTTGCATTATCAAAAATACAATAAGGCCTATATAGCATTACTTGTAGCGTAGCTCAGTCGTCTAAGTGTAGTAGTGCCATTTGATGGTAACAGTCAAACCATGACGAGTTCACGCAGTCGGGTGGACTAGTGTTGGCACACGATGGTCTTCGGTTTAGTGTTGTGTATATTTCAATACATCGATCAGGCTTGCCCAGTTTTGTTTTCCAATGCTATTATTTTCTTGGCCCTTGCGTCATCTAAGCGTACTTGATCCGTATTCCCGACATCTTCCTGGGTAATGTCTTCCGGCGCCATTTCCGACTTGCCGCCACAGCACTGCCGCCATACTTCGTAGGCAGCAACGGCGACCAAAAGTGGGAGAGGCGTGGTTAGGCCCGTAGCCACCGGCCCAACCAGCGCAATTTCGACCTCCGGATGAGGGAGACAGTTAATCAACACCATGGATGCGATGATGGCGTTCTGGATGCCCGTCTCGATGCCGATAGTGAGAACACTCACCCGGGATTGACGACAAACGGCAGCGAGAACGGCGCCGAGCACGAAGCCAACGTAGGGCAGAACACACCCAGCTACCAAGATGGGCATGGTGAACATCGTGAATAGGTACGAATATATGTAGAGACCGACGACGACAGCGGCTATGACGACTATGACAAAGAACGGACGCAGGCCTTTGATGATGACGTTGGCGACGCGGGGTTTGAAGTGAGCGATAAGGACTCCGACGATCAGCGGCACGGTGAATGCGACGAAGCTGAGAGCCATACCACCGAAGGGCAAGACGATATGCATGTCACCACCCAGCATAGTCTGGCCGAGAGTAAGAAGCCACAATGGCATCATGACTGCAACAAAAACAACACCATTGTGAAGTTGTGACTGCAACACCGGCGGCAGCATTATGACTGCAAGAACGACATTGACAACAAGACTACAAAACGGCAACTGCATATTTTATCCCGAAACATTGCATACGTGAAATTGTGTGTTGCGTAAAGCTAAAGGAACCAAACGAATTTCTCACCGACACAAGCAATATTGCTGATGAAGGTCATCGTGACGCTGAGTGAAACGTCTCCGCGAAGCAAGAGCGTGAACATGTTGCTTTTGCCGCCTCCAGGTGAACAGCCGATGACAAAAAATCCGAAGGCTGTCTCTTGGGTGAATCCGAAGGCCTTGACGGTCGCATACGCCAACTGACGAACACAAAACGAGCACATGAATTCATGTGAATATGGATGACTGAATCTGTTGTGCCTATTCTTCACTGAATTGTAAAAAATGATCAATTGAAAATATAAAGTAGACCTAAATACATTTGTGTAAGTGCTGTATCTGGAGCTAGTACGTAATGGCTAGGCAGAAATGTGTTCACGACATTGGAATATGCATTCCAATCAATCAGTATGAATTTAAATAATGTTCACAAATGCTAAACGATTTGTTGATTTGAGAATGCCATATTTAGCATAGTTTAGATCTTGTAGGATTCCCCGATAGGCCAACTTCGACCGTTCATTGGTAACATCTAGCAAGTCGGATATCAAAATATACCAAGCGATAACATTGGTTAATATGTAACGATCCTTCATCACAAATACGGTTTACTCCGGGTTTATTGCTGCAAAATGATTTAGGCCCTACTTCGAATCAACCGATTACATGACCTTGTGTGAAAGCTTTGAACCGAACAGCTGTATCACGGTGCACTTTCTATTACACCGCTATAAGAAAGACCAGATCATCACAATATCGTCAATATCACATATACATTTTGAAACATGCACAATTCTGGGGCTCCTTGCTCCTTGGATGGTAATTAGGCCAACAATGGTTTACCTTAACCTTTCACAGCACGTCGGTGTTAAGACTGAGACACACAAGTGTGTGAAGAAAACTGAAGGCGATTTACGTAACCGATTCTTACTTCCCTAAGTCCGAGAAGAGATTCTTTCATATTATATGTCGTTTTATATTTGCATTATATGGGCGGGTCAATCATCAGCAAAGGGACAAACTGATGTCGCCAATGTTTGTGTCAGCGCCGCAACGGTCTAATCAGAGCCCTATCTACAAAAACGGGAGACTGACGTTACGGGACTGGCATGGTTTATGAACAGTGCCCTCTTTATTAATAATGCTTAGTCTTTCAGGCGACATCCTTCAGCAAATGTCTAAAGGACATCCAAAACAACATATCATAATCGCCATTCGACTCATTACTACCGCAACGTCACCTTCGACACCTTACGGTACTGACAATGAAATAATTAACCGTATTATTTGTAATTTTGGAGAAACAATTAAAACATTATGAAATGAATCCACACTCGTATTTTAGTTTGTCTTTGGCAGGCAGTAATCACGTGACAACCTTCTTGTAACTCGCTGCAATATCCCCAGATGGGGTTCTGACTAGTCCGTTGCGGTACTGACACAAACATTGGCAACAGAGCAGAAACGTCAAATATAAATTATGTAACTTAAAGAAAAAACATTAGTGGGCAGATGGGCGCTGTAGTAAATTAATCTAAAAAGATCTATCCTATCGAATACTGAATGTCAATGGCGGGTGGAAATGTAAATTATATGAGACGATTAATGTGTATTTTGTCGACTGTGAAAGGTGTGTGCAATTGGAGGGTAGACATATTGTTTTCTGCCCCCCCCCTCCGTAATAGGTGGCATGGTGGCGAAAAATAGTTCCAATGCACCCCCCTTCCCCCGCCGTCTTTGGATGTAATACTTTCAGCGGAGACAGCGGAGAGAAGCTGGATATGGTAAATTGACAGCAGCGGCGCTACGTAAAAAGAATAGTTCTCAATAGCACTGTCCCCGCGTGTTTGTTCGGATGTCATGAGTTCACAACCGAGAAAGCAGCGGAGAAGGTGAAGTTACATCGGCACAGCGGTGACAAATTTTCAACAACAGCTCCCTCCCCATCCATTGAAATGGTGATGGCAATGGGATATGGGATTGTGAGAAGCAGCAGAGATAGGATTATAATAAAACAAGATAAGTACACATGATCAACTGTGAACGTCGCAATACGTGAATGAGTGATTAGTCCAATGGTGGAGGCGTTCGTTCTGCATGCTCAAACAAATACGGAATAACAACACCACCAACAATATCACTACAGCAATAAAGATCAATGATTTAAGAGTCGGCGTGTCGTACATCACGGCCCACTTTTGGCTGTGACATTAGGTCCTACCGTAACTTGCGATAACCATTCTACTCGACCGTGTGCCTATTTACGGCGCAGTTAAAAATAAACTGCGCATTGACGTTGATGTTTCAACGTCATTTTGTTTGACATAGGCTTACAGACCGAAAGTTCCAGTTCAGTAAGTGCCGTCAAGGTTGTGATAGTTATTAATACGTTGTAGCCTCAAACATGAACACACCGTGGACTTTGACGTGCACTATCGTTACGCCATTCTGACTTGACACATCACACACACGCACGCACACATATCTCGAAAAATTAAAGCGTGGCCGAAGCAAACAACAAACTTTATAATTGTAAATACGCTACTGACATTCCTCCACACACACACACACATACTTTGTCTTCTCTCTTATACCCAGATGTTTGTTTTTCTCTCCTGATATGTGATGTTTATATATATACGTGTGTGTGCATGTGTGTGTGTGTGTGTGTGTGTGTGTGTGTGTGTGTGTGTGTGTGTGTGTGTGTGTGTGTGTGTGTGTGTGTGTGTGTGTGTGTGTGTGTGTGTGTGAGTGTGTGTATTATGTTCTTTCGTCGTCTACTTCTGCACGTTCCATCGTATATTTTGTTGAAATTCTGGTTTTAGAAGATTTATTTTATGACAAAAACATTGCGACATTCTTGAATTGGTATCTGCTTTTCGCAAGTTCAACTCTGCGATTGGAGATATGAAAGCAGACAGGACCTCATTCAGACTGACGAGGCACACCAAAAGGCTGACGGGGCACACCATAAGGCTAACGATGCCCACGAGAGTTAAGCGACAATTCGAAACCCGATGGACGCCTAGAGCGAAGACTGTCATAGCTAATAACGAATGTTTCGATGACAGTGTGTGGCTACTTAAGAGGCAGTCTGGGGATCTTACTCAATCACCTGCAACCAGAGGGATGGGCCAGTTGCTTCACATCGCGTGGCGGTCACCCGTCGTAGCAAAGACATACTAAGAATTATATTATTATTACTATGTCTTTGATCGTAGTGTGACGCCAAATTTCTGCGACGAAAGGCAAGGAACGATACATGGACTGGGGAGTTCATGTTCAGAGACGGGTATGTCTACCAAAAAGGACGTCCGGATAACTAGAACGAGTCGAACGTTTCTCGGCCGAACAGGAACGGAATAACACATTTGGCTTTCTGCTGAACAGACACACGGCACACCTTATGGTCTGACTGATCCATCCTCCGTCAAGACTGGATGGAACCGTAGCCCATTCACAGATTGCGACTGAGGAATGCTTATTAAGACACTTTACTCCCAAATGTTAATCTTGCAAAACAATTGGTGGTGGATCGTGAACAACAAACGGGGAAACAAATTGATGTATCAATTTAACGTTATCGGGTTGATGAAGACGATGTCCAAGTTGTGAGAATATTAATGCGTTGTTTCTAATAACCACTCTCACGGTCTCTTTCAAACTGACGTCAGTCATTCTCATTCCTGCTATTTGTAAATTGGATAGTAAGGAGGACCCCGGAAAAATAGGGGGATTGGTATCCAATGAATGCTTCAGAATCATGTTATGTACCATTTGGATTTTGCAGGCGAGCTGGCTCTCATAAACAGACTAAGGAGAAAAGAGAGATTATAAACACGGTGTCAACACAGACATGACTCAACACAAATAGAAGGAATACAAATATCATGAGAGCATAACCCACGCACTGAGTCATTCTATAGGAGTGAAACTACTAAGTAAATCGACTGGTTCACTAAGTTCAGATAATAACCGAATTGATGATATTTAACTCACATATCAAGTCCGCGTCGAACGTTTTCTTGTCTAGATAAATAATGTCCGTTTCACACTGACAGAAATTCCTTCTGGATGAATAAAAAAAATTCTCTACGCACTAACATGCCTATTCGTTACAGCCGACAAAGGGCAATGTTTTTATTCTAAATGTCAACAGTATATTTGCAAATATAAAGTTTCTTGTTTGCTTCGGACTGTTACGTATGTGCCCACGCTTTTTGAGATGTGTATACGTGCGTGTGTGCGCGCGCGCGTGCGTGATGTATTTGTGTGTGTGTGTATGTGTAGTGTTTGTGTGTGTGTGTGTGTGTGTGTGTGTGTGTGTGTGTGTGTGTGTGTGTGTGTGTGTGTGTGTGTGTGTGTGTGTGTGTGTGTGTGTGTGTGTGTGTGTTGTATGTGTGTGTGCGTCTGTGTGTGTGTGTATGTGTGCGTGCGTGCGTGCGTGCGTGCGTGCGTGCGTGTGTGTGTGTGGTTGTGAATGTACATAGATTGTGGTTTGTCTGTAAACCCAATAATATACAGTACGGGAAATAATTAACTGGTACACTTGAAAATTGTTTGATTTTCTTACTTCGATTAAGTTTGATCTTTTCGAGCAGATGGCGGCACCAAATAATTTAGCATCATTGTAGAGGTATGTTATTTACAACATGTCTACGGTAGTCTAGGACAGTTTTTCAAGTAAAATATCGACATTTGACGTGTTTATTGATAAAATCTTGCATTTGTGGTAGATTTACAGAATACTCTAGAGTCTGTCTAGATAAGATATACTTTGAGTGTACTTAAGATAGAACAGTTTATGTGAACATGGTGTATACGTGGGTGATAATTCATGAGTTCAACTGCTATCATCCTTGTTTTCAGAGATTATATGCTATACCTAATGATTATCTGATTTAAAAAATGAAATGAAATTTTTTTTTTTTATTTCATGGAGAAAATTAATAATAGTATTACAAAATAAAATGTTATGGTTGCAAATACAATATAGAACAAAGATTTGTCAAATAACATAATAAGATTTTTTTGTTTCGTGAATAACAAAGATGAGCGGAAACCATCGAAAGACTGATGAGCGACGCTTTGAGGTTTGTGGTACTGCACAGAAATGGAGCCAGCATGAGGGAACTTGCAAGGAAATTGAGAATTTCGAAGAATGTAATTGCTAGCATTGTGCAGAAGCACCGGAATACAGGCTGTGTGAAAGATCTTCCGAGGAGGGGCCGAAAGAAGTCAACTATAAAACGGCAAGATCGTCGACTCATCCGTACGTCCTTGAATGACCGTCGCTTGACCTCCAGTGACTTAAAGAAAAGTTGGCAAGTTGAGTGTGGAGTTAACGTTTCTAGTCGAACAGTTAGGAACAGATTAAAAATGGCGAGTTTAAGGGGCTGTGTTGCGGTTAAGAAGCCCCTGCTCTCTGCCAGGAACCGAAAGAAGGCACCGTTGCAATGGGGAAGGAGGCACAGACATTTGGCAACGTGTTTTGTGGTCAGATGAAAGCAGCATTGAGCTTTTCAACTCTTCAAAGAGAGTTTATGTGAGGAGGAGACAGGGAGAAAGATATAGTGAACAATGCACCATCCCAACTGTGAAGTTTGATGGTGGCAAACAAATGATATGGGGTTGCTTTAGCGGCCAAGGTGTTGGTTTCCTCCATAGGATCGACGGCGCGTTAGGCCAAGCACAGTACATCAAACTCCTTGAAAAGAGCATGTTACCATCTGCAGATACGCTGCATGGTGGCAGAGATTACATCTTTCAACAAAGCAATGCGCCGTGCCACAAAGAAAAGAAAGTCGTGGACTTTTTTGAAGATAAAGACATTACAGTAATGAACTGGCCAGTCCAATCTCCAGACCTAAACCCCATCGAGAAGCTATGACAAAACCTGAAAGTGCATCTTCATAACTGTAAGCCAAGTTCCATGGATGACCTTTAGGAGAAGCTAAGTACTGCCTGGCAGAGTATAACACACACCGAACTCTTAAAACTAATCCATTCAATGCCTAAGTGTCAAGGCTGTTATTTCAGCCAGAGGAGGTGCTACTCGATATTGACATATGCTACAAATATAGAATGGAAAAAACATTAGAATGACAATTCCTTAAATCCTTAACTTTGTTTCATTGATAAAGCTAAAGCAAAACATATTATATTGCCTATTAACTAAAAAAACCGATGTCTATTTACTGCAAAGTCGTGAATATTGAATATTGCCTAACATAATCACTGTCACAGTTATATTTTCCCGGTACTGTATATTACAATTAAAACAACAAACAAATAGTATAAGTAAAAACTGGCCAAATATTAAGCAGTTTCAATACGAAGTGATCAATATGTCCTAACTATTATTACTGTTTTATTTTCTACTCTAATACTACCATCGGTATGACAAAACGTGACTTACGAGAGGCATTACGAGAAACTGTGAGAAGAACCCAATAGCTGGCGCCACGGGTCGTTTCAGGACTGCCTTGACGACTTTGAGATCGATAGCGCAGCCCATGCCAATATTGACGCACACGACAACAATGTTCAGTGAGATGAAGAAAACTACGTTGATCACACCCAGTTTCCGGATGACAACAACTGGATATTTGTCTAGGTGCGTCGAGTTGTCTATACTGCGCACGTCGATGTCGAGTTGACAGTCTAGAGTCGTCCTCCCCAAGAGGAGACCATGCACCGTCAGATGAGGCAGACTGGCGTTGGACGGCAGACCTGCACACACTGTCATACTGCCGCCTCCCACCAGCTCCGTGACGTCCGGATTAGCAACGATACAGCTCAGTCGAAGACAATCCGTCGTTAAGTTGGTCGTTTTCACGTTGATCGTCGCCGTCTTGCCCAGTTCCAGACCGTCCATCTTCGCTGGAAGGAACTCCAACAACGGACCGTCGTCCGAGGTCTCATTGACGGCCGAAGTTCCGGACAGAAGAGACGCGGTGACGAGGATAGCAAGGAGACGACACCCGGCCATGGCTGCAGTTCGAGAAAGAGTAACTAGTTTAATAACAGGACGGCCCATAAGACCCTTAAGAGTACGCGTCATTGACACCCACCTTTACCCGGCCATTACGTATCCGGGGTGTACACGAGAGTAATAACTCTGTTGTTCACTCTTTAAAAATACTACCACCGTTTGGACACGCATGGTTGACTCGCGAAAGGTGACAAGACAACATTGAAAAGGTTGGTGTGTTGGCGTTTATTAATGAGTGATCTTCCCCGCCTCTCATCGTGGTCAGTACCTAGATGACACGTGCTAAATACGTACATACTAGAACGGCATGTGGGGAAGTTCTACTTCAATGTCGATGTTGAAATTCTTCAGTGAAAAATGAAAATGTCTACGTGTTCGGCGTTCTTTGCCAAAGTAGCGTCTGTTCAAAAGTTTACCTTTTCACGTTTTGTTTTCATTGTCGTCGTACGTTACCGCCTCGCACCACCTGTACGGCGTCGGGATTGGCGACGACACACCGCAGCCGTACGCAGTCCGTCGTTAAAGACTAATAAGTGAAAAGAACCTTTTTTATTTTCAATCTGAATTAAATATACTCTAAATTAGGATACTGTTATTATATTCAAATTCTTTTAACCCTCTCCATCGCCCTGTTCAAGGCCACTTTTTGTCGCGTTTTCTGTGCATTTTTGCACAGTTTCTGGCGACACCTAGCGACCGTTGGTGACGTAATACAAATAAGGGCCGTTTGGATTTACCATTGCAATTGCGGACTTTTTTTATATCATCGTAGAGATAATAATCTAATACAAAAAATTTCGCTGGATGTACGCAGGAAATTTGTTTACTTTTTAAGTTATTGCCCTTTGAACATTGCGAATGTTTAAAATAGAAATGGGATTTAATATTGTTTGACATCACAGTAAAGATAACACTCGTATTTACAAATATGCTGCTGGATGTAACCAGGAATTGTTTTTAGTTTTTGAGTTATTTCCGTTTGAACATCGCAAACGCTTAATCCTGCAATGTACACGCGGGAGCGGATATAATGCAAGGTTGAGCATTCGTGGTGTTCAAACGGTAATAACTCAGAAAGTAAAGACAATTCCTGAAAACATCCAACAACAAATGTGTAGATAGGATTATTATCTTTACGGTGATACCGAAAATATTAAATTTTGCGACTGCAATTTCAGAAGAAGCCTGAAACACCAGCCCACATAGTCGCGCGCCATGCTAAAGTCTGAGGGCGCTCAGCGATATTTACTCCTATGTATATATATGTATATATATATATATATGTATATATATATACATATATATATATATATATACATATATACATATATATATATATATACATATATACATATATATATATATATACATCACTGGTCGATAGGCGGCAGCACGATATATAGTGAATATCACAGTCTTGTCAAGTAATATATCAAATATATATATATAATATATTTGATATATTACTTGACAAGACTGTGATATTCACTATATATCGTGCTGCCGCCTAGCGACCAGTGATGTACTAGGAACTGGCAATATCCGGGGAACTACTCAGCCATGACATGTAACGAAACGAGAATAAACAGTGTTCAAGTTCCATTCATAAAATCGTATTGAATTCACGGCCATCGACACTACATCTGGCGACGAGGATGTTACGAACACAACAGCGAACATACTCATCAGTGATGTTCCACAAAACGTTACGCATGTAAGCGCATTCGATACATTTACGGTGCTTCCCTAACTAGCATGGCATGTCGAGCGACGATAGCGGCAGCGGCATGTCTGCGCTAGACAGGGAGCATACTGTGTCAAGCACAACTCCCATGCAGTTCATACCCTAGCATGGCATTACCAAGTTTCCCGCCGTTCGACCTATACCTAGATGGGAATATCGGGCCTAGGTGGAAAAAATGGACAAAGATTTGAACGTTTGTTAGTGGCCATAGACATAACGGCACCAAAACGACAGCGTGCACTCCTCCTTCACTACGCAGGCCCGGATGTAGACGAAGTGTATGACACACTGACGGTCCCCGAATCCGGTGACACAGCAACAGTATATGACGTTGCTCTCAAAGCCTTAACCGGCTATTTTACTCCAAGAGTAAACATCGCATTTGAAGTGTACAGTTTTCGACAATGCAGACAACAAGACACGGAGCCAATTGATGCATACGTAACAAGACTCCGGCAGCTGGCACGGTCCTGCAACTTCACAGACGTCGAGGGAGAGATTGCCAAGCAAGTCATCTTATCCGGAATGTCACAGAATCTGCGGAGACGGGCCCTACGACAGGATATGACACTGACAGATTTAATTGCGGCTGCACGTGCTCTAGAACTAAGTGAACACCAAGCAGGGCAGATGGAAAAAAGCTTCAGCTGTAAATGCCATCACTCCCGTTACCCAGCGAGGGAGAAGTCGCCATCACTCACAGTCACAGAACAACTACGAAGGCCAAATACGTTATCCATCAAGGCGCCGACGCGATCACTCTAGGATCAGCCACAATAGACCTCGTGACAAGTCGACAACCTCAAAAATGGAAACAGTTGCTTTTTTTGTGGTGGGGCTACACAGCATAGGAAGGGTGATTCCCGGTGCCCTGCCATGTAAAAAGAATGCTCAGCATGCGGCATAGTAGGCCATTTTGGGAAAATATGCCAAAACAGTAAACGCAAGCAATATTCACGGGCAAATGCCATACACTACTCCCAAACTGCACGAACTGCTACCATCCAGAAAAGTGGCATCGATTACTCCGAAGATGATTACATCTACAGCATTCTGCAATGCCAACCTCTGCGAGACAAGGTTGCTATTGCGAAAAGTAACAAGAACAAGCTACCCCTATGCACCATCAAGCTGTGCCAATAGAATTCATGATAGATTCAGGCGCGTCAGTTAACATCTTTGATGAACCAACCTATCAACAACTGTCTGAATCGCACCCTGACATGCCGTCCCTACAGCCTCCAGAAACTCAGATCTACCCATACGGGTCACAAAACCAGCTACCACTGAAAGGCATGTTGACTGTCGAAGTGCACTACAAGACCAAGTCGAGCGTCATTAGGTTCTACGTAGTATCCGGGAATGGAGGAAATATCCTAAGTTTCGAGACTGCTGAGGAGATGGACATACTACACATAACTAGGGAAGGATATCGAAAGAGAAATAGAGAGATTGGAACAGCTCGACGTCATTGAGAAAGGTGACGGCCCTACTCCGTGGGTAAGCCCCATCGTAGCTGTGCCCAAGAAGAACGGAGAAGTACGCATCTGTGTGTACATGAGGGAAGCGAATCAAGCGATCGTACAGGAGAAAAATCCTATGCCAACCATTAACGAGTTGCTAGCTGACCTCAATGGCTCCACAGTATTCAGCACTCTGGATTTGACCAATGCCTACCACCAATTCGAGCTAAACACTGAAAGTAGGTACATAACAACTTTCAGTACCCACATCGGACTGCACAGGTACAAACGCCTAATGTTTGGCGTGAATGCGGCATCTGAATTTTTTCAGAACGCTATAAGTCAACTCCTGTATGACCTCAAGGGTTGCAAGAACTTCTCAGATGACATCATCGTCCACGGGAAGGACCAAGCCGAACATGATGCTAATCTACATGCCGTGCTGAGGCGACTACAGGAACACGGCCTGCGCTTGAACAAAGCAAAATGCAAATTTGCACAAGACCATGTCACTTTCTATGGTCATGTGTTCGGAAGAGATGGTCTAGCAGCAGATCCCAAGAAGATCGAAGCTCTGGTGAATGCCACACCACCACAAAACTTCTCCGAGGTGAATTCACTATTGGGAATGGCCCAATAAGTGTCACGGTTCATCCGTAATTATGCCTTTATCACGAGTCCTCTCCGAGAATTGACCCGATCAGACATTCCATGGATGTGGGACCAACGCAACGAACAAGCTTTTCAGAATTTGCAACAAGCCCTAGCCAGCACCCAAGTGATGGAGTATTTCGACACCAGGAAGCCATCCAAAATCATTGTCGATGCCAGCCCTACAGGCTTAGGGGCCATACTCACTCAAGACGGTAGAGTGATCAGCTATGCCAGCAAGGCCTTATCGGACGTTGAGTCACGATATTCTCAGACAGAGAGAAAAATGCTTGCCGTTGTATGGAGAATCGAACATTTCCATCTGTATGTATACGGATCGACATTCGCAGTGAGAACAGACCACAAACCGCTCCTAGGAATCTTCAAAGGCTCGAAACCCGCATCAGCAAGGATTGAGAGGTGGCGACTGCGGCTGACCCCATATTATTTAGATCTGGTGTACAAGCCCGGACGTGATGACAACAATCTAGCCGACTTCCTCAGTCGACACCCATCCACGACTTCAACACCAGACAGAAGCATTGCTGAAGAATATGTGCACTACGTCTGCGTGAACGCAATACCCAAAGCTATGTCACTGAATGAACTCCGTGACGCAACTGCACAGGACAGAACTATGAACAAACTACAAGAGGCAATCAGGACACAAATGTGGGAAGATGAATTCGTCAGGCCGTACAAACAAATCCGGTCAGAATTTGCATTACACGACGGTCTAATCCTAAGAGGAACACGCATAGTCATCCCTGAAGCATTGCAACAACAAGCTGTCGATCTAGCTCACGTAGGACACCAGGGAATCGTGAAGACCAAGACTTTGCTGAGGGAAAAGGTTTGGTTTCCCGGCATCGATAGACTGGTAGAAAGAAGAATTCATCAGTGCATACCATGCCAGGCTACTACCAGAAAGTCGACAAACCCTGAACCACTCAAGATGTCCAGTCTACCGCCAGCTCCATGGTGCGACGTGTCTGTTGATTTTGCTGGCCCACTGCCGTCGGGTGATATGTTGCTAGTGGTAACAGACGACTACAGTCGTTTCCCCGAAGTGGAGATCATCAAATCTACTTAAGCTAAGACCGTAATACCGAAGCCTGACAATATTTTCTCAAGACAAGGCATCCCACAGACTGTGCGGACTGACAACGGTCCACCATTTCAAGGTGAAGATTTCAGAAACTTCAGCAAGGACCTAGGGTTCACACATCGACGCATAACACTACTGTGGCCACAAGCCAATGGTGAGGTGGAACGTTTCATGGACACTACTAAAGGCAATCCGAACTGCACACATAGAGCAGAAAAACTGGAAACGAGATGTACCGGTTTTTGCGCCAATATCGTGCAACACCACACTGCACCACCGGCATCGCTCCTGCTGAAGCTCTGTACAATCGCCGTTTCCACACACAGCTACCTGCTGACAGTGTTCCTCCGCTCCTGAACACACGTTTCAAAATGCAGCAGAACGATGAACACAGAAAACGACAAATGAAACAATATGCCGACAAACGACGAAATGCAAGACAAACAAGCATCGAGAAAGGACCTCACCCCACACTTCGACCCTGAACCGTTTAAGGTGGAAAGTAGAAAAGGGAATATGATAACCGCAAGCAGAGACTCGTGTACAATCACACGAAACATATCACACTTCAAACGAATCGATCCCGTAGACACACTCACTAGCGAAGACACATCTGATGATATCGACACGGCCATGATTGATAACGATGATGAGCTTCGCAAAGAAACGACAACTGGTGGAGAATCTTCGAAGGCAACACTTAAACCGTGTTTACGCTACCCAGACGCTCGCCCACAACGCTTTCACAAGATGCCAGTCCGCTTCAAGGACTATATTGGACTTCCTAAAGTGACGTAATCTGAATGCAGAGTAGGAAAATCCAATGGTAAAGATTGGATAGCCGGGGTGACGTGCTAGTAACCTCTCCCCCTAGTATACCCAGTTTAACAGCTGGTGTAATTTGCATAGTTTAATTGACAGTTTTGAATGTCCGTGTAATAAGAATTAGAGTATTAATCAATGAATAAGTTATGTTTACTGTGGACTCTCCCTTCGAAGATGTCGTTTTTAATTTACCTTGCGAATTGATAACTATTATCAACAAGGACCTTACGAACTGTGATACACTAATATGTTATTTGAAAGTCATGAAGACCTTTCACAGCTTACGTTTTATTATAATATGACTAAATCATAGTAAGTTTTATTTGTCATTGGACTGTAATTGTGTCTTTGAATGTCATACTATCATCTCATTTTTGAAATAATTCTGCATGTTGGTACAACTTTATCAAGAAGGAGAGGAATGTGATATTCACTATATATCGTGCTGCCGCCTAGCGACCAGTGATGTACTAGCAACTCAATATTCGGGGAACTACTCGGTTATGAAATGTAACGAAACGTGAATAAACAGTGTTCAAGTTCCATCCATAAAATCGTATTGAATCCTCGGCCATCGACACTACAAAGACCATTACGTTTATGTATATGAAGTTTCAAAGAAATTAAAAAAATTATTTCACTTAGTATTTTAGTTGGTCGTATTCATGTTGATCGTCGCCGTCTTGCCTGGCTCCAGACCGTCCCTCCGCGTCGGAAGGAACCCCACCAACGGACCGTCGTGTGCGTGCGTGCGTATGTGATCCATAATAAAGTGAGAGTATAGCACCACCTCCCCCCGTCTTCCGATGCCATGCCCGAGAGACACGAGCTGAAATATGTACCTCTTTTCCAAATGTCCCGTACTCTCATAAATCATCCACGTTATAGGCCTTTAATGTTCAGAGTGATACCCGTTTGGAAACTCCCGACATACCCGACGGACTGTTTTCGACTGAGCTGTGTCGTTGCCCGCCTGCGCCACTGCTCGATTATAATTAGATATATTTGCACACTCATAACTGTTCAATATAAATAAGAAACCTTGTAGCTACAGACACGCTGTTGGTATTTGGAATAGACGTGTGCCCCGGAGTTTCTAGGATAAAAGGGCATGACGTTGTCTAAACAAAAGTATGTATCCACCTCTAGTCTAAAACGTCTAGGCATTTTGTCATTGTTGTGCAGAACTTATTAAAATTGACAAATTTAAATTCACACTGCAAAGACACGGTGACTGAGGGATGCAACAAATGTCGAAGTTAACCCATGATGCATCCGTACAAGGTCATTTCCACAGGAAGGGAAGCCAGTGGATATAGTTGACTCGGTTTAGAAGATATGAACTTCCGCACACCGTACTAAGTCGTGGTAGGAACAACGACATAATGCAACGTGCTTCGACGGTCGTAAACAAACCAGTAGGTATGTCAGCCGAGTAATCTCACCAGGCGCCTTCGCCATTGAATGGTGCGCTCTCCGGGTCAATCAAATGATGAATGCATAAAGTTCGTCGCCTTAGGAGAGTCATTGAACCGTGTCCAAATGGGGTAGTTGGTTAATAGAGTAGACCGGGTTAACTAGTTACTCTTTCTGAGACTGCAGCCATGGCCGGGTGTCGTCTCTTGGCTGTCCTCGTCACCGCGTCTCTTCTGTTCGGAGCTTCGGCCGTCAATGAGACCTCGAACGAAGGTCTATTGGTAGAGTTCCTTCCGGCGCGGATGGACGGTCTGGAACTGGGCGAGACGGCGAAGATCGACATAGAAGCGACTGACCGGATGACAGGCAGCAGACGTCTGCGGTGTGTCGTCGCCAATCCGGACATCGTTGAGCTGGTGCGAGGCGGCAGTGTGACGGTATGCGCAGGTCTGCCGTCCAACGCCAGTCTCCCTCATCTGACGGTGCATAGTCTCCGCTTGGGGCGGACGTCTATCGACTGCCGAATCGACAACGGAGTACACGGCCATGATAACCTGACTACGTGGATGCCGCTGCATAACAAATACATGATTGCTGTCATACGGCCACCCCATGTGCTCGATACATTCTTATTCGGTCTAATCAACATCATCATCGTAACCATCAACATTGGCATGGGCTGCGCCATCGATCTCGAAGTCGTCATGGGAGTCCTCAGACGACCCGTCGCACCATTTATCGGATTCTTCTCGCAATTTCTTGTGATGCCGCTCGTAAGTCTCATCATACCGATGATGAAAGTACTAGTTAAGAAAATTATTAATAATTAGGATACATTAGTGGCTTTACATTAAACCGATGTCTTACTATATTTAACAAGATTTAACAAGATTTAACAAGATTGCCACCCAGAGAATTAACTCTAGGTGGCAGGTGGACAAGGAAGCCCTTTGGCTTATCCAGAGTCCGACCCTTTTATTTATGTGTATACCGCCCTTATGAGGTATGTGTCGATTTTATTGTTAAACATATTCACGCTACTAGCACCCACACAATCAGCAGATAGTCTGTTCCATTCATTTACAGTCCTTTGTGAAAATGAGAACTTTCTTATATCTAATCTACACTGCTCCTTTGCTAATGTAACTTCATGTCCTAGTCCTTCTATCTTTCTTAACAGAGAAAAATATATTTCTATCAATATTTTCATAACCATTCATTATTTTAAACTCTGTACTCTTTCTAGCATATCTATGTCATTCCTGCGATATGGCCTCCATGCTTGAATACAATATTCTAAATGAGGCCTAACTATTGTTTTGTACAGCGGTATTATTGGCTCTGTTTCCTTATACGTTATGTTTCGCCTAATTAATCCAAGGGTTTGATTTTCCTTTGAAGCTGCAATTCCACACTGCTCTGAAACCTTCATATCAGCACTAATGGTTAACCCTAAATCATTTTCTTTTACAGTAGTACTTGGTACAGTACCCCCATTGTATGTTCTACCTCTTCGTTCCCATGTCCTTCGTGGAGGCATTTACATTTCCCAAAATTGAACAGCATTTGCCACTTTTCAGACCATTTGATCAACTTGTCAAGATCGTCTTGTAAATGCTGTCTATCTCCATCACTTTTAATCCTTCTAATCACTTTTGTATCATCCGCAAATTTCAACATCTTGCTTGTTATTTCATCATCCAAATGGTTGATATATATTAAGAATAATATAGGTCCTAGTACTGATCCCTGGGGTACCCCACTCAATACCGATTTTCAGTTTGAAGCCTCCCCATCAACTACTACACGTTGTCTTCTGTCAATCAGCCATTTTTCTATCAAGTTTATTATACCATTTCCTATGCCTTTAGTTTAAGCAGTAATCTTTTATGTGGTACGTTGTCGAAAGCTTTTTGAAAATCTAAGTAGACGATATCTACTGGTG
The DNA here is from genome assembly GCA_020002185.1 of Paraescarpia echinospica. Lineage (NCBI taxonomy): Eukaryota > Metazoa > Annelida > Polychaeta > Sabellida > Siboglinidae > Paraescarpia > Paraescarpia echinospica. The sequence goes on from CM034537.1 coordinate 63,313,388, forward strand.
ATCCCTCATCTACCCACTTAGTGATGTCTTCCAAAAAACATAACATATTTGTTAAGCATGACCTCGCTTTAAAAAACCCATGTTGAGATGGGTTTATCAAGTTATGTTTAACAAGAAAATCCACCATGTGATCTTTAATTAGTCTTTCTAATAATTTGCAAATCACTGATGTTAAACTCTCGAACCTTTTTTAAATAACGGTATAATGTTTGCCTCTTTACATTCTAAAGGAACCACTCCCTCTTATAATGACAAATTGAAAACTGTTGCAAGCGGTAAGCTAATTTGTTCTACAATTTCCAGTAGTAGTTTGGGCGGAACCCCATCCATTCCAGGTGATTTATTATCCTTCATAGCCCTTATTTTCTTAGCTACCATTTCCGGGGTTACAATTAATTGTCCTAAATAGTCCGAATCTGCCCCTAGAACTTAGCCTCTTGTACTGGCAGTGAACTAATATCTTCCCTGGTAAACACTGAACTAAAGTACTCATTCAGGTCTTCTGCCATTAAGAATCCCTCTGATATTATATTTCCAGCACTATCTTCTAGAGGACCGACCTTATCTTGAAGTTTCTGTTTGCTTCGAACATACGCATAAAAACTCTTGCTGTCATGTTTTATATTACTAGCTAATTGTTGTTCATAGCTTCTCTATGAATTTCTAATTTCAGCTGTAGCTTGGTTACGTGCTTCTTTATAACTGTTGTAGTCTTCATCATTTCCAGTACATCTATATGACTTCCACATCATTTGTTTATATTTAATTTTTCTAATAGCTTCTTTCGATAAGTGTTTCTTTTTGGACCGTTTCCCTTGTTTTTTGAAGAGTACAAATTTCTCAACTATGCACTTAATTTCACTCTTTAATATATTCCAGCATTCTGTTGCTGTCTTATTTTTCAGTGTGTTATTCCAGTCTATCTTTGCTAAATATTTCCTCATGTCCTTATACCTTCCTTTGTGGAAATTTCTCCTATACTGCTTTTTACAATTCCTTTCTGATTTTACTTTGATGGTAAAATGTATCTGGTTGTGATTATTACTCCCCAGTGGCTCACATATCTTGACATTGTCAACTAATTCATTCTGTCAGGACAAAACTATGTCTAACAGATTCTCACCCCTGGTTGGTTCTAGCACATGTTGAGAAAGGAAAGTATCTTGAACTAAAACTAAAAACTTGTGCTCCTCACTCCCCATACTTTGTAGAGATTTCCATTGTATATGCCCGTGGTTAAAACCCCCATAATAATACAGTCCCGTTTGCTTATTTCCCTTATAGCGTTTTGTATATTTTCATTCTCTTCTATGCTTATGTTTGGACTTCGATAAACTAACCCAACTGTTAACGTTGAGTTTCCTGTAACTATGTTACACCAAACAGCTTCTTCGCAATCTGCTTCTCTTTCTAATTTTATTTCATAAGCTTGGATAGATTCTTTAATATATAAAATAACTCCACCTCCCTTTCTTCCTATTCTATCTTTCCTAAACATTACATATCCTGTCAGTCTCAATTCGGCATCTGATATATCGGTGGTGGTCCAGGATTCAGTTATACCTATTGACCAGTTCCAACTGTTTTGATTATAATCACACTTGAAGTCATACAAAAACAGCCTTACCCCTATTAATTCATGGCTAACGCATGAATATGTTACAGTAGTAATTAAGCAGATACAAACTAGCAGCTAGGAGTTCACGATATATTACACATGTATCCCCTTTATAAGGTCTTCTACGTCCCGCGGCATAGACATGTTGTAGAATTTATGTCGAAGAGACACCAATTTACAACTTCCCATATATAATGCTTGGTGCACGACGGTATCCAATTTGCCAAGTGTCGTGTCAACGCCAGGAACGCCGAATTCACATAAAACACCAAGAGAGAACAAAAGTACACGTCAAAGAAACTCGTTCGCAAGCAGCACTGCCGCTCGAAGGGTTTTCTATCTGGGTTAGTAAATAGGACCACCAGTGGGTGCCCAGCGGCAGTGCACCAGGCAAACCATTGGGAAAAAAACTGTGATGGCACGCTGATTGACAGAACAGTTGTCGATGTGTAATTGTGTGATATCAAATTGGGTTTCCAGTGCAAAACTTTTCTTTTAACAAAACTGTTGACGAACCTGATTAAATCATACTTACATAGCCAAAGCCAACAAGCACAAAGATGTGCTCCAGCCTTATCGTTTTGCAGGGGCCAGTACTCGCGATCTTTGCATTGAAGACATACATGGCACATAATTATACATCACCTGTTTTCTTTCTACGGATCCTCAATTTGTTTACATTTCGTACATAACCGCAAACGAAAAGGAATTGTTCCATTTTTATTTATACAAGATCTTAAATAACAAATGTTCCCAGAAGGTGGTATATATGCGTGTGTCAAACGGTGGTATCTTGGTGATCACGGACAAAGGATCAATAAGTTATATGTTGCATCATATCAGCTAGGTCACCATGACCGCTGCCGTGAATGTGCAGTCTTCCATGCTACACTAGACGAGGCACATTATACAATCAATCAATCAATCAATATGTTTATTTTCCAACACATATAGTACAGATTATCGTAACATAGACAGTTTAGTGTTAGAAAAAGGGGTATACTGAAGAATTATCTTATATATTTGTATACCCCTATTACATTGTTTCGTAGATGAATCATTGTGATAACGTTTATACAGCTGTTAGTGTTTATGTCAGTCAACTGTAACATAAGTCATTTTAGTTATACTACTAAGCAATACAGTAATAGTAAGTGTAATACTAATAATGGAGAGTTTCGCATACATAATTGTATCAGAACGATACTGTGTATGTAAACTGTTACACCAGAAAATCATACAGTAATATCGTATTTGCTAATCATATTAGTTTTTAACTGATTAATAAATGAGCGGAAATTTGGCACTTTTGCGATGTTGATAGGTAATGAATTCCAGATTTTTACACCGTAAATTGATAGAGATTGCTTTGACACTAGTTCTCACACGCTGACGTACATATTGACCTTCTAATCGAGAAGAATGTAATGTTGTGTTTTTGGTAAACAGGCTTTGCACATTGGTAGATATTGGCAATCCTATGAATTAAAAACACGCACATACACGCGCACGCGCACACGCACACGCATACGCACACGCAACGCACACAGACACACACACACACACACACACACACACACACACACACACATATACACACACACACACACACACACACACACGCACACACATTTTCCTGTAATACAGTGCTAATCGAAGATTGGCGTCTCTGATGTTTAATTTGATTTAAACTCGCCATTCTTTAGTATCAATGCTGTGTTAAGCGTTGATTCTCGGGGATTTTCAGTTATATATCTGTCCAAAGTAACTTTGTTATTTGTGTTGTCTTCTTCCTGTGACTACAATTCTTCTACATATCTACAATTGACTGTGATACACTTTTCTGATAGTTAAACCACAAGCATATCACTTGTATGAGGAACAAGTCTTTTAGTTATTATCGCAACCTTAATTTTTTTATGATAATGGGAAACTGTTTTTATACAAATTCGCGATGTTAAACGGCACGGAAACAAAGCTCTGTCGTGTTGTCAAGAGGCGCCCGCTCCAAGCGAAGACCATGCACTGTCATATGACGCCCCCACATGTATGTGCCGGGTGTTACATTTTGTTTGTTGAAATGAACAGTAGATACGAAACACAAATGTGTATATACCACTGCAAAGGTGCTTGGGTGATGTCATTATAGGTGATCTTGGAGTCACATATCATGTCAAAGGTATGCTTGGGTGATGTCATTATAGATGATCTTGGAGTCACATATCATGTCAAAGGTATGCTTGGGTGATGTCATTATGGGTTATCTTGGAGTCACATATCATGTCAAAGGTATGCTTGGGTGACGTCATTATGGGTGATCTTGGAGTCACATATCATGTCAAAGGTATGCTTGGGTGATGTCATTATGGGTGATCTTGGAGTCACATATCATGTCAAAGGTATGCTTGGGTGATGTCATTATGGGTGATCTTGGAGTCACATATCATGTCAAAGGTATGCTTGGGTGATGTCATTATGGGTGATCTTGGAGTCACATATCATGTCAAAGGTATGCTTGGGTGATGTCATTATGGGTGATCTTGGAGTCACATATCATGTCAAAGGTATGCTTGGGTGATGTCATTATGGGTGATCTTGGAGTCACATATCATGTCAAAGGTATGCTTGGGTGATGTCATTATGGGTGATCTTGGAGTCACATATCATGTCAAAGGTATGCTTGGGTGATGTCATTATGGGTGATTTTGGAGTCACATATCATGTCATCTCATATCTAACGATATGAAAAAATTGAAGCTTAGCCACATCGTTATGTTATGATCACCAAATGTAGGTAGAGTCTACCCCAAAAAGCATCCTATAAGTTATTATAAATACGATTTATTTTAATGAAACAGTACCTTGGTACTGCAATAAAGCTATCTGTAAAACCATTGAAGACAATTTACACATATTTGAAACGCCAGTTGATCTTCTCCCAGTAGCGTGACGTCGAAACTGTTTTCTGTTAACTAGGTGGCGTACAGCATGGTGAGACTTTTCGGGTTCACACACGACATCGCGCTCGGATACTTCGCCGTCGGTTGCGCCCCTGGTGGAGGTAACAGCAACATCTACGCGTTCCTGTTCAATGGCGACGTCTCTCTCAGCATCACAATGACCTTCGTTAGCGTAGTTGTTTCTCTAGGTGAGAATATCTGCATTCGCAGGCATCACAAGCCATCAACAACAAAATTCACTTGCCAAATTAGGAAAAAACGATGAGCACTGTGTTACGCCATCAAACTGCACATCATTGCTTTACGGATGTTGTCAACTATGTAAGTCGTTGTTGCTAGTATATTGCCAACCATGCATGTTGTCAACTCTGTATATAATTGCTGAAAATACGTTGTCAACTTTATACATCGTTGTTGCATGTGTGTTGTCAACTGTGTCCATCGTTGTTGCATGTATAATGTCAATGATGTACATAGTTGTTGCAGGCATGTTGTCAACAGTGTGCATCGTTGTTGCATGTATTTGTCAACTCTGTGTCGTACTTGTTGAAGATATGTCGTCAACTATGAATGTCTTTGTTGCATGTATGTTGTAAACTGTGTTCATAGTTGTTGCATCTGTGTTGTCAAATATGTTGTTGCAGGTATGATGCCTCTGTGGCTGCTCACCGTCGGCCAGTCTCTGCTCGACGAAGACTCGGGCGTGGTCATTCCCTTCTTGCGCGTCGCGTCCAGTCTCTTCATCATCCTCGTTCCGCTGACCATCGGCATCTTCATCGGTCGCTTCAGACCCCGCATCGCCGCCGTCATCCGCAAGCTCCTGCGGCCGTTCTTCTTCTGTGTCCTTGCCATCTTTTTCCCCATCGCTCTCTACATCAACGTAGACATAATACGGATGTTCACAGTCGTCTACGTCCTCGCCGGTTGCTGCGTGCCGTATGCGGGTTTCCTGCTTGGTGCCGCTCTCTCCACCGTTCTCCGCCAGTCCCGGGCGAGGGTCGTCACCATCGCCCTAGAGACGGGCATACAAAACATCGGCATTCCGATCCTCATCATGCAGAACTCGCTGCCTCACCCGGAGGCCGAGATAGCGATGATCGGACCGTTAGCTGTCGCCATCGTGACGCCACTTCCGCTCTGGATCGGTCTCATCGTACAGGAAGTGTACCAGCGCTGTTGCCGCAGACCGCCGGGAGTGACGTCAGACCAGGATACCAAAGAGGTGAAGGAGATAGAAATGGACGTGAAAGATATTGAAGCGAGTGAAGATCTGCTTGCGAAAAAGAAGAAGGCGATTAATGAGTAACGTCAAACTGATGGAGCGGACACCAGTGGACTGGCGATGAAACACACTTAACTCTTGATATTTGTGATTACTTGTTTACATTCACGTCAATATTTTATCCATGCTAAAATGTGGTGGCGCAATATGTTAGCAGAAGTGGGGGTTGTGGTCCAATGCCCCCCCCAAATACGCCACTGGTCTTGCACAAAAATGTGTGTTTATGCATGGTCGCGTGCAGAGTTTGCGCCGCGACGTCGCGATCCATCGCGGTTCACTGCCGGAAGATGAACGCTTAAATATGACGTAGGCCCTACCGCGACGTTCGCCGCATTCAAAATGGTTCTGTTGCAAGTAGACGTTGTACATTTAATGCTATCGATTTCAGATGTGTTTTTTTCGACGTTCATCTTGTAATCTCATTTAAATAATCCTCTTCAAATCCAAAAAACTATTTTGGTGACGCGTTTTGGAGACGCGTTGGCGCGTCGCGGCGTCAGCACGACGTAACTTTGAAAGGTAAAATTTACTTCTGGGGCAAAAAGCGACGTCGCGGTGATGCGCGGCACAAACTCTGAAGGCGGGCCCGTTTTAGTATACTGATAATTATGTCACTGGCGTCATGTGGCCAATATAACTATGGCTTATGTTATCGTTTCGTGAGGTGATACACTTGTTGAAATAAAATTGTACGCATCTTCTGTGGGACATTTTACTGTGCATCCTCATCCAGTTACTTGATTTTCTTGCTTAAAAACGGCTCAGAACATCACATACTGTTCTGCATGTTCGTTGGTTCTTTCAGTGGTGTTACTTTTGTGTTACATTAGGTCCAATCATACCGCTGTATAAACCGTTTATTGGCTTAGACAATGGTGACAGTATCTGCGCACAAAATCACAGCGTTGTTGAATTATTGACATAGAAATTGACAGGGTGTACGAATGAACATATTATCGGGGATTAAGTGTACTGTTTTTGAGTGTCCGTTAGGGGTAGGTGGATACCATTCTAAACCAACATAGCTTTTACATACCTAAACCAAATCATCTCATGTAAACAAGCAAGTGTGTGTGTGTGTGTGCGTGTGTGTGCGTACGTGCGTGCGTGCATACGTGCCTGAGTGTGTGCGTGCGTACGACCCTGCGTACGTGCCGGCGTGAGTGCGTATGCCGTTGAGCGGAGGCCCCTTCATATAAAATGAGACGGCCGGAGACGAACTTAATTTAACTCGATCCACTTCATGACGTAGAGGAACGGCGTACAATACGGATCCATTAAGCGAGATTTGTTATCAAGTTGGCATTTTTCATTCTAATACATTGTTCTCTATAGAATCATTTTCTCCATTTATCTGACTACGTCTGTGCTAAAATTGAGCGTATTTCTGTTACAATTACTGTATCTACGGAATGTTTCAGGACACCATCCGATTTTTGACTTGCTAAAAAGGTGCGCCAAAAACGGGCCTCTAGCACATCCATTTGTATTATTTAGCCCTCATCACACATTTCGCAAACACATTGTGCATATTCGGACCCTGGCCAGTCATGGTATGCCATATGTATTAGTCGCATTTATTATTTCTTCCCCGTCATTACTGTCCGAAAACAGTTGGTACATAATTGTTCTGCGTCCTGTTGTCTCGCTTGATTTCGAAGCTACGATACATCGCAGTGGCACGACGAACGATCTCTTCCTTCCCCGTGTAGTTCCACTCGTGTTGGTTTGAGGCTCCTACCGCGTTGTAGGATTGTTGTTACATTTTGTTTTCAATCGAAGTTGACGTTTGTATGACCTGAGCGTGGTGATGCGCGTCTTTTCTCAGTTACTCGGCTTTCACTATGTTGATTGATCTCCTTTTAGTATAGGTGAGACACCCTCTACGGGGTTTATTATCATGGTTGGATGATACTTGCAACTTGACAATAATTATACTTATATATTACACTACTAAAATAATATACTAATAATTATAATATGTATCCATACAGCTTATATTGACGTTATATATTTATAAAATGTATTAGTAATAATATCGTTTTGCTTAATAATGTTATAATAATAATAATAATAATAATAAAGGTTCTTTTACCGCGCGATCTCTAACTAATAGTTAATCAATGCGCTCACAATATAGAATCATTATAAAAACAATTAAAATAATTTATAAATTAGTTATAAATTAATTAATTTACAACAAAAAAAAGATTAATAAATTAACAAGAGTCACTAAAACGTCCTGTAAATAAATCTTGCTATTGTCCACCATAAGTTTGTTTAAATAAATATGTCTTCAGGTGACGTTTAAATAAAAACACAGACGGAGCATCTCGTAGAGTCAGTGGCAGTTCGTTCCATTTGATCGGACCAGTTATGCCAAACGCTCGCTTGCCGATGGATTTTGATGCTCGTGGAACTGCAAACTGAAGATGGTCATGAAGCTGCCGAAGACGAGGGTTGCGAGTTCGTGGATGTAGTAGATGTGCAAGGTACTTCGGCGCCAAACCATGGAGCACCTTGTAAATATACACAAGTACTTTAAACACAATGCGTTGTCTGACTGGCAACCAGTGCAGAAGCGCCAGTACTGGCGTGATGTGTGAAGATATAGGTGTGAGGACAACTAGGCGGGCTGCCCTATTGTGGATCTTCTGGAGACGTGCTAAGTGAAATTCGGGTAGGTCCAGCAGCAGAGCGTTGCAGTAATCTAAGCTTGAAACAACCAGCGCAATGACCAATGAATGGCAGACAGACTTCGTGATATAGGCCCTGATGGAGCTAATACGTCTCAGATGGTAGTTACACTTCTTGCAAACAGCATCAACATAATGTTATTAATATTATTATTACTATTATTATTATTGTATAACTAGGTAATATGTAAAATCCTATGTAAAATAATGTAATAAAGCCTTACAAATGCAGGTGTGTGTATTGTATCAACAGCATATCGACGATAGCGAACCCCTGTTAGCATAGCTTACACCACAGGGACCCGTTTTGGGCGCACATCACAGCCTCGGGTTGATAATCAATTTCAATACAAACTCTCCATATTAAAAAAATCTAATACATATATATCATAGTATTTACGTTTGGCTTATGCCCACCACAGTTTCCGTTGTTTTCAACGCGCTCAATACGTAAATATGATAGTTTGAAAATAGTGCTAACATTTTAAGAAAAGCGTGGAAAACAATCTTTTTGAGTTCACCTAGCTCTTTGAATGTGCGTTTCGCACTTCCGACCAATGTTCAAATTTAATTTATTATTATTATGAGTTACTTAGCAGTGCCACCACACTTTAGCTGTATTTACTACAATAACGTTAAACGGCTGGAGGCCCGTTTTGGGCAGGGGGCCGTTTGGCAAGCCGTTCCCCTACTTGTCAAATTTTAGTTCACACATTTTGGTTGAGTTAAAGTACTTTTGCTGTGGAACATTTGTTATAATAATATGGCGTAACTTTCTTCGCGCTATTTTTGGGAACTAGAATATGACTAAAATGGTTTGGCGTCGGGTAGCTATGTAACAGTTATTGTAATAATAAAAATATATTATGGACTGCACCACGTCCAAAGTGCCCAGTGGTAGCAAAAACAGTTGCGCCACCTAACGAACCACAGTGATCTCCAAGTATTTCTTCGTAGCCAGAGGGCGCAACGGCATGACAATATCGCACAAACGGGTAATGGACGATACCGGGTTGTTGGGTGCTACTTTGCTTGCAACGTATAACTTCCGGAAACATGAGACCACAACGCCGAAGTTGACAACGATACAGTCATAATTCATACTCTTAGCGCACATGGTTCCTGCAGTGTTTGCGGCGAATCGAGCTGTGCATTATGATGTACAAGCATTGTCAATGCATTTTACTTGCGATTCTCTGTATCGGAGCGTGGTGGCAAGACTGCGGTGTTCACGTTGTCAGTGCGGAGTTATCTCCCGCTGCTGCCGCTGGCATAGGGAGAGGGCCAGGCAAAGCTAAAGGGATGGGCAGCGACCGGGATGATGTGGACGCCCACCACACTCTTCCTGACATGCTTTCTTACAACATTAGGTAACGTGAAAAAGGTGTCACTTAGAAGTTAGACTAGAACTGAGGCTGAGATGCTCAGTGAAAATATTCTCTGAAAATTATGTAGGGGGGGTCGGATCAAAATTATCTTCCGTAAAAAATATGTTTTCCCTGATAGTAGTCACTATAAGAAGTACAAAAATACTACAATGGTAGTTGTTTCATGTATCTAAGTGAATTATTAAAATAAACTTCAGCTTTTGTAAAGTTTCAAATTTCCTGAAATTTTCTGACACTGACAGATCTGATTTTGCATATAAATCACAACAAACATTAAAATTTGTTCTCCTGATAGTGGTCACTAACAGAAGTGCAATGGTGCTTTTTCAAGCACATAAGTGAAATATTAAGGAAACTACAGTTTTGTAAAGTTTCAAATTTCATGATTTTTTCCGACAATTTTCTGATGGATCTGATTTTGCATATAAATCACAAGAACAATTTTTCTGTACTTTTAAACATAAAAACTGGTATGCTCACTTTTCTCACTTTGACGGCCTTATCCCTATCAACAAGGGGTCGGCCTAGTCCTCGTCCTCCACTCCATGAGATCTAGGGCTATATCCACTGTAACACCTATGTCCCTCATGTCCTCTTTGATTTGTTGTTTCCACGTCTTCCTTGGGCATCCTCGCCTTCTGACACCTGGTAGCGCTAAGCCCATCATACTGCGGATGACGTTCTCATCTCGTCATTGCACATGACCGAACCATCATAGATGGCCACTTTGCATGACCTCGTCGATTGGCGGGAGGTTCAGTACCTGTCTTATTTTTTAATTTCGGATGTGATCTAACCTTGATACTCCGAGGATCCCGCGAAGCATCCTCATCTCTGTGGTGGCAACTTTCCTCTTGTTGGTCTTCATTGCCCAACATTCACTCCCATATGTTAGGGCGGGTCTGATGATGACTTCGTACACCTTCATTTTGAATCTTAGGGGCATCTTCTTATCGTACAGGACCCCGGTCAGTTTCCGCCGGTTCGACCACGCGGCTTGCGTCAGCTACCGTTTGATCATTGAGTCTCCACCACCTGATCCTGGCTTCGTTCTCTCGTCGAAAGCAACTCAACTTCTTTGGTCTTATCCTCAGGTCCATCACGACCAATCTATGTTGGGATACCTGGTATTGTTTTATAGTTCATGATGTCCTTCAGATGTCTTCGATTGGTCAAAATGTAGTCGATTTGTGATTCCCTGTTGCCGCTCTTAAATGTGATCAGCTGGCTTTGTGTCTTCGTGAACCTTGTATTCGCGATTACCAGATCGTAAGTGTCAGCAAACTCCACTACTCTGTCTCCTTCTTCGTTTCTGTCACCGAAACCTCTGTTACCATGTGGATTTGTGTATCTTCCATTCATTCCAACATGTCCATTTAGGTCACCATCAATAATCACCAACTGAACTTGCCGGGTGGTTCTGTCCAGTTGTTCATAAAATTGGTCCTTTTCCGACTCAGTTCGTCCTTGTTGCGGTGCGTAAGCCGATATGATCATTGTGATGTCTTCCGTGTATGGGCATATCAGTTTGAGTAGCATTATCCTGTCATTTATCCGATCTTCAGTACGTCCTTCGTTCGATCCTCTCTCAGGATTATTCTAACACCATTTCTATTACTGTTTTCTCCGTGGTAGAAAAGTTTGTAGTCATGGCCCATGCTCTTCGCCTTTGACCCTTTCCATTTCACCTCCTGCACACACGCTACATCTACCTTCCTCCTGCGTAGGGCATCTGCAATTTCCATTGCCTTGCCCGTCATGGTACCCACATTCCATGATGCCACTCTGAGTTTACCAACTAGCTTCTTTAGCCTCGTCCGTTGGTCTTCACGCGGTAGCCCTCATACATTTGTCGGTCCACTCGGGCGAGTGTGAACCACGTCGCCTACAGGGGACATCCTAGCATTCACCGTAATAAAAGTGGAGGACATATTCATTTGATTTGGCTCTGGTTTTTTATGGCCGGATGCCCTTCCTGACGCCAACCCTCCTCTTTTCGCATCCTGGGCTTGGGACCAGACAATGGTGGAGTTAAACATAAAAACTGGTATATACATATTAAATACATAAATAGTAGGCCCTATATAAAAATAATACAAAATAATTTATTAACAAGTAACATACCTGTATACAAGTAACATACTCAGAACTCAAGAATACTTTTAAATAAAATTATCAAAGTATACCACAGTAATGACACACAGAATGAAAGCAATTCATGTGAAATATAATTTTGTAAACAAATAATACAATCAATCAATTAAAACATAAAATTATCAAAAATTATAATAATGTAACCAACACAGTATTATTATGTATATACTAAATAGCTAAAAAAAACACTATAATTAAGCTAAAAAATAATACCAATAAATAAACTAATATTAATATAAACATCAATAAGTTACATTAAACGTGGCAGCAATGAATTACACAGGTGCAGGCAGAGGTACTTGACAGTATTAATCACCTGCTGTCGATCGCACCACGTGTTCATGGAAGAAGGCAAAATCGTGATGTCTTTTGAGGCAGGGACCTTGCGCATGTTTGTGCTACCAATTGGTAAGCCATTACTGTAATCACATTATCGTCAACACAATTCTTTACCCTTCTGCACATGCAATCCACATCAGTCGACTAACTAAATACTCACAAAATATCGTCAAACATAGGCCATTTTAAATGCCTAATTACTATAACATTTTAATCAACGGATTACCATAATATTTCCAGATTAATTTTCCTTTGTATTTCTTCTTTCTTTAGCACATTTCAATATGGACATACTCTCGCAAATCAGTTTGATAGGTGGGGCCTGTCAACGTAAGTTAATTTGGCAGCATGTATAAATCAAGAAAACCAAAATATGACACCGAGAGGAAAAAATCATTACCGCTCATAAACACCACCAAAAAATCTGTTCTCAGTGCAGATTCACACATTGACATTATTACAACATAAGAAAATACATAAACAAACACGTCGGTTGCATGACCATAATCTATGGCCACAAAACTGGGACCCCTGTCTCCCATGTTGTCAGAAGGGTAGGTAAATTGATCTGACCTCCCTAAATTATAATTAGTTTTTTAAATATTTTTAGAGGGTGTTATTTAGAGTAAGGAGAGTTAACTTTATCAGGGAATCACTGGCCACTAGATTTATTGCCAGGTCCCTAGTTCCAAGTGTAGGGGCTCATACTGACTTGTCCAAAAATGTAATTCCTATCGTGCCGTGATTTGACTGACCAAGATTGTGACATGTCACATACATATGCACTCTACAACATGTATAATCTGAAGCCCCCGTACAAACCATCAAACACTACAGGAAGAGAGCAATCATTTGATTGGCTCATTCTGCTAGTTACTGGCCAGTGAAAACCTAGAAAACATTTTGATCACACACTAATCATTCATGACATTGTGTCAAAAAAGTCGCACATGTACATTTTTTAGTTCATCAAACTAAGCTTTTTAAGTACAAGTTTGTCAGTTCCATTTTAGCAACTCATTTGTGTTTGTCTTGTAAACTCTGATGTAATTTATTGTTGATTAGTTGCAAATTGTGAACATTCACTTCGGGCCCGGTAACATCATTTCAATTTTGATTACAATTACTACACACCGGGAATCATGGACATCTGTTTTGGCACCCAGTTTTGTTGTTGGGCCTCTAGTTTTTTGTAATGTAGGTGCTCGCAGGCTAACTTCTACCCCTGTTTAGTATAATGGAGAATGGTTGTAATCTCACTATAATTTATGGCATTTTATATATATATATGTATATATATATATATCATTGTTTCTGATTTCTTGATGCAGTCATTGGCTCATTGCTGTACATTGTACATTAGTCGTAGGTCTGTTGTTGTCAACTTGTTGATGTAGGTACGTTGGTTGTTTGTGATCCTTTTACATTGGTCCTTTTCTTAGGTTGTTGCAGCTCCTTGCTGTACTTTGGCCTAGATCCTCCTCCTACAGTCCTGAACCTTAAATTTCTGCCACAGTAACCTCAACACGACGACCGTGGTGGCGAACACAACCATGGTGCCTCCGACGACTACGACGACCCAGGAAGTGAAGGAGGATCTGCCGGAGAAGGGAGAGCTGGAGAAAGAGAAGAACTACAGCATGATGATCTTCTTCATCCTCCTCGTTGTCGGTCAGTCTCTCGTTGCTGGCTCCACGATGCACCAGGGTTCTTAATGTGCAAAACATTAAAGGGAGGCAGTCTGTTCCTCTAACCAGATTTATGCAGCGTAGTTATTTGTAACAGGAAGTCTGCCGAGTTGAACATGGGAAAATGGGAAATTGTTGAACATCAAAGGGTATTGCAATTAACTCAGTCCCGCTCAGCTGTATTGCCAATAAAGCTTGTTTTTGAAGTTGGATGTTTTGTTTACCATTGGAACATGCTCCGGGGTCGTACCTTCCAAATTGTGGACGTTGTTACGGGCTTACTAAAGGGCATTTCCACCATGACTCGCGTTACAGTTTTGCCCATTTCAGAAATATATTTTAGCATGTGCTATAATTTCAAAATTTTGTTTCAAAATTCTATCTTCATTGAATAGGAACCTATTGGCATAGTGTATTATATGATAACAACAAATAATAATTTTATCACATAATAATTATGGTTTTAATTGCATCTAGGTAATTACAGCATGACTCGCGTTACAACAAAAGGAAAACAAAAAAACCTACCTTCATTCATGTCAAATTTCTCCTCAAAGTATAAATGACAGAATACAATGAATACCCTTGAATGAGTCACAAATACTAGTGTTTAAAAAAACACAATTAGTAAATTGAAATTGTACCAACAACATACACAAATATTACATAATCAGCATGACTCGCATTACATGAAATCAGCCAACTTTTACTAACTGATGAGGCACATCTTAGCTTGAGGGAAACATTTTTTTCTGTTTGTATTAAGTTGTGAAGACAATGTAATGGAGAAAGAACATTGGTTAAAATATGCACTTTAAACCCTTTCATGTTAAAAATAGGAAGTGATGCCAACTTGAATATAGTGGTTTAAATCAAGAAATGTGTAATGCATAACAAATTTAAAAACACTAGCCACTTTTCCCATCAAAAATTATGACCTTATTATTACCAAATTAAATTATACAGACTAACCTCCATGTATAGTATTGCGTAGATCTATAAATCCAAACAAGTTCTGAAGACGTACATTGGTGATTAAATATATATTTAGACAGCGAAGATGGCCACAGTGGTTTACAGTGATGGGTGGCATCAGTCTGTTTTACCAAGTTATTATTGTTATTCGTAAAAATAAGCTACTTAAATGTTACAGAAAAAGTACCAGTAATTTTACAGTAAAAGGAGTTCCTCTTTTCACATTTTACCAAAACATTTTCGTTATAATGATAATTAATCTGGGGACAGATGTATGGTTCATCACATTAATCTATTTCTGAAATTACTACCTGGCAACCTATAATTCAGTGTTTTGTAAAATAGTTGATTTAAGCATATAAAGACATTAGATGAATAGCAGAAAAACCTGTATGCGCCATCTTGGCATTCACTGAGTACATGTATTATAATGTACATGTATTATAATGTACATGTATTATAATGTACATGTATGTGGGCATATGTAGTATTATATACTCAGAAAATGAATACATAAGTTGTGCCCTTTTTCAATACATGTTCTTTTTATATTGAACATAAGTGTTTTCTTAGATATAGTTTCTTGTTATGTATTACAGCACTATTTTCCAAGAGGTTTGGTTGAATTGATGATGGATGATCAAATTTTTCAGTAAGCATGTTTTTTCATCAACCAACAGGAAATAAGAATGATTATGGGATATAATAATACTAATAGTGCCTCTGTGTGAAGTCTTTGCAACTAACTTATCCACTATTTTAATATAAAAAATATATAAAAAAAACAAGTCACTGCCATAAAAAACCTTGTGACTTGTGTTACGCTACCCAATTTTGTGTGAGTCGCGTTACACGTGACTCGCATTACACATATTCAGTGCCCAATATCCTAACCTGTCTAGACTAGACACACATGTTGTTAATATATTTTAGGTAGGTACGTCCTATAGGAGATTTATAATAAATAGTACAGAGACTATTCTAATGTATAAATAGCATAGAGTCTGTATTCTAATGTATAAATAGTATAGAGTCTGTATTCTAATGTATAAATAGTATAGAGTCTGTATTATAATGTATAAATAGTATAGAGTCTGTATTCTAATGTGTAAATAGTACAGATACTGTATTCTAATGTAAAAATAATATAGAGTCTGTATTCTAATATATACATAGTATAGTGTCTGTATTCTAGTGTATTTTTTGCCCAAATATGTTTTCCCGAGGCAGAAACAACTTTTGAATTTAACAGTTCAGTGTTTACAAAAATGACCGAGCTGTCACTCCGATCCCCGAATAGCTTGCTCGATTAACTGCAAGGCGTTATGTCTTATCATGTGATGCACATACCCATCTCATTGGTAATCTGATCTGAGAAAAAGCTTTGCACTATAATGTAAACAAATGGTATCCTCCTGAAACACATTTCACCAACTACAAATGGTAATTAAAACACATTTCTACAGGCTACATGTTATGATAGATATCAGGGGTAGAACTACCCACTAGTCCGCTAGTCCGTACACTAGTAAAGATTACGGCGGACTAGTAAACCCGGCCTACCAACTAGTCCGGCTGTCTAGTAAAAATCAGCGTGTTGCGTGGCGCCACCAACCGTACAATTGACAAAGTAAATCTTCACCTAATGTGAATCGACAGTGAAACGGTACTTTTGATTGGTTGTTTTGTGACATAGAAATCTGAAACGACCGTTTTGTTTGGCTTAGCGTATCATGTAGAGGGGTACCGGCTAATGAGCGCATTTGGCGTCCATTTTCGCATCTATTTTCTAATCTATTTTCAAATGCGCGGATTTCGAATACGGTTCACATCTTCAGTTCTACATCAATTATTTTGTTAATTCATTACTAATTATTTTGTTACGTTTACGCACGATGCCTCGTTATTTAAATTGGGTTGCAAAATCAGAAGTTAAACGCAAGGTGGAAAAGCGAGAACGGGACACGCTGTACGACCAGCAGAAACGACAGCGTGGCTATTGAAGGTTTGGGAACGAGACCACACTTGGCTGTCCTACGATGACGACAACGATTTGATGTTTTGCAAAGTGTGCAGGACACACAACGTAACTGGTGTCCTTGGCAAGAATGCGTTCTTGACTGGCACGGACAACTTTCATCCAGACTCGCTACGCGCACACAGTACAAGCGAGGCGCACACACGAGCTGTCTTCCGGCAAACTGCGTTCGAAGCCCGGCACTGCACCTGCCCACCGAGCCATCCAAGCGCTGAACACGGCCACCATGGACCGTCTGACGCATTTGTTTAGGTAATTATGTTACCCATGTGATATAATGTTATAAAATGTAAAAAAAATATTGTGTTTGATTGTATTTTGTTAGGGTTAGCACTATATGGTTTAAATTATTATCCCTCATTTCTCTGTTATCTCTCATTTCAAGCGTGCCGTGCAGTAAACAATGCCATGGGAAATTATTAATTTGCATTTGATGTAGATCTGTGTTATAACTTGCCTGGATCTTCGGGTTCAAAAGTAATACTATTTATTGTTGTATTTCCCGCCTTTATGCATCATATTTTTCACCAGACATCGCTGCATTTGAACCGAAGGAGGCAATCGAGCTGTGGAGTGCTGGTGGAGCCCGGAGGCCAGACACTCAGCCGCTTAGGCCAAGGCCCGACTGTAGTAGTTACACTGACAGCAGTGACACCGACTGTGATGACAGTAGTGCCTCCGACTCTGAGTGACACTGACTGACTGACAGGCAGTGTTAACGCCAGGCCTGGATGACACTGTGGTTTTTTGTGTTTTAAATAAAATTGTTGTGACCTAAATTTGTGCTATGTTTTTTATTTGCAGGACTAGTAAACCTTTTGGCGGACTAGTAAACTTTTGTCTTTACTAGTCCTGCTGTCTAGTAAAATAAATGCTGAAGTTCTACCCCTGGATATAGTACATACTGCATCACAAGGTTTTATGATAAAAATGAACATAGAACCTCCCTTTCACATTAAAAATAAATGTTGCATTACATAATAACACTAAGCATCACTATATATTTACTAATTTTTGTTTATGTAATCCTTCGTTACATAATTGGTCTCACCATGTATTAGTTATCTCATAGATACTTGTCATCTGGCGTTGTGATTAATTAAATATTTTCAAGAAATCAGAAATGTGATTAATCTCAAAATTATATTTTCACAGTCAAGTTGCCTCTGTTTTTGTTGTGACATTTTGGAACGTTTCAGCTGCTGTCGTGAGGCAGATTTTGTTTTAAATGTTCTAACATTTGCGTAGCAGGATGATCAGCAAAATAGGGAATGCTTATGAAATACATACGGACTTTTAACGTTTCAAACTAGTCTATCCTGTTCATAATCATGTAGGACCAGTGTTGACTGGCATCAGTTGGTTAGAAGTAGTTGATAGCTATTAATGGTGACTATTGGCACAATGATGAGCACAGCACAAACCTATTCCTATATATCTGTAATAGAATTATTTACTTAGTTACTTATTTGAGTTATAGAGTACTTAATAAGTGGTCATTTGATAGCATATACTGGACATAAAAGTACGGTAGTGATCGTATATCCGTACAACTTTAATATTTGCAAGACAACACATATAGGTTCTCACTTAAGAACACCCCACATCAAACACATTTATTTCTGCATGTATTCAGTTTTATGGAAAGCATTCAGCCACATTGGTGTTGCTAACTAAAGCAACGTTGATAATGTGTCTATATGATGTTGTAATCACTTATATGTGCAATTATTGAAACTGTATGCATGAAATAGACTCTGCTTTGAAAGTACTGAAGATAACATAGATAATGAGGGTATATTTGTGTGTTTTCAGCCTGCTGTATCCTGGTGACCCACTTCTTGATCCAGACCAAGTTCCACTACCTCCCAGACAGTGTGGCCGTTGTACTCCTCGGTGAGATAATTACACTCCAGACCGATACTCTCTGTTACTGGCAGCAGCATGTGCTTCAACATCTGCATTGTCAAATATGTTCAAACAACCAGAGTTGTTTTGTGAGTAGTCCCTATAGATCTACAATTGCTTTTCTGGCTTTTTTGTGTTTGTGAAATGTTCGCCTCCATTGTGTGGAGCCATCCCCTCATGAACTGTTGACTACTGTGGATCGCCACTCCTTCTTGTCTTGTCCTGCTCTTACCATGTCGTCATACTTGAAGTTCATCCATGCTTTGATGTTGTCTGTCCACATAGCTTGTGGTCTTCCTCTGGCTCTTTTGCCGTTAACCATTTCCTCTAACATTTCCCTTTGCATTTCTTCTTCTCTGATCTCATGACCAAAATGTGATAGTTTGTGTTTCTCAATTTTATTGAAGTTAATCGAACTAATTAAAGAGTTGTTTTTATACCAGCGCACACTTAGCTCAAACAACCACATTTATTTTGTTTAAACATCATGTTTGTTAGTAGTAACCTAAAATAGTTTTTGATGTTTGGGGAGTGTTTCACGTTGTAATTTGTTTCATCTTTCTAGGTGCAGTACTGGGGGTTGTGTTGAAAGTGTTGGCTCATTACAATGTGGCAAACTGGCAGGTAGGTTGTCTCACAACTTTGTGTCATGTACAAGTCACTTACATGTTCAGTACTCACACGGTAGTTCAGTCATCCCACAGTAACAGTTGGTTGAGATTTTTAATAAGGTACCGTGCTGTGCCAGTTAGACTCATATCATGATGTCTTGAAATATGCAGTGTCCAGCTTCGCTTGTTGAAATACAAACCTGCCACCCATATGGCTTGTTCACATGTGGCTTCAGCACATCATGGCACTGTATGTGTATATATCGACTATTAACCCTTTCTCTTCATGCATGCCCACAGATAGTGCATGCTTTTTAAAGCCAGTCTAATTTGAGCTGGATAGACAGTAGAAATATGTCAATCTTATGATTTTTGAGTGCCATTTGTATAGTTGGATGCGCTGTTAATGACATGGAATCACTAGTCCCCTATTGGTCCTACCCTCAAGTCCACAACACCACTAGCTGTTTTTAAACATTTTAAAGCTACTCCTTGCTGCTTATTTTTGATTCATAAAATTGTCCTACTTTAAATTCTTGCTCTGTGCCCTTTTGAAAACCAATCACTGTAACTTGAAGATGTTTATACAACACATGTTGTTCTTAGAATGTACTCACATGGTGTGTGCCTTGTTTTTCAGACAGAGGAGCATTTCCCTCCGACAATGTTCTTCCTGGTTCTTCTGCCTCCCATCATATTTGAAACTGGCTACAACTTACACAAGGTAAGTAGTATTAAAGGTGGTAAACCCGTTAGACCTTATGTAATTTTACAAAACACGCTCTGAACCCTTGTAGCGCATGCATGAAATCACCATGAAATAGGTGCATACAGTTTTTTGCAATTAACTTATACTTAATTTTGTAACATTGCAAATTGTGCTTATCTTAAAGATAATTTAATTTTGCACAAGACAGTGCTAAATATACTAATCAACTTTTAAATTAAATATGCGAAACATAGTACGATATGGCTGGGTTTGTTTAGTAAGTTTCTGTTACCTAAACGTTTCATTAAAACTAAACTTCAAAATGTATAGCCGGATGTACTTAGTGAAAAAGGAACATGATAGTACCATAGGTGAAATTTTGTATGTTTTTATATTCCAACAAAAACAATGCCAATCATTCAATATGTCATCGGCGGCTTCGACCTTCGTGCGTGGAGAGCTGGTGTTTTTTCTTTTAAATCAATCCATCTGTCATGAACTGTCCCTATGTTCATTCTCTGTTTATTCCATATATTTTCTTTCTTTTCATTGCTGAATCTGTGACATAAACAGCAGCTGGTCCACGTTTTCCTTTTGAAATTTGTTTCGGTCACGACTCATTCACATGGCAGTGGCTAATCCAAATACATACATGTTGATGACGTTTTTCTTGCATCTATTAACTCGGCGTAGCTAATCGAAGTCTGATGGACAGTCCCGAATATTCATGAGCATGCCATATACAGATCGTGAAGGTGGGGCCAAAGTGGAAACTGCGCAGTTATTTTTTTGATATATTGTCAGGGTCATTAGTGTTTAATAAAACATAAATGCATAGAATTATATGAAATAATCATATTAACAGGATTATTTAATAATTGCATACATTACAAAGATAATTAAAATTATCAAAGAATCGCTTTAATGACATTAGTAATTTTGACTGCTGTCTACTTCGTGTGTGAGATGCACAGAATTGTACTGTTTGTTTTTGCAGGGCAACTTCTTCCAGAACATTGGCACGATACTGCTGTTTGCCATAGTTGGCACAGTGATCTCTGCCACTATTGTTGGAGGTGGCATCTATCTGCTGGGGCTGGTGAGTTGCTACTTTACTGGTAAATTTATTTTTTTAATTAATAATTTAATTTATATATTATTATTTATTTTTTTTCTTTCAAGAATTGGTAAATTGATTAAGGAAAAACAACCTTTCTAATAATTTTTATGCCTGCCATTAAAGAAATAAAAGGTGCTCATTTAGAATACTGATTCCATGTACTAGTTTCTTAAAAAAAAATTAAAGGGCATATTCAATTTACGCTAGCCAGAAACTGGTTGGACCAGTATATGCACATAAAACAAAACAAACATAAATTTATGTATGTCACAACTAGTGAGATCCAGCTATGAGCACAAGAAACTGGGCATCTAATGATCATGTTTCTCTCTTGCAGGCGAAGGTTGTTTACCCACTTTCAGTGGCTGAGAGTTTTGCATTTGGGTCGCTCATCTCTGCTGTGGACCCAGTGGCGACTCTGGCCATCTTCCAGGCCATTGACACTGACCCTGTGCTCTACATGCTTGTCTTTGGTGAGAGTGTTCTCAATGACGCAGTCGCTATTGTTCTCACAGAGTAAGTGATTGTTTTATAGATCTGTTTTTGAATAAAAACATGAAAATTCATGTATTATATTAGAGTCGTACACATATATGGAATGCTTTGGGGGAAATTGTCACTGGAAAAAACATGGAAATTATTTTCTGGCATTTTTCAAAAAAGAATAATAATGCTAAATAATGTGTCGCGTGATGAACCAATCTTTAATTTGGTAGTGGTAAATTTGACCTGAATGGTATACGTTTTCAGTATTGATGTACATTTCCTTGAGATATCAGCAGCACAAGTCCTCACGAGTTCTGTTTTACGATGCTTGCAGCACCGTGTTGGCAATGTACAAGGGGCCGATGGTTCACATGAATGGTGCTGAGGCTTTCTTCACCGCAGTCGGACATTTCTTCTTTATGTTCTTCATGTCTGCCGCCATTGGGGTCACATTTGGCCTTCTCAGCGCTGTCATATCCTTTCAGTTGTCGCATGTAACAAAAACACAGTTCTACTTTTACTTGTAATGTTGTAACAGTCTGATGGACAAGAGAGTGTGGAGTGTGGATTAAGATGAAACACATCTATGTATAGTGATGGAAAGAGTAACAAATTTTGAATAATTTTAACTTTTATAAATAAAAAAACATACATTTCAGCCACTATTTCCTCCTAAATGTATTAAAAATTCTGTACGTACGAATTCGTTTTTGACTGAAGCACACATTTACATTGTAGTACTTAGTGGTGTAAGGATAATAACATAATTATGACTTTTTATAGAATAAAGTTGCTCTGGCCTAAAGTGATTCTGTTGAGTAGAGTTTACTGTGCTGCATGTGTATATGTGCCTTTGATATTTATTGCTTCCCTCAACATCTGTTACTTATTGAAATTTGTTGACCTACGCAACACACCATCGCTGGAGTTTGGGATGATGCTTGTCTTCTCCTATGCCCCGTATGGCCTAGCTGAGGGCCTGCACTTGTCAGGTACAATGGCTTTATTTTTGATATGATACGTATGATTATATAGTAAAGAGATGTATGTTTGACAATTATCGTTATTAGTATCATTAAATAAACAACAAATTGTGTAAAAGAATTATGTGATTTTTCTTAGTGTGTGGTTGTCACGCATGTTGATTATATGGCATCTTTTCTTGCAGGCATCATGGCGATTCTCTTCTGTGGTATCGTTATGTCGCACTACACCCATTTGAACCTGTCCGCCATCACACAGATCACAGTGCAGCAGACCTTTAGAACAATCTCATTTATAGCAGGTAAGTCACAAGCTACACTTCAACAAATTTTGGGATGATCATGTTAGTTGCATGAAATGCAAATGCAGTGAATTGTCTATCTGTTGCCAGGATGTCAAATTAATCCAAACATTCAAACTAAAATAAAGATGCCACATCAGTGAATCTAGACTTTCATCAGTATTTTTCATAAACAAATTATTTCATTAATATATTTAGTTAACTATGCAATATCAGTTTGTTTTGCTCTTTGCTATGTTAATCATGCTCTACTTTCAGAGACATGTGTTTTTGCCTATCTTGGTTTGGCCATCTTCAGTTTCCGCCACATCGTCAAGCCAGCCCTCGTACTGTGGAGTATAGTGAGTATTCAACCACTGACATCTCATCCTCATAGCCAAGGCCTCCTAAATCTACCCTCTGTCATCTGTTTGTAGGCTCTCATAGCTAGCGTCTTTAACATCTACCCTCTGTCATCTGTTTGTATGCTCTCATAGCTAGGGCCTTCTACATCTACCCTCTGTCATCTGTTTGCAGACTCTCATAGCCAGGTCCTTCTACATCTACTCTCTGTCATCTGTTTGTAGGCTCTCATAGCTAGGGCCTTTAACATCTACCCTCTCATATGTTTGTAGGCTCATAGCTAGGGCTTTTAACATCTACCCTCTGTCATCTGTTTGCATTCTCTCATCCTCATAGCCAGGGCCTTCTACATCTACCCTCTGTCATCTGTTTGTAGGCTCTCATAGCTAGGGCCTTTAACATCTACCCTCTGTCATCTGTTTGTAGGCTCTCATAGCTAGGGCTTTTAACATCTACCCTCTGTCATCTGTTTGCATTCTCTCATCCTCATACCCAGGGCCTTCTACATCTACCCTCTGTCATCTGTTTGTAGGTTCTCATAGCTAGGGCCTTTAACATCTACCCTTTGTCATCTGTTTGCAGGCTCTCATACTCATAGCCAGGGCCTTCTACATCTACCCTCTGTCATCTGTTTGTAGGCTCTCATCCTCATAGCCAAGGCCTTCTACGTCTACCCTCTGTCATCTGTTTGTAGGCTCTCATAGATAGGGCCTTTAAAGGGAATAAAAACATCTACTGCTTGAATTCATGTTATATTACATCCTGCTATCTATTTCCACGTCCACCAAGCCAAAAAAAAAAAAAAATTAAATGAATTAGAAATTCCACATTTTATGGTGTGCATCCGGCCATTTTCGAATATGCATATTTTTGGCGCGCTTTTCAGGATGCCGAGATGTGATGTCACTTATGATTCAAACTCGCATCAGGCCGACCCTTTCCATGCATTCAGAGCATGTTTACAAGTATAGCTTTTGGGTCGAAACGAGCGTCAGAATGAGTTATTGTGCAATATTCCGACATAATACAAACACTAGTCATAGAGGAACAAACATTTATCTTACGGTTCCACATGAATCGAATTCTATTCAAAACAATGAATGTGAATGGGCCTACAAGTCGACTAGGTTTCGCCGAGCTTGGGCTCATTTTCAGAATAATTATATCGAATGCAACCAACGGGAGATAATCTACACCAATAAACATGCATAGCAAACATATATTGTATCCAGCTACATAAAGTAGCGTGTATAATCTCATAATATCACTAGAATATCAATATATGAAGGAGTTGTACAATTTATCATAACAACTTAAATCAGTCAGAGTTTCCGTTGGTCCCGCTAGCTCAGTGGGTAGGCGCGTTGGTTACCTGTCATTTATTTTACAATCGGGCGACGCCGGTTCAATCCTGACAGCATGCAAACCTTTGATTTAGTAACTATTTATTCGCCACAGAAATGAAAATATGGTCATTATATAACGATGTGTCTAAATTTTATTTATCCAAACAAATATAATGTAATGGATATATAATTTATTAATTGTAAATATATTGTACGGTAATATATTGTAATTATATATGTGAAAACAGATTGAGATTTGTCTGGATAAATACAATTTAGAAACATTGTTATATATAATGACCATATTTTCATTTTTGTGGCGAATAAATAATTAATACAAAAATAAAAAAAATATTTACAAACTGCATTATAGTATAAAATGATTTTGTTTATATTACTTTGTGAAAACTTTAACAAAAAAGTGTAAAGAAAATCAAAGGTTTGCATGCTGTCAGGATTGAACCGGCATCGCCCGATTGTAAAATAAATGACAAGTAACCAACGCGCCTACCCACTGAGCTAGCGGGACCAACGGAAACTCTCTGACTGATTTAAGTTGTTATGATAACTTGTACAACTCCTTCATATATCGATATTCTAATGATATTATGAGATTATACACATTACTTTATGTAGCTGGATACAATATATGTTTGCTATGTATGTTTATTGGTGTAGATTATCTCCCGTTGGTTGCATTCGATATAATTATTCTGAAAACGAGCCCAAGCTCGGCGAAACCTAGTCGACTTGTAGGCACATTCGCATTCGTTGTTTTGAATAAAATTCAATTCATGTGGAACCGTAAGATAACTGCTTGTTCCTCTATGATGACTAGTGTTTGTATTACATCGGAATATTGCATAATAACTCGTTCTGACGCTCGTTTCGACCCAAAAGCTATCCTTGTAAACATGCTCTTGAATGCATGGAAAGAGTCGGCCTGATGTGAGTGTGTGTCATAAGTGCCACATGATCACCTAGCTCATTAAAATTTTATTTTCCGCGGGAATCGCTTCACAGACGGGCTTAAAATCGAATTCATGGTACAAATGTATTTTTCTGTATTTGTTTAATGTTGTCAAATGTTACATACAATGTTAAACTTTGTGTACACATGGAAAAAGGATTTTAGCTAATACCTTATTTTTATTTCCTTTAACATTTACCCTCTGTCATCTGTTTGTAGGCTTTCATTCTCATAGCCAAGGCCTTCTACATCTACCCTCTGTCATCTGTTTGTAGGCTCTCATAGCTAGGGCCTTAACATCTACCCTCTGTCATCTGTTTGTAGACTCTCATAACTAGGGCCTTTAACATCTGCCCTCTGTCATCTGTTGTAGGCTCTCATCCTCATAGCCAGGGTCTTCAACATCTACCCTCTGTCGTCTGTTTGTAGGCTCTCATCTTCATAGCCAGGGCCTTCAACATCTACCCTTTGTCATCTGTTGTAGGCTCTCATCCTAATTGCCAGGGCCTTCAACATCTACCCTCTGTCGTCTGTTTGTAGGCTCTCATAGCTAGGGCCTTAACATCTACCCTCTGTCATCTGTTTGTAGACTCTCATAACTAGGGCCTTTAACATCTGCCCTCTGTCATCTGTTGTAGGCTCTCATCCTCATAGCCAGGGTCTTCAACATCTACCCTCTGTCGTCTGTTTGTAGGCTCTCATCTTCATAGCCAGGGCCTTCAACATCTACCCTTTGTCATCTGTTGTAGGCTCTCATCCTAATTGCCAGGGCCTTCAACATCTACCCTCTGTCGTCTGTTTGTAGGCTCTCATAGCTAGGGCCTTAACATCTACCCTCTGTCATCTGTTTGTAGACTCTCATAACTAGGGCCTTTAACATCTGCCCTCTGTCATCTGTTGTAGGCTCTCATCCTCATAGCCAGGGTCTTCAACATCTACCCTCTGTCGTCTGTTTGTAGGCTCTCATCTACATAGCCAGGGCCTTCAACATCTACCCTTTGTCATCTGTTGTAGGCTCTCATCCTAATTGTCAGGGCCTTCAACATCTACCCTCTGTCGTCTGTTTGTAGGCTCTCATCCTCATAGCCAGGGCCTTCAACATCTACCCTCTGTCATTCGCAGCCAATTACTTCCGGGAGCACAAGATCACAAAGAAGATGCAGTTTATTATGTGGCTCAGTGGTATGTAAACACAAACAGTAAAGGCCCATGTACACAAGCAAGTTTTGTCTGATATATCATACAACACATTGTCACATGATGATGCATAAACAAACTATATGTTTGCATTTATTCACGTGACATTTCTAGACACTGTGAGTGCAACCAATGATTGGTACACCTGCTATCAGTTGCTGATTGGACACATTAAAAAACCTGCACCCGACTCATAAAATTGGACCAAGTCTGAACTAGTGTGACACAACTTTAGACACAAATTACCTTCTCTAATCGGTTTTGCAAAGGTATTTACATGAATGATTTTTGTGCGACTATGTTATGCTACATAATCTGATAAAAATCACTTATACAAACAGACCTTTAGTCTTATTATAGGTCATTGATTCATGGACATTCTCAAGACTGACGATCCCGTGAACTGCCATCTATCATAGGTTGATGATCATGTCGTTGCAGGTTTACGTGGGGCGATTGCCTTCGCCCTCAGTCTGCATCTCGAGTTTGATAAAGAACAAAGACACGTAATCGTCACGACAACGCTTATCATTGTTCTTTTTACCATTGTTGTCCTCGGTGGCTCCACAATGCCACTGATGAAGGTACTATTGCTACATTCAACAAGTGGCTATTGTCAAAACAGTGTCACCATATGTACAAATTTAGTATATTTATTAAATAATATTGTTAATGCATTTAATTTTAAAGAAGTACACTTACATATCTGGTTAAATATGCAATATGTCCATATATTGTGTGAAGTGGATTATATTCACTGGTACTGGTAACATTGTAATTGATCAATCCAGAATAACAAGATCCCAAAGCTAAATCTTGAAACTAACTTATAGACAAGTTGATTAAGCTTTAAAATAAACAGATAATTTATCGTACATAAAATCTAAGAGAATGAGCTTCTTTAGAAAACATTGTCTTAGAGTTTAGCCATGTTTCCCCATTTCTGTGATATTCGTTTTTGTTTCACCAGTCTTGATTTCAACTTTTGTTTCAATTCTTTATCCACTATCATTTGTTTCTGTCAAGTTATCTGTCAGAAGACATCTCTAATGTTGGAATATAGGATGTGGATAGTTCAACTGTTTAAGAAAGGATGCCGTGAGAGAATCAAAAGAAACATGGTTGAGTATGTATGCATGTTGTTTCAGTGTCTCAAGACAGACAAGCGCCGGAAGATTCGTCCAGGTAGAGAGGTGACCCTCTCTAAGACAAAAGAATATGTAAGTTTTATCAACTGTAAATTAAATTCTTTATTTCCAGTTAAAGACAGAACAAAGTAGATGTATATAACATATGTACATGTGATCAATGTAAGTTCAAATGGAAAGGGGGAAAGATTAAGCATATTGCTTATTAACACTTCCCCCAACATCAATATAACATGTGCATCATATTAACAGTAAACAGAAATGTGTAGTATAATTTTAGTAACTAAAGAATATACGTGAATTACAACAGTGAAATCAACTCCACTTTCCATATATACATATATATATATATATATGCACAACTATGAGGATGCATTGCACCCATATTGGCAGCAAGTATTCCTCTCTGTTTTAATCTCAATTTTTGATACATATTAATGGCATGTGAGTAACCATACTGATGCAGTTGTTCCATAAAGATACAAGGAACATATTACGTGCACTACCAATAGTGTTGATGTTGCAGATTTAAGTGATTTATGAATATTTATTTTATTTTGGGTGTGTCAAGTCTGGAACAGACTGCATTGCTGTTCACTGAAGCGTATACGACTACAATTGCATATTGACATTAGGTTGTGTCAATTAGATCTGGAATACTATCGTTGCTGACATCGTATGGTCTTGATACCACATCGCTTCCCGAATATCGTGATTTTTATGTATTTAAAATGTTGGATGTATCTTGAAATTCTACCCGAATGTGTGCCACTGTCTGAACTGCCACGGTCTAATGTGCATGGCTTGACATAGGCTTGCCATTCTTCTGGGAATTACTGTGTACATCAGGAATGTATTGATAAACATTGGCAATGGACTTTACCCTGGACATGTCAGTGGAGTTTACTCCAGGTCTCGACATGTCAAGCATGCAAGCACTCGCCGCGGTTGTAGGGCTGGCATGCTCAAACAAAGACCAATTCGTGTAGTTGTAAACCGTCGTGTCACGTCGGTTTGCGCCATCCGGACAACAAGGACATCAATACGTTACCTCCGTTCCGTGAACATTGTCACTTCCGATGGGAATGGGCGTCCATGTATCGCTAAATTGAATGTGCATTGCATCAATGTACATTCTCAACAATCACCTTGATATTAACACTTTGCGTGATCCTTTTCAATCAGCATACTCGACGGAGACGGCGCTCCTGCGAGTAAAGAATGACATCACCGCAGTGCTGGATAGAAAGTGCAAGATTGTTGTTGTGATGTTAGATTTGTCCAGTGCATTCGACACAATTAATCATAATATCTTGTTGACTCGGTTGACTCTTGTTGATTAGTCCGCCAAAAGGTTTACTAGTCCTGAAAATATCAAAACAACACAAATTTCAATTGCAACAAATGCGTCAGACGGTCCATGGTGGCCGTTTTCAGCACTTGAATGGCTCGGTGGGCAGTTGCAGTGTTTTTCCAGGTTGCGTTTTTCTGCTGGTTTTGCAACCCCAGTCAAGTAATGATACATCGTGCATAAACGTAGACTAATAAAGCAATGTAGATGTAAACCGTATTCGAAAACCGTGCATTTGAAAATGACCACCAATTGCATTCATTAGCCCTACCCCTCTACCAGATACGCTAAACCAAACAAAACTGTCATTTCAGAATTCGATGTCACACAACAGCCAATCAAAAGCACTGTTTCACTGTCGCCTCATTACGTAAAGAATTAGTTTGTCAATGGTACGGATGGTGGCATCATGCAACATGCTGATTTTTACTAGACAGCCGGACTAGTTGGTAGGCGGATTTACTAGTCCGCCGTAATCTTTACTAGTGTACGGACTAGCGGACTAGTGGGTAGTTCTACCCCTGTGCATGGCTGCAGTCGTCCATATCAGAGAGTCGTCATGGACAATGCAACGTCAATTGAATGTGTTTTGAAATGTGGCGTCCCACAAGGGTCTGTGCTTGGGCCAATATTATACTGCATATACACAAGGTCTATCGGTAACATCGTTGCACGACACGGCATGCAATACCATTGTTATGCGGATGACACGCAAATTTACATGACAGTGGAGCACTATCAACCCATCACTGCAGCAATAATGAAGATTGAACAATGTGTAGCGGAGGTGAGCAACTGGTTTGAACAAAACCAACTTAAGTTGAACACTGAGAAGTCAGAGACAGCCATCTTCCTCAACTCAAAACAACGAAATGATTTGCCCTCTGATATTTCCGTGACAATTGGCGGACATTGGGTTGTCCCGAAGTCATCCGTACACAACCTAGGAGTCATACTTGACAGCGGTCTAACTATGGAAGCACAGGTTGCACAGATAGCAAAGTCGTGCTACACTGCTACCACCAGATTTGCAACATTGAGCAAATTCGGCTAAGCATCACCGATGATGCATGCAAAACCCTGGTGCAAGCGCTCATGACTTCACGCCTCGATTATGCAAATTACTCTATGGCCTTCCGCAGACGACGCTGCAGCATTTGCAATGTGTGCAAAACTGCGCACCCCGCCTAGTTTGCCGTGCGAGAAATTACGACCACGTCTGCAGCACCTGCATTGGTTACCTATCTGTGTGCGCCCGTCATATAAAGTGCTTCTGTTTGTGTACTCTGTGATGCATGACCTGGCATCTCGCGAAGTTACTGAACCGACGTCAACCAAATCGGCAACTGAGATCTGCGTCTTTTCCACTACTGTCAGTACTGGCTTCGCAGACGGTCACTCACAGTGATCGCCGTTTTGCTGTAGCTGCAGCCAGTCTATGGAACAGACTGCCGGACTGTGTCAGGATGACAAAGACACAGCCACAGTTCAAAACACTTCTTAAAACACATCTTTTTAGAGTAGTGTTTCTGTAATATGATCACGTGGACTTTATCAAATGCACTTACCCATATTTTATGTAATTGTTATTATTATTATTATTATTTAAAAATTATTTATGACATTTCAGTTCACTTATATATTATTCTATTTGTTTAATACTTATCATACAATTTTTTATTTTGTACATGGAGGTCTAATAATTATGTAATGAATGTTTTAATTATTATTTTATTTTAGGGTATACATTTTATAATTATTTTTTGTTTCTATGTAATAATACAATTCTAAATAACTAACCCTGGTACATATATATGCATGTAAAATGCCTGAGAGCAATCTGATTGATTCAGGTGCTATACAGATTAATTGTATTATTATTAATCTGTATATGTAATAAAATGTATAAACCAGACCTTATGGGCAATTTTCAATAATTTTCAACAGATTTGTACAAACATGATAACAGGTATCGTAGCAGA
Source organism: Paraescarpia echinospica (assembly GCA_020002185.1). Lineage (NCBI taxonomy): Eukaryota > Metazoa > Annelida > Polychaeta > Sabellida > Siboglinidae > Paraescarpia > Paraescarpia echinospica. The sequence goes on from CM034537.1 coordinate 63,344,981, forward strand.
TACTGGATGATATTTAGAAAAATTAAGCTGAAATGAGATGAACTAATAATTGAATTATAGTGTCAACTTTACACAGTGTTTTCTGTTTGTGCCCGCGAAATGTTCAAATTGTAAATAAAACATTCATACTCTAGACACACTCCATTGGCAGTTTTGCTGAGGCTTGCTTGGTTAACCGCAAGGCGCTTTGATGTGCAATGTAGATGATTGTCGTCTCCCTTCAGGGCGACGCCCTCGACTCAGAGCATATGTCAGAGCTGACAGAGGAAGAGTTCGAGGTGAATGTTATAAAGCCACATCTCAAGGGCTTCCTCAAGATCGACATCAAATATCTCATCCCATTCTTCACAAGGAGATTCACACAACAGGTAGAATGAATGAATGACCCACTTTATTACTGAATACAACATTCCATATAAACAAAAACAGTCGTTATGCCTCCACACACATATCTACAATACATAATTATAGATGCATGCGTGCATATGTACGTATGTACATGTCATCGTCAGATTACGATGTACATACGTACGTACTTACATGTATACATACATATATACATACGTATGTATATCATTATCATTTTATACTAATATCTCCATATATTGGACATAGACATTACCCTTAGAGTAACTCTAACTGATATCATATATCTTAAATCATTCTTCACAAGGCGATTCACACAACAGATATGGGTGTACTTTGCTCTTAGAGAGTTACTCTTACTGACATCAAATATCCCATCCCATTCTTCACGAGGAGATTCACACTACAGTTGTGTAAAATATTTATAACAACTCCATGGTGAAATGTGGCAACGTTGCCAAAATCTTTATGATTTCCATGTCGTTGTTTGTCCCAGGAGGTGCATGCTGGGACAACACAGATGAAGAATCTAACAAAACAGTGGTACCAAGAAGTGAGGGCAGCACCTTCTGAGTCTGACGATGATGTTATCGAATATGAACTCTAAACAGTGGTACCAAGAAGTGAGGACTGTTTCGACAGAATCTGACGATGACATGTCAAGTATGAACTCTATGAGTCATCAATGTCAGGACAGTGGTGGCATGACACTCCCTTGACGTATACATGTATTGACATCATGCCTTGGCAGTTGCCTTGGTACAGATGGAACATGTGTCTGGCAAGAATATATATATATACATATATATATTTATATATATAAATATATAGATATGTTTTTACAACCTACATATTTGACTTGCTGTTTATGTCCTATGTAAATCATCCATACAAGATGAGAGACGTGTCTTTAATAAGATTTGAAATGGACATGCGATGAATGTGTGATATACTTTGCTCACTAGGGGGTGATCTTGAAATGTAGACATCCCTAACTGCCGTGCTGAACGTTGTGTTAGTGACGTACTCGTACCAACTGAAAGGCTTAAGCATGGATATATATATAATGGCATGTGCACATTTTTATGTGACTGTTTACATATATACATGCATTCAGGTGTACTATTAGTGTGCCTGCAGATCTTTATTAATTTAATTGTAAATGAGAACTGGAAGTGTTTATTAAAGTGTCATTGCTTAGTGTTACTAAATGTTATATGTAACAATTAACTAATCATGTAATCAATCGTCCAAATCTGTTCTATTCGCAACATTGAAAGGGAATATGTCTAGCCAAAAAACAGTTTTCACAAAAGTTGATTTTACGCATCAGAGGATGTAACTGAACACTTGTGGGTAGCTAGTAGACATATACATATAAACGTGTGTGCGGGTGCATACGTGCATGCATGTATTTAATGGCAGCAAACATTTGTAAAAAAATACATTGTGACAATAACATTTATTTATTCAGGATAAACAAGTGTCAGGATTACCAAGTTGAAATTATTTTTTAAGTGAGCTGACGAATTTGTTTCTTTGCATGGTAAGATAATGGACCACAGTGCTTACGTTGACATGCACCAGTTAATTTTAATGAGGACAGATTTGTTTTATTTACCATGAACCGTAATTGGTGTGGCATGTTGGAGGCTAAACTAATGTTCAAGGTCAAGAATGTTTATTCAAACAAATCTGTTTATAATACAATTTTAAGACTCAACTTGTAAGTCAAAAGCTTTAAGGGTGTAACACTTAAATAAAACTTTGTATAATGTCATGTTACTCCATAACTGTATACTCAATGTGCTAAGTTAACTTATTTTCATCAAATTTCATAAATTGTTACGAACAAATACAAGTACATAAATCATGTTTGATTTGGTATAAAATTATGCCATTTTGATAACCTTTTCAGTTCACCAGTATGTTTACTTTGCATAATTTGCCATCAATGTGTTGTCTTCTATAATAAGCTTTAACATTGTGAAAGTTGACCAGTGCTGAATTGGTGTAGCTCGTCTCCCAAACACTGTGCATCTGTTGTTGTCAATAAGTTCTTTGATCTCTCCATTTGTGCACAATTAGCTGTGTTTAGTTGTCTTGTTTTACCCAGGGTAAGTTGTTTTGGTTCAGCAAGTTGACCATGATATCAGAGAAGATCATTTCTTTTTTCTACAAACATGAGAAGTATATGTTGGCTAGTGCAATTATCAATAATGGGTATTTATAAACATATTAACACACTGGTTTCGTTGATGTAGGGTATCTTTGTTGTGGTATTTAGATGGCAGTAAACAACAGCCAAGCATTTTGAATTAATGTTTATTCAGGAAGTGACTACAATGCAACTGCCACGCACATTGTAGTGATATTATTTTGAATATATTCATATTTTTGTTATATATCACATTCCCTGTAACATTACATTCCCAGCCCAATAATTTGTCTGTGTTTTCTACACATGCATGTGTGTGGTGTGTCTCTCTGTCTCTCTGTTTTTATTCACAAAATGCATTATATCCATTTCATACATTTCAAAATAAACTATTTTCTGTTACCCATTGTTACTTTTGAAGGGTGGGTAGAAAACTTATTTCTTCAGTCTGCAGCAGGGCATATAACACACCTTTCCACTAAACAATTTACACTCCTCCATTGTCAACTTGACGATATCACAAAACATTAACTGTCAGTTTATGTGATTTTAGTCATTTTGCAAATGATTACATAATATAAAATATATAATTTTTATTATATAATCCTTGTGGGGAGTCAGCAGATTATAATATTATATGGAGAAATATATGTATATATATACATGTGTGTGTTTATAAGATATTATTGCTGTGTGTTTCTCGGTATTATTACACACATTCCCTCTGTTACTGTTTGTTTGGTTGTTTGATTAATTATTGATTAACTCATGATTTGTTTTAGAAGTCAGTCTCCTTTGTGTGCAATTGTGCATTAACTGTAATTTAATGCAACTTCTCATAATCGATGTGTGAGCTACTTTTCATACAAGAAAATACACCCCAATGACAGTGGTTTCTTGTGAGTTACCCTTTTATATGGTAAAGTGTGTTACCCTTTTATATGGTAAAGTGTGAAATTCTGGATAACTAGCATTTGATGGAATCCTAAGGTATGTTATGTGACAGCACTGCCTCTAACAGTGAATCACGAAATTCAAGTACGGTTTCATTCATGAGAAGAATGTAATGCTAATTCTCTTGTGTTATATGTGGATTGTTTCATTTCTAGTGGTGACAGAATTGTTACATGTTGTTAATATTCTATTGATGCCTTATGTCATAATCTCGGTAAAGAATATGATTCAGAAAATCCTGTGGTGTGTGTATTTGAAATAAAATAACCAAACACGTAGAGATGAAAATCTTGTTATGTCGTGGTGGACAATGGTAGCATATAGAAGATGAAAATAAATCTCAGTGATGTAAAGTATGAAAATGTTGGTACAGTATCAGGCCCATAGCCAGCTTTCACAACAGTGTTCACATTCTCCCCAATACTGACTCCAGGGGGCACCATACGATCGTGTGGGATTATATTTGAATTAAATTGTAGGTGTCAAACATTTACGAGCCGTAACCTCTAGGATCCACTGACTGTATGGAATATTAACTGTATTTAGCAGCTATATGGAAAACAAAATGAACATAATAATTGAGAATAAAGGCCCATCACACTTTCTTGCCTCCCCATCCATCTCGCATGCGGAGGCAAGCGCAGTAATGAAAACTGATATGTGTCGAGCCAGATGAATTTATTGACAGGTTTGCTGCATGTAAGAAATACATTCACTACACATCGTAGTTTGTTGAGAGTACCCCTTTTATAGTGCTTACCTCAATCAGCATACTAAAACAGCCCTCATTTACTTTTTAACAGAGTTAAAAATTATTTTATATGGCCCTGTACACTATTTATGTGCTCGTAATTATTCTGCTAGCTTATTGGTTGGTTAGACTTGGTGGAGGGTCACCTCTGACTGATTGGAGTAATTCACCTTTGAAGTAAAATTATCTTCTTGTGTATTTGTTATCTCATGAGTTTACATTGCAGGATAGTATGAAGTTCTTCTGCATGGCTAAATGAATGCAATGGTCCTTTGATACACATGCTTCCAGAAAATGCCGTTTTCACGCATGACAATAGCGGCAGACCCCACTGACGGGCTTCCCATTCATTCACTGAAGATCACTTAATATTTAAGGGTTCTCCCCTTAACACCTGTACCAATCAGGCTGCCCTGGCATGCTGGGTAATGTTTGAACAATATCAATCTTAATTGCCGAGAGCAAAAAAACAAATACCTGGGGTGTTTTATCTTGTAGGTAAATTAAGTTTGCGAAAATGTAATATTCTATGTATATATTTTATTTGATATAGCACCAGATCCAATTTTGTTGATAGTGCTTCACAACGTATTAAAATACACACAATAGTGTACAATTGCAACAACAACAAATACAGTGTATATTAAGATACTACTTATAATAAGAATAGTTTATGATAAATACAGCAATAAAATGGTGTAGAATGTCTATATAAGGAAATAATTAAATAAATATATTAGGTGAATATTAATTAATACAGCACAATAATGTTGTAGCAATAATACTATTAACTAAATAATGTGTGTATATATTATGTATATATATATATAAAAGGTAAGTTTGTGTACAAATAGTCTTCGCGCATTATATAAAGCCCAATACCCAGTCCTCAGGACTGCTCAAAGCGCTTTTCACTTTACTCCCTGGCGGGACCTCTTCAACCGAACACCATCTCGACTTCTCTGGGAAACATGCTGCAATTAATGCACAAAGACTATTTGTACACAAATATCCACCACTGTCTAAGGTTCGACACATGATTCGAACCTGGATTCTCTCAATTGAGAGACCAAAGCTCTAGCCACTGCACCACGGCACTACACACACACACACACACCACACACACACATAGTCATAGACATACGTACAAATGTGTGATTAATATTGTTCAATAATTTAGTAAAATTTAAACAAGTTTAAGTGATAAAATGATTAGTAAAATAACGTTAACTATAATGAATAAGACTTCTAGAATAGTCATAATGTAGAGGATAATGTAAATAATACTTTCATATTTAACCTAAATCAAAATGAGCGATTAAATCAAATACATATAGAATACAAAAACGTTGACATCTCCAAGATCTCAGTGAGAATAATAGTACTTTTAATTTATCCGTTTGATGACACTAGTGTCGTTCGTTGTAACCATGGTAACACTTGACAGCCGCTGAAGCGGATGGTTTTTAACAGTTTACTTAATGAAATATTCGATAATACATCCATACTAACGTGATTTAATTTAGTTTAAAACAACTGTTTTATATCCTCTCGTTTCCACCCACAGTTGTGCAGGATGAAAACTTTGGTCCGTGAACTATTTTTATGATGCGGACGAGTATACACGTGACACGCCCACGTTGATTATGGCGGCCACTGGCAGGAGCGCGGCTAGAAATTTAATCGGAACGTCTTACGATTCGTTGCTAGCATCGGGATATATATTGAAATGACATTAAACATATAAGCTGGATACCGAGCGGTCAAATCGGTCGAGGGGCTCGGGGAAGGTAAGTCAATGTGATCATGCGTAGAGAATCGCTGAAAATTCAGTAATCAGACTGCTTCCGTGCTTGTCAATCGACTCAGTCTCAAGTCAATGTGACTGTCAGTGAGTGTGACAGTGGCAGTGCTGACGATACAACTTCATAACGGAATGACAACAACAGAAATCAGTGACAGTGAATAGCTAGCTGGTGGCGATACGACAAATATCATAACAATCATACAGTGTTGCTGTGCGCCTTTTGTTTTAATGATCACTGATATATTGTCAGTCGAATTGATTTTGCACACTCATGCATGATGTTACGTCATGGACATGGTGTATCACTGTTGTCGTGTTGACCGTGTGAGTGGAGTGTGTCTGTGTTGACAGTTGTGTAAATGGGTATCACCGACGTGCAGTTGAGTTATTCATTGCCACGGCACAGTGTCGTTGGGTTGCTTTTCGTCGGGGCAGTTGGTGTGTTGCATGCCTACGTTTGGCATCTGACTAGTGTCGTGAGGCAGTATTTAATATTATACTGAAAGAAGAAATTAGTTACAAACAATATCATTATCACTATCAGAATAATTATTTATGTCATTATGATCTTGGTGTGTTTCTAGAAATTAGAATATTACATACACTATTAAAGTGACAGTGGCATATATATAGTATTATACACAATGTTCAGTTTATGTTTGGGTCCACTTAATATCTTAAACCTATGTTTCACTTATTGAGTTATTCCGTAAACTTGTAATTATTTCTGAGTTCTGTGGATTCACTTGGCAATAATCGTTTCAGTGCCAAAGAGCCGATCGTGCTGATCACCAGTTTTACCAGTCATGCAACACACCAACTGCCCCAAGCAGCAATTGTGGGATTATTGTGCCAATTTAATTTTTGCAACGTTTACTGCCATTAGTTGGTATATATATATATATATATATACAACACCATTACAAATTGGCCAATAAGATTAGTCTTTACAAAATGGATGTGCTTGGCTGTTGCTATTATAATTATGCTTAGATTTGCATGCATCAGATGGCGAAAATAAACCAGTAGTCGTTACCAAAAAATGTATGTTTATTATGCAAACCGTGTCAGATGACAGTCTAAACATAAATATTAGTGAAAGTAAGTTATGCCATTTCAGGACTATTACTTTTTTGGAATTAAATAGAAAATGGTCTGCTCTTTCAAGAAATGTATCTAGTTTACTTGGTGATATTTTCACACTAAACACATAAAAATACAAGCATAGAATGATGTGCAAGTCTCAAAAAATGGCTTGGCACTTCTTGTACATTAGCGCAATTTGGCTGGGACTGAAGCAGCTGTGCTCATTTGAATAACTCCTTTCTGCTGTTCATTTTCAGCTGTCTGTCTGAAGTTAATGGACCAATGCCTATTTATGATAGCATGCATTTTATTGTAATTTAATAAGCAAAAATAACATTACATGATATTGATATAAATTGTTACCTAACATGGTACGTGGGCTTCAGATATCACACTAAACAGATTTTAATACATTTCTGGTGTCAATCAAAGCCTGGTAGTAGTATTGTAGTTGTTAAGTTACTGTCTGGCTATTATGTCATTACACCAATTTCAGATGGGTGCCACCAACAACAGCAACAACACATTGAGACAAAGTCGCTACAATGGCTGGTCGTGGCCTCCGCACCCATTCCAGCCAATTGCATGGGGCTGCCTTATCTATCTCGCTGTCTTCTACTTCAGTACAGTAGTGCCTGGACTACTGCAACCAGGCCAGATAGTCGGCTATGCTGTATCCTTTCTAGCTCTCCTGGATCACTTCAAGATTTAACAACATTGCCGTCCAGAGCTATAAGTGCCAGACGGCATGCAGACAAGGAAGCCTTTGGCTTATTGAGACTCCAAACATTTTCCAACTACATATAACCCGCCCTCGCCAGATAGCTGTCAATTTTATTTTTGAATATATTCACACTGCTAGCATTAACACAATCACCAGATAATTTGTTCGTCATTTATTGTCCTCTAAGAGAATGAGTACTTTCTCATATATCCAACCTTGTTCCTTGACTAATGGTACATTGTGCCCACTGGTCATACTGCCTTTTTTCAGTTTGAAGAAAATATTTCTATCAATATCCTCATACCCATTCAATATCTTAAAAACTTCTATATCTGGTCTCCTTACGATATGGCCTCCATGCATGTATACAATATCCCAAATGTGGCCTAACTATTGCTTTGTACAGTGGTACAATTAGCTGTTTCTCCTTATATATGTGATATTTCTGCTAATTAGCCCTACTATTTGGTTACCCTTTGAAGCAGCAATTCCACATTGCTACGAAACTTTCATGTCAGCACTAACTGTTACTCCTAAGTCCTTTTCATTTACAGTTTTACCTAATAATAATAATGATAAAAATTGAATAACATTTGCCATTTCTAGTATGGATACAAACAATACGTTGATTTTGTAACAGTGGCATATATTTGGAAGGCAGTGTGCCATGGTCCTCCTTGGTAATCTTTTATTTAATTTTTCTTTATCATTATAGCTTGGGAAACTTATGGGTGACCAAGCATGGGCCCCCTTATGAGATCTTAGATAAGCCGCTGTTTAATTAACTGACAATTTCTATTGGTTACTGAGATGTAGACTTTTTGAGTAATTAATGTAATGACTGTTCAAAAAGGCAATAGTTTTTAGGGACCCATTTAGGTGTCTGACCTACTAGAGCTGAGATTTAAGAATTTTGTTATGCATGCTGATAGGGAACCCCATAATTAATGAACAAAAATAAACATGTGTACATATGTATGTCAGCATCCATGGTATGTGTACCTATGATGGTACAATTGGATATATGTTTACTGTTATTTCATAAGATCTGCATCATTGCATTCATGAATATATGGATGATGCAGAAGCCGCAATCATATCAAATATCGTGTCATTGTTTGAGGTGTCAATTTTAGCCTGCATCTAGGTAATCTCTGCAGTGCTGGTATTCCATGTAGACATTATATCCACCTGTGCCACTAATCAGAAAATCTTTTCATACCACCATATACATATACCGGTACCTGGGTAGGTATAGTTTCAATTCAACACTACCTGGTTCTGTTTGATGAATAGACTATTCAAGTCAATGTGCACATACACACTTTTGTTGATCTATTCACAGCAGTTAGTTTTCTGGTTTAATCATTTCTATTTCCAGTTTAATGTAATTGTTTCTTGAATGCCCAATTGTGTGTTTGTAATAATTTAAGCATTTGTATCCATACTTAGTTTAAATCTATATCAAAATTACCAGTTGTCCAGTCTGACCAGTGTTATCACGTATTGATCTCTCCCACTTCAATTATCTTTGCTATTTTACCATTCATCCATGTGGCAGCCGTTTAACATACATGAATACAAATATATGCGTAATTATGCTCACACATAGCCTAATCCAGCTCAACCCTGGCTGCTTTCGGTACACTTCAAAGGTCAAGTGGAACTTGCAGTAATAATGTAATACAAACATTGTGCATCTTGTTAATAAGTTTGCTGGTTTGGCATCCTGTTCTTTGTATATTGTCCAGTTAATGTAAATCTCATCAGTCGTGGTGAAAGCTGCCAATCCCCCCTGTGAACCCTCTGATGGGACATGTGTAAAGTAACATATAATTTGTCCCAATTTTACTTATAACCTGTATCTCAGTCGGATGTAACAACCAATGTTCAACAGCGGTGTGTCTAGGATCTTGTAAATGATGTTGGCTAAGGGGGCCAAGCTTGGTCACACTAGTTTTACATGCTAAAATGTAGTGATGCAATAAGTTATATATAGGAAAAATTTAAGAAACAAATGTCAAATAGGGCCATGGCACTATTCCCTCTAAATATGCCACTGCTTTTCAAAGAGCTTCAGGGCGCTGGTGTAATTACACTGTTCACCACAGATGGTGTGCAGAGTAACAGTTAATGTAATGATCATGCACTGTGTTAACTGTTTCTATGGTAGGCAGACTCACTTTAATGAGCATGTATCATTAAAGCTTGCTGTGTCACATGTGGTTTCAAAGCAGATGGGCAGTTTTACCAACCAGGATGTGGCCAGTTAGACAGGCAGTTATAGCAAGCAGGATGTCACTAGTCATTACTTAGCAGTACTTAGACACTATCAAGTGTATGTGGTTGACCTGTCACATAATACATTCATTGTGTACTGATAATCTGAGATGTCTGGTGCGGGCAACAGTGTTAAATGTTGTTTAGTAGTATTAAATGATGTTTGTACTAAACAGTAGTTTTAGATAGAAAGGTTCTACCTTGTAGCTCGCTTTATAGGTACACCTGTATGTGGTTAATTGTACTGAAGCCCCACCCTGGCTGTACAGCCGGACATAACCCCTTTGGACAAAGCTGAAAGCTCTTTCCTGAACCTCTGTTCATTAACCCTTTCCACTTGCCCCTATTGGCAATCTTCTTGTATCCTCCTCCTCTGCCATTCGTACATTACCCAGGGGGCCAAATGCAGTTTTTTTGTGAAAGTAGACATGGAATGCTGTAAAAGGTTTGCCCCCAAAAATGATATCTACATACGTCTGGGATCGTAACCTAGGTGGACAACCTTGAAAAAAAGTTACTGGAAACATGTAAACAGCACTTAAACAACATGCCCCTATACGCTAAAAGGTGATTTTTGTGGTCATCAACAAATGTGTTATTTACACTTCCTCTGAAAGTATGGTGACGTTTTTATAATCTGTATATGTATCAGTTAAGTCAGTGTTACTAATGCAGCTAAACTGTGCCAAGTAATAATTAAATTGACTTGGCCAGATAAGAAATAATGGTTCAAAATGCAATGCTTTTCAGGTTATTTTGTGGTATTTTTTTAATGTAATTCACACGTTTGTTAAAATGAGTGCCATAGTTGTACTGCAGTAGCTTCTTCTATGAATCTACTTTACAGAGGAACGAAAGGTATTAGAATCCATGACTTTTAAACCACAATGTAGGCGATTTCCTTCCCCTACCCCTAAACACACCCGTGAAGCAAAATAAAGGAAAATCGCCGTGTTCAAATGTTAACAGTTTTTTTATATTTTACTTTAACATATTAAATAACATTGCTTTAGGTAGCACTAGTTTATGAGTAGTCTGAAAACATTTCCCTCCAAATTAACAGAACATGAGACAATCTTGTCATCACAGATCAGGTAGGGCGTAAACAACCATTTCTCATGCGTAACCATAACAGGGATCGATTTCTCCCTTGAAAGTACTTATCGCTGCTCAGCAAACACAAATTTAACAGAACAGTAGATATCTATGTCCACATGTTTGAAGGTAGGTTGTGCATAAGCCTACTTGCCCTGTTGTCAGATGTTGTTTCTAACGCCGCGGTGCCTTGATGTTGGTGAGTTTTCTGGATGATTGTTTATTCCTGGCAGAAATGTGACAGATTGGAATAGTTGTGTCAGGAATGGTAGCCAGGGTTTTCCTCCAGTGTGATGTTGAGAAGAAAATACTGACAACCTTAATCTGTCTGAATTTCTCTGCAGATGGCACATGTCCGGGATTTTCGACGATGATTGCAGTTGTTGCATTAAAGCTTCCACCCTCTAATGTCTTCATTTTCAAGTCCAGATTGTCCATTGCAAAGACGTGCTGTGTGCCATGATTGTGAGACATGTTCTTTGGGATGTACGCTATCTGTTGCATGATGTTGGCACATTGTGAAGTTAGTTGACGCTGCATAGCAGATCCCTGTACCAGGCCTGTTGTTCAATGTGATCAGTGCCTTGCAACGCGTCTTGTACACGTAATAGGCAGTGGCGATACCCAGTGGAGTGGTTATCCCAGAAACATGTTGTATAAGTTGCTGGGACACGATAAGAGCCTTTTCCTTGGTTGGTTCTTCAACTGGTCCGTCCTGAATTGTGAGCATCTTCTTCTCCCTGTGGTAATCAAGTTTTATTGCAGAGAAGTGGCAGTGAAGTTGAACAGAGAAATCGGAACCTTCTTCTCAGCAGTGAAGTTGAACAGAGAGGTCGGAACCTTCTTCTCAGCAGTGAAGTTGAACAGAGAGGTCGGAACCTTCTTCTCAGCAGCAGATGACGATACCTCGGTTGACTGCTCACGTCGTCTTTCTCTCCTGCAGCGGTCGATGTCTACTCTCAGTGGTCGATGTCTACTCTCAGTGGTCGATGTCTACTCTCAGTGGTCCATGTCTACTCTCAGTGGTCGATGTCTACTCTTAGTGGTCGATGTCTACTCTGAGTGGTCGATGTCTACTCTCAGTGGTCGATGTCTACTCTCAGTGGTCGATGTCTACTCTCAGTGGTCGATGTCTAATCTCAGTGGTCGATGTCTAATCTCAGTGGTCGATGTCTACTCTCAGTGGTCGATGTCTACTCTCAGTGGTCGGTGTCTACTCTCAGTGGTCGGTGTCTACTCTCATTGGTCGATGTCTGCTCTCAGTGGTCGATGTCTACTCTCAGTGGTCGATGTCTACTCTCATTGGTCGATGTCTACTCTCATTGGTCGATGTCTACTCTCAGTGGTCGATGTCTACTCTCAGTGGTCGATGTCTACTCTCAGTGGTCGATGTCTACTCTCAGTGGTCCATGTCTACTCTCAGTGGTCGATGTCTACTCTCAGTGGTCGATGTCTACTCTCAGTGGTCGATGTCTACTCTCAGTTGTCGATGTCTACTCTCAGTGGTCGATGTCTACTCTCAGTGGTCGGTGTCTACTCTCAGTGGTCAGTGGTCGGTGTCTACTCTCAGTGGTCGGTGTCTACTCTCAGTGGTCGTCGATGTCTACTCTCAGTGGTCGATGTCTACTCTCAGTGGTCGATGTCTACTCTCAGTGGTCGATGTCTACTCTCAGTGGTCGATGTCTACTCTCAGTGGTCGATGTCTACTCTCAGTGGTCGATGTCTACTCTCAGTGGTCGATGTCTACTCTCAGTGGTCGATGTCTACTCTCAGTGGTCGATGTCTACTCTCAGTGGTCGATGTCTACTCTCAGTGGTCGATGTCTACTCTCAGTGGTCGATGTCTACTCTCATTGGTCGATGTCTACTCTCAGTGGTCCATGTCTACTCTCAGTGGTCGATGTCTACTCTCAGTGGTCGATGTCTACTCTCAGTGGTCGATGTCTAATCTCAGTGGTCGATGTCTACTCTCAGTGGTCGATGTCTACTCTCAGTGGTCGATGTCTCCTCTCAGTGGTCGGTGTCTACTCTCAGTGGTCTGTGTCTACTCTCAGTGGTCTGTGTCTACTCTCAGTGGTCGGTGTCTACTCTCAGTGGTCGATGTCTACTCTCAGTGGTCGATGTCTACTCTCAGTGGTCGATGTCTACTCTCAGTGGTCGATGTCTACTCTCAGTGGTCGATGTCTACTCTCAGTGGTCGGTGTCTACTCTCAGTGGTCGGTGTCTACTCCCAGTGGTCCGTGTCTACTCTCAGTGGTCCTTGTCTACTCTCAGTGGTCGATGTCTACTCTCAGTGGTCGATGTCTACTCTCAGTGGTCGGTGTCTACTCTCAGTGGTCGGTGTCTACTCTCAATGGTCGATGTCTTCTCTCAGTGGTCGATGTCTTCTCTCAGTGGTCGATGTCTACTCTCAGTGGTCGATGTCTACTCTCAGTGGTCGATGTCTACTCTCGATGTCTACTCTCAGTGGTCAGTGTCTACTCTCAGTGGTCAATGTCTACTCTCAGTGGTCGATGTCTACTCTCAGTGGTCGATGTTTACTCTCAGTGGTCAGTGTCTACTCTCAGTGGTCGATGTCTACTCTCAGTGGTCAATGTCTACTCTCAGTATTTTGGCTGCACGGTGTCGAGTCTGCTGCTTTTCGTCAACATTACAGTCTAATTCTAAAACCCTCAGCTTATCAAGGGCGTCACCGAGGGGTATGGAAGATGCACAAATGAACCCAGATCCACAACTTTGGTTAAATATCGAAATGCGCTTGCCACACCTTTGTTGCAATTTCCATTTCAATGTTACTGACCGGTATGTGTCTGCAATTTTGTCTCCTAGTTCCCGAACAATGGCTCGTTACTGATCTCGTACTGACTTTATCAGGAAGCCATATTATTCTTGGAAGAGGGACATTTCTACCTACTCCACCAGACGATTAAACGCAATGTCGTACATGTTCTGTTGCACTGGTCTACCAGTAGGGATTCGAATGGCTTTCAAAGAGTTCATGCATCGTGCGTGATAAGATATATCATTTGCTACCATGTCATGTCCTTGGCCAGTCTCAGCAAAATGTCTTTCTTGTTCAACTTCTTGGCCTTATCTATGATCACCTGCTGACTACTTTCTGTGGAAACCTTGCAAGTTGGTTCTTTGCCTTTCATCCATCTTTTGTTGCATATAACACAGGCAACATTTGCATCAAATGTCGGTGTGCTTTGCCTAGTAGAAATGTGTGCTGTTGCGGATAAAGTGCTGCATTCATTCTTTGCCGAGGTTGAGGTATCCCTTCATTAGTGGTTTTTTTTGCAAGTTTAAAACGCTCTTCATTCAAGTACACATTCCTACATTTTGCATGCCATTTTGGTGATTTGTCGGCCACCCATGTTTCCACGGCAATGTCATCGCGCAGCCTGCGGAAAGTTTCGACCTGCCTAGCTGTCATTCCCAAAACAAATTTTGGTATTGTTTTGACCTGCACATTAAATAGTCTTATGGTCATTTGTTCTTGGCATATTGCACAGTGTGTAGTCAACTGTAATTTTGTCTTTTACTGTTGCAGTGACACGACTCCATCAATCACTCATTTTCCTGACTGGCTACTCAACTCGGCTCAGTTGTTTGCATCACAAACCCTGTGTGTTAAAAGAACAGCATCATAAAACAACTATCCCAATTAATGTTAAATAATTACAATTCATAACGTAATTGATCACCAAAAAAATCTAAAAATAGCTCCATGAAGTTTACACGTTTAATGCGCATAAACCGGGGTGCTATTTGGGCCTTAAACGTGCTATTAGACGCAAATATTGTTAAACATGATATGCCTGAAATGATGTAGAATTACTGAATGAATGCACTGAGATATTAAATTTAGGCAAAATAATAATAATAATATTATTTGTCCACAAAGAGGAAATACATTTTGCACTGAGGAGGGAGCATAATTAAACATAGTATTTAAATCACATTGCAGTATGTACATGATAAAATCACGTATGTAAACAGTTGTTAATTAGTAATACTGGGTGTTGATAGATAATAGTACAATCATGAACCATGATTCATTCGGCCATGGCGTGCCAGCAGTAGTAAATCAATTAAACACTTTAAAACAGTATGAATAAAATATAGTTTGTAACAACGAAATCGAGGTGGGCTTAGGGCACGCAACAACACATCTGCTTGCTAGAACCTCGGTCTCATGTGCTAAGTCTTCCTGTTTAAGAAGATTGTAAACAATTTATCATCCACGTACTGCTGACATTACTTTTTGACATGTTTGTAATACGAACATGTTAATTTTCGAGCGTAAACAAACCGGTCTTATCGCTAAAAAAAGGGCAAAATATCTAAACGGAAAGTGTTACAACGCTAGTTCATTGTGGGTTTGGACGGGCGTCTTTAGGGGCTAATACCTTTTCTCCAGTAACTTTTTTTCAAGGTTGTCCACCTAGATTGTGATCCTAGATATATATGTATAAATGTTTTTTTGCAGGCAAACCTTCTACAGCATTCCATGTCTGTTCAACCCACTTGGCCCCCTGGGTACATCCCTTTTAATACTTGTCTTCCCATATCAATTGCAGTCTGCCCATTTTCCTCTGGCCTAGCTGTTTCACCACCTATGCTCAATGATCTTTAATAGCCATCTTGCCTCCAACCTTACTTACCCACATCATAAAAAGGTAAAGGTAAGTTCTTATACAGCGCAGTAGCCAGTCCTCAGGACTGCTCAAAGCACTCTCCACTGTACACCCTGGCAGACCTGTTCAGTCGAACACTATTGACTTCTCTGGGAAACATCCAGCCACACCGCAGTTAATGCGCATAGATTATTCATACACAAATATCCTCCACTGTCTATAGCCAGGTACTCAGTCGTACAGCTGAGAGGACTAGAGCTATGTAGAATGAACGAACTTGCCAAAGGTTCAACACCCCAGCACAGTATCCAAACCCGGGTTCTCTCGGTCAAGAGTCCACTGTTCTACCCACTGCATGACTGCGCTCGGCAATCATACAGCTTCTTACTATTCATCCTGTTTTTTTAACTACATCCCAGTCTCTACCCTCAGGTCCAGATTTGTTCATTCTTAATGTTAGATGACATTAAATATTTTGCAAGAGGCCACTTTGTCAGTACACTAGTCATCATTAGCAGCTTCCTGTACCCAATTACCCCAGGGGGATAAACTAGCTCTGTCCTTCAGTAGCAGATATAAGTTAAGAAGCTGTTGCTTATGAAATGACCATTGCTTGTGCCAGATTGTCACTAGATTGCACAAATATGATGTTTGATAGACCTGACAGAATTTTATTGTAGGTGTTCGAAAGCTGTGACATTTTATAGATCAGTTGTTTGAATATAATTGACATGTTGTTACTGCATTTTAAATGGTAATGACTACACTTGTCCAGATCAAAGCAATTAATGATAAATATATACAGCATTTAATGAACAGATTGCTGGAATATGACTATAATAGGATAATGTTATGCATTGTTCTGTCAGTTAACTGGTCCATGACATTAGTACTTAGCACGGGGGGGGGGTGTGGGTCAAGCTGAGGGAGCATGGCTAGTGTAGTGGTTAGCACATCTGCCAGGCATGCCAGCGCTCTGAGTTCGAAACCTGGACCAGGGAGGCATTATACTTGGTGTAAAAACCTGGCTCTCAACATTGGGGACTGTGTATCCCTCGTGACTCGGATCACGTTAATGTCGGTCCCGTCTCAATTTGGGACGTAAAAGAACCACTGAGGACGACAAGCACCCTGGCAGTGACCACCCTCAGTGCCAGCATATAAAGGTCGGTCTGGCGGTAATGTTCTAAAAAAGGCTGACTAGTTGAATGAGACCTCATAAGACCATTACATTGTAACCACAATAATACAGACTAGTCAGTTAATAGAACGTTGCCGAGCACTGGAGACAACTAGAACTACTTGAGGTTGTGTAAATGCCTTCTGTATGTGCATAACTGCCATAAATATGTGCACCAGAGTTGGGTAGACGTGATGCTGGTTAAAAGCAGGCGATTACAGGATTACACTGGAGATTACTGCTGGGTGTTGGCACAGCTTAACAGGACAACTACACCTCTGAAAATAAATGTCCATTATTCAGTCACTCCACGTCGCTCAAAGGTGCCAGTTAACACTCTAAGTAGCCAGATCAGTGCATTGATTTCATCAGTTGCTCAAATTATATTTATCTATAGTCTTCATAAAATGTTGGAGTAAACTCTACTTTGGGTAGTTGCGGAACAGTGGCATGTATGTAGGATCTCATGTGGGGAGGCAAAGAGAATCACGTTTAGACAACCAGTAGTTGTCCAACTTTGTTACTTATTAGTTGTTTAGACTTTAGTGATGAGTTAGGTTAAGTTTGTTAGAGTGCTTTGCATGCAGTTCCAGCTGTAGTGAATACTTTCAGGTTTCAATCGGGAATGTGTGGTCAACAATGTAAATAATTAATTTTATTCCCAGTGTTCAGATGCAATAGGAAGCAAGACTTAGAGCGATCACAATTAGAACTTCTGCTACCATTTACCATTCAGCAGTTTTGGCAATTATAATAATTTAGTATAAATAATTACAAACAATAATAACAGTCTAGTGACAGTTCAGTCTAATAACCATAATGACACAGTAAGTTAAATATATAAAATGCTGTGGATGTAAGCATTAAATATAATAGTTATGTTTAAATAGTTCCATGTAGATGTAGATTAATGTAAAACTATATACATTGAATTATATGCAGCAAATTCAAGATGTTAAGTAAAACAGTCCATTTTGCTATGTACTTGTAGTGAATTCAGAAGAGTGGTCAGTAATATGTTTAACTGTTACGTAAACAGTCTAGAGAGTGTTGTGTTGGCCGTTGTTCCTTGACCTATGACCCAGGTGATGGGGTTACTGCTGGTCATCCACCTAGTGGTTCACCTCCTTGCATGCACGGTCAACCCCGCTGACCCTAACGTTATACACAAGATGGAGGGAAAGAAGCGACAGGAAGTGCCAAAGTTTGACCGCACGAAACACAAACACGTCATTGAGAACCAGCACTGTTACCTGTGTGACGTTGATGTGTAAGAAACCGTTTGTCATCTCGCATTTGCAACATGCCAGTTCATTTATATCTGGGACTGTTAAGTATTATCCAGCTTTCTCAGTAAGATAAGGAAAGTATAACTGCTGTGTCATCCCATCGTTTCACTTCTGACATGCCCCTGGGGCCTGTTTTCTGGATAAATGTACCGGTAGATGTAAAAACATTCCTTGTTTGGTACCAGTTTTTAAATATAATGTTTCCAGAGCTACCAAGTCTCACGCATTTGGCGTGAGTCTCGCTCATTTAGCGCCATCTCACGCTCTCATGCATAAACCTCACACACCGTAAATCTCACACACATTTGCCATTTTGAAAAAAATATTAATACAAACGGGCTTATTTTCATGTGAATGTTGATATATTTATTGACATGCATGCCTTGCACGGTTGGATATTGCAGAGCATCGATACAATCCAAGACGTTATTCTTATCATTATCAGTGACGTATATGAAATGTTATTTTCCTATTTTTTATAACTAGTAGCAGCAGTACTTTTATATACGTCACTGACGATGATAAGAATAACTTCTTGGATTGTATCGATGCTCTGCAATATCCAGCTGTGCAAGGCAAAATTAACCATAAGACCATTCCTTGTTGGGTACTAGTTTATAAATAAAATGTGTCATTTAAAACAAAATTAACCGTAACTTTCATGTGTGTTCACCATTTTCAAGGTCATTAACTGGACCATTTTCCCATATGAAATCCTGGTCTGCCAGTATGATATTTATGTAATATTTACTGATTAAAAAATTTAAGAGAAAAACAAGCCCGTGTGACATTCCATATTGCCCTTGTGAATGAAGGCTAATGAGACTATGTATTCATCCTGCAGTTAGCCATGTACTTTTGTGATTTCAGTGCCGAAAAGTCGAAACACTGCAGTGCCTGCAATAAGTGTGTGTCCAATTTTGACCATCACTGCAAGTGGCTCAACAACTGTGTTGGCGACCGCAACTACCGGTCAGTGCCTTCCTACTGACCAAGGAATGGTTTCAGTAAGACAACGAGTTCATAAGGAAATCCATTGTTAAACTGAATCCATTGTAAATTATAAGGAACTTTTTCAAAATGCGTCGTTGTATAACCAAGGACAATATTTCTGTGACACTCCAGTGAAAGTGTCCTGGTTGCGCTACCTAGTGTTGACAGTTTTCAATATAAAAGATCACTGTTAATGAGAAAATTATTTTATTTAAAGAGCAAAATCAGGCTTATGAGCTGATAAGAATGTCAGTAAGCCTACGGCCTACAGAATGTGTAATGTCCACTCCATGATGTGTCCGCGTCACTTTTTGTGTGATTGTCATTGTTAGCTTAATTCTTCTGTCTGGGAAATAAAAGTGTGAATGAGAAGGAGAGAGAAATAGAGCAGTTAATAAGTCATTGTACTGAGAAAGAAGTGAAGAGTAAAGTAAAGTATAAAGATATGTCTTCAGAGACAGAGTGTAAGAGAGGTGGAGAGATGACAGGGTCAGAGGTAGAGTAGGGGGGAGATTGAGATCGTGAGGGAATTATTGCAAGAAGAAAAGCAGTACACAGAAATAGAATATGTAGGAAATAGGTAGAAAACAATAATAAAGTATAGCATGAATGATGAAGGATATAGTAAAGTCAGGAAGATGAGTCCATATTGTGACATCAGATTGTGCTTATTAAATATTCAAAGCAAATTGTTCTTTTAATAAAATTTTATTACAGTGATGTTCTGTTATACGTGTAAATTCAGTGTGCCAATAATGTGGAATGACTTGGCCGTGTTCAGCCTATATCCTTGTGTCATTCACTGTGACACTGTGTCAGCGATATCCCTTATGGTAGACATGTCTTTGTTGGCAGGTTATTCATCGCTACTCTAGTGACGGCCATTGCGGGTGCCATTATCATATTCGCTCTGTGTCTTATGCAGTTTGTCGCTTATTTCACCGACAAACACAGCGGCAGTATTCTCCAGCAGTACCGAGGTATTTATGGCGTTATTATGGCACATAATGACACCTACTTTTTACGACTTTATTATTCCAATCAGGCCTGGGGTCCTTAATTGGTTTCATGCATGCATGCATACACAGACATGGATTTTTGTTTTTTTCATGTATGATTAATGCCATACTGGTGTGTGATGTGCGCAATATGATCCTGTAGATTGATCCATGAAAAACATCTTCTAACCAGCAGAGAGGCATGGAGAGCAGGCAGCAGAACATCTAGAGAACATTTGGTTTTATGGTATTATCAAAATGCACTTCTCTAAGAAATCCATCATAAAAGCTAGGAAAAAGATTACTGGTCATACGCTCATCACTACGCGCAGTTGGGATAAAGTGCAAGCACATTGATCCAACTGAATTCATGCTGACCTCTTTTAAGCCATTTTTAGTCCTTTGGCCGAAGGTCCAAGGGACTATTACCATCACTCTGCATCCTCCATCCGCCGTCTGCCGTTAACTGCCGAATCTCGGAAACCGTTCAGCAACTTTTTCTCTAATTTTGCATAGACATATCTTAGGGCACTGCCACTAAGCACGAGAAATCTGTATTTGATTGAATCATTTTAAGGGCTCCCTAGGGCCTCCAAGGACCCCAAAACTGGTGAAAATGTAATATTTTGTCTATTTTTTTCAAAAAATGTTCAGCAACTTTTTTCTAATTTTGCATAGATGTATCTTAGGGTGCTGCCACTATATACAAGAAATCTGTATTTGATTGAATCATTCTAAGGGGCCCCCAAAGTGCAAATTTTACATTATCTAATGATGTGGTTTTGAGAAGGGCCCTTGAGACCACCTCCAACAGTAGATGTTGTGTATTGTGCCACAAAGTCAACAGCTGTGACTAATCTCTACAGCCTAGTCCATTGAGACCTTGACTAATCTTTCATTGGTCACAGCACCCAGGCAGAGTAGACACACTTGATCCCTGTTAGACTGAACAGTTGCCTGACACTTTTAAACTGTATCTTCAAAACTATTGATTTTCTATAATTGCAAGTTGTGTTTATTTTGATGTTCATTTAATTATTATAAAATGGTGTGACTGTGGTGTCTTGTCTCCTGTTAGACTGAACAGTTGCCTAACACCTTTAAACTGTATCTTCAAAACTATTGATTTTCTATAATTGCAAGTGTTTATTTTGATGTTCGTTTAATTATTATAAAATGGTGTGACTGTGGTGTCTATTGGTTAAAGATGTATTGTCTGTAGAAACCTGTAGGTGACAAACATAGAAAATTAATATTGTCACCTGTAGGTGACAAACATAGAAAATTAATATTCTGGACAACTATAGAGTGAAATATCCGACACTTTATTTATATCAAATGCATTCTACTGTTCTGTTTACGCTTGCCATGCCTTTGTAGACATGGTACTGTGTAAATCAATTGTATCAATATAGATTAATAATTACAGATTCACAATATAGTTGACACCTGAAACAACCAAATGTCAACCATTAGAAGAGTTGACATAGTTAAGGCACAATAAAGCCTTTTGTGTCAAGACGAATATAATTCAACCAATACCCCTATCTTTTATTTTCTTTAGACTACCTTTTACTCTCAAATAATCTGTCCTCTTAATTTTATACATAAAGACATAATCTGGCATAACTTTATACATTTTTGTAGCAGCACATTTGTATTTCCAGTGTATCATATATTTATCACTTGTTGTGTATTACACCCAGCTGTGGAGCTAAGATTCTCTGCCTGCTATTGTTTGATAGGAACTGTGACTAATCTGTAATTGGTCACTGGCAGTAGCTTTTTTCAACAGACTGCATTAAGCCACTAGACCCCTGTT
Organism: Paraescarpia echinospica; assembly: GCA_020002185.1. NCBI lineage: Eukaryota > Metazoa > Annelida > Polychaeta > Sabellida > Siboglinidae > Paraescarpia > Paraescarpia echinospica. The sequence goes on from CM034537.1 coordinate 63,367,123, forward strand.
AAACTGGACAGTTGCCTGTAGGTTTTAAACTGTGTCAAACAGTGAGTCTACCTTTTGCTCTCAAATAATCTGTCCTCTTAGTTTTACACATAAAGACATAATCTGGCATAACTTGATAAGTCTTTGTAGCAGCACACTTGTACTTCCAGTGTATCATTGCAACATAACATACATATTACATACTGTGTGCCACATTTGAATGTTGTGCATGTAATATTTCCATGCAATCCATTTGCATATATAATTTCAACAGCCATTTTCTTCATTTTCACTTTTTGACCCCTACCATGTTCAATGCTCCATAACTTCTCCAAATTTTGTAGCAGTCATATAATTTTTGAAACCGTGTAAAGCACCCTACCAAACCTTTACAAGGATGTAAGAAAACAATGTTACAATTTTTCTGACTTATCACTCATTTGGTCAGCCGGGGTGACATATAGACGTATTAGTCCAAAGGACTTCAAGGCCACTTGGCCCATTTTTTTATAACTCCGCTCACTGTTCATTCTGATATGCATGACAATATATATATAATTATATATACCGCATTATTCCTAAGACACTAGCAATGGTCTGAACAAAAATTATGAGGAAGGCATAAAGAGTGCTATGTTGATGTCTCTTTCATAATTATTCATCTGCAGTCAAAGTAACTTTAAAATGGTCACAGTCACATCTAGATGTCGTGATACAGAGTATTGAGTGTGCCAACATTGACTAAAGAATGTTTCTTGAGTAACAATTAACAGGAAACCTTGTTTTCTCAAGAATTGTGAGATGTAACAGAACTGGTGTTTTCGTGACATCTTGTTGATTGTTTTATGTTCAAAGTGCTGACATTTCGTGACATCTTGTCGATTGTTTTATGTTCAAAAGTGCTGAGATTTCGTGACATCTTGTTGATTGTTTTATGTTCAAAAGTGCTCACATTTTGCTTTCACTGTGGAATTATATAGGCTTTTGTATGATTGTTGCCACAGATGCATTGGCAGTGCCGAGTAGTTCTACAGGCAATGTGACCATGATGTCCACTCCCCCCACTGCCTCTATCACAACCGCAGGTAGGTACTAAACAGCCTCACACACAGACTCCCCCACGGTCTCTATTACCACAGCAGGTAGATGGCCTCACAGACTCCCCCACTGTCTCTATTACCACAGCAGGTAGATGGCCTCACAGACTCCCCCACTGATTACCACAGCAGGTAGACAGCCTCACACACAGTCTCCCCCACTGTCTCTGTTACCACAGCAAGTAGATGGCCTCACAGACTCCCCCACTGTCTATTACCACAGCAGGTAGATGGCCTCACAGACTCCCCCACTGTCTCTATTACCACAGCAGGTAGATGGCCTCACAGACTCCCCCACTGTCTCTATTACAACAGCAAGTAGATGGCCTCACAGACTCCCCCACTGTCTCTATTACCACGGCAGGTAGATGGCCTCACAGACTCCCCCACTGTCTCTGTTACCACAGCAGGTAGACAGCCTCACACACAGACTCTCCCACTGTCTCTATTACCACAGCAAGTAGATGGCCTCACAGACTCCCCCACTGTCTTTATTACCACTGCAGGTAGACAGCCTCACACACAGACTCCCCCACTGTCTCTGTTACCACAGCAGGTAGACAGCCTCACACACAGACTCCCCCACTGTCTCTATTACCACAGCAAGTAGATGGCCTCACAGACTCCCCACTGTCTATTACCACAGCAGGTAGATAGCCTCACACACACAGTCTCCCCCACTGTCTCTGTTACCACAGCAATTAGACAGCCTCACAGACAGACTCTCCCACTGTCTCTATTACCACAGCAGGTAGACAGCCTCACAGACAGACTCTCCCACTGTCTCTATTACCACAGCAGGTAGACAGCCTCACAGACAGACTCTCCCACTGTCTCTATTACCACAGCAGGTAGACAGCCTCACAGACAGACTCTCCCACTGTCTCTATTACCACAGCAGGTAGACAGCCTCACAGACAGACTCTCCCACTGTCTCTATTACCACAGCAGGTAGACAGCCTCACAGGCAGACTCTCCCACTGTCTCTATTACCACAGCAGGTAGACAGCCTCACAGACAGACTCTCCCACTGTCTCTATTACCACAGCAGGTAGACAGCCTCACAGACAGACTCTCCCACTGTCTCTATTACCACAGCAGGTAGACAGCCTCACAGACAGACTCTCCCACTGTCTCTATTACCACAGCAGGTAGACAGCCTCACACACACAGTCTCCCCCACTGTCTCTGTTACCACAGCAGGTAGACAGCCTCACACACAGACTCTCCCACTGTCTCTATTACCACAGCAAGTAGATGGCCTCACAGACTCCCCCACTGTCTTTATTACCACTGCAGGTAGACAGCCTCACACACAGACTCCCCCACTGTCTCTGTTACCACAGCAGGTAGACAGCCTCACACACAGTCTCCCCCACTGTCTCTGTTACCACAGCAGGTAGACATCCTCACACACAGTCTCCCCCACTGTCTCTGTTACCACAGCAGGTAGACAGCCTCACACACAGTTTCCCCCACTGTCTCTGTTACCACATCAATTAGACAGCCTCACAGACAGACTCTCCCACTGTCTCTATTACCACAGCAGGTAGACAGCCTCACACACAGACTCCCCCACTGTCTCTATTACCACAGCAAGTAGATGGCCTCACAGACTCCCCACTGTCTATTACCACAGCAGGTAGATAGCCTCACACACACAGTCTCCCCCACTGTCTCTGTTACCACAGCAATTAGACAGCCTCACAGACAGACTCTCCCACTGTCTCTATTACCACAGCAGGTAGACAGCCTCACAGACAGACTCTCCCACTGTCTCTATTACCACAGCAGGTAGACAGCCTCACAGACAGACTCTCCCACTGTCTCTATTACCACAGCAGGTAGACAGCCTCACAGGCAGACTCTCCCACTGTCTCTATTACCACAGCAGGTAGACAGCCTCACAGACAGACTCTCCCACTGTCTCTATTACCACAGCAGGTAGACAGCCTCACAGACAGACTCTCCCACTGTCTCTATTACCACAGCAGGTAGACAGCCTCACAGACAGACTCTCCCACTGTCTCTATTACCACAGCAGGTAGACAGCCTCACAGGCAGACTCTCCCACTGTCTCTATTACCACAGCAGGTAGACAGCCTCACAGACAGACTCTCCCACTGTCTCTATTACCACAGCAGGTAGACAGCCTCACAGACAGACTCTCCCACTGTCTCTATTACCACAGCAGGTAGACAGCCTCACACACACAGTCTCCCCCACTGTCTCTGTTACCACAGCAATTAGGCAGTCTCACAGACAGACTCTCCCACTGTCTCTATTACCACAGCAGGTAGACAGCCTCACAGACAGACATGATACTCTTGTGCTTCTTCACAACTGTTAATGATACTATCTCGATAGTATTACAATAATAAGTATCACTATTACAAAACTATTGTAATTGTAAAACTATCCCCAATATTCACTTGTATTCTTCTGTAAGTGTGCTCCCATTATATCCCTGTTTCCCTCTTCCAGCGGGCTACAGTGGGAAGACTTCCCCCGTGCCTGCTGCCCAGAAGCCAGGTAAGGGTAATGCTTCAGGGGAAGTAGCCGTGGATATAGTGTAGACTGTTTGTAAATATACTTCCTAAAAGAACGGTGTAGACTAGATATCAGAAGTGTTCATTATCAGTTATGTATTGATTGTGTAAATCTTGGTAGTGTTAATAAGTTTAAAAACAAAATTGACAAATATCTCTGAAGGGTGGGTTTTAAAATACACATAGATGCGATTTGTTAGATTCCTGCTAAGGACAGGCTTCCTTGTTTACATGCCATGTGGGGTTTTTGCATTAGGTCTTAAATTAACTATGACTAGAATCATATCCTGGACCATTTCCCGGATAAAATGGGTTAATTATATCTTATTATATACTGTTCATGGTACTAGAACGATAATGTTAATTTGCTTGTTTTAAAATATTCAGCCAATACAATTTGCATACACTGAACTAGAAATGTTTTTTTTCAACGTGACGATGTCCGTATGGTACTATGCTGCATCATGTGACTGTCTGTTGTGACCGCACAGTGTTCCGAGTGCTGTGGGTGGTCGTGTCAGACAGACTGTGGCTGGCCTTGTTGATGGTGTCAGCCCTCCTCGCTCTGGCGGGCACCGGGCTCCTGGGACACTTGCTCGGCTTCCACATCTACCTCTGTGAGTACCACCATACATGAGTACATGTCATCACATTGCATGCCACATGAGTACATGTCATCACATTGCATGCCACATGAGTACATGTCATCACATTGCAAGCCACATGAATACATTTCACCACGTTGCATGCCACATGAGTACATGTCATCACATTGCATGCCACATGAGTACATGTCATCACATTGCAAGCCACATGAATACATTTCACCACGTTGCATGCCACATGAGTACATGTCATCACATTGCATGCCACATGAGTACATGTCATCACATTGCAAGCCACATGAATACATTTCACCACGTTGCATGCCACATGAGTACATGTCATCACATTGCATGCCACATGAGTACATGTCATCACATTGCAAGCCACATGAATACATTTCACCACGTTGCATGCCACATGAGTACATGTCATCACATTGCATGCGACATCAGTGCATGTAGCAACAATGCCCGTACATGTAGTAACATAACATGTCACACGAGTACATCATGTACACGTAACATGACATGTCACGCAATTTAATGTCATAATGGCAGTAAAATATGTAAAGACATTAAAGTACCATAGTATACAGGCCTTTATGCAGAATAATATTTTTACCAGTACATAGATGTCCTGGTAGATATGTGCGTCTGTGTACGCACATATACTCCAGTCCAAACATGCATATATAGATGTATATATATATATACATCAATGTATACATAAATACTTATATGTATACAGTAATACGTGCATATACAAGTGTGATACATTGTTTTAAAATATAATGGACATATTAGTAGTTAAAAACTTTGATGTACCTTACTCCATGAGGACTTACTATTATGCCACATGCAGTACGACAAATGTACAATTGTTCACCTACCACACAGTTGACCACACATCATTGTGTACAACTCAACTATTTTTCGATGCGAGTACTACTACAACTCAAGAATCAGTAGGAAATTGCAATAAACAACATAAATTTATAAACTTACCCCATTTCTTTATATATACCTTTAAATCTGTGTAGTTACCAAGATATTACTTGTGTGGCAATATGTGATGCTAAGTGCGTGCAAGTATATTTATTTTCAACATTTCAGATGCTTGACTCTTCATCATACCATACTGTCCTGGCATGTAACTCATGTCACTGCCTATTGCAAATAGTGGTCATGCTTAAAGGTTGAATCGCTACTTTGGTAGAAATTATTACTGACCTCGAACGTAGCCATTTTTCACAATGCCCTGGTAACTAGGAAATTAAACAATGGTTCACGGCCAAATTAGTTGTGTCTTGTAATGATGCCTCTGAAAATCTATAAATGTCAAGGCCAACTGGACTTGCCCACAAGATTGCCTAATCCAAGGCATGTCATTACGCAGTGCACTAAGGACAACATAACCATGGCAAGATGGCGTGGAGTTTTAGGCAGTGCTCCAACAAATTTCACAGGAATTTCCACCAAATGAACATAGGCTGGGTTATGAAAATATTTAAATATTTATTTGTTGTGAAAATTGTTTCTAGGACAGTTTGGCCAATACATAACAATAATTACTGTTCTCTTGTTTCCTGGTCTGTCGGTGGTGAGGCTGGCCTCGGTTTTGATCCTCGATTTCTTGTTTCCTTCCTTCCTGCTCTCTCATCAACCATATCCATTCCCCTCTATCTTTCGCTCTCGTTCTCCAGTTCTAAGTAAGTGTTGAAAAAAAATGTAAATATTTGTTCTCCATTGACAAAACCGTTTGGTGGGAGAGCAGTGATAACTTGCATTACAATTGCAATGTTGCATTGCAAATAAAAATGTAACAATGTTGAAACAAATTAATTGGATTAATGATTGATTGGTTATAATACCTCACTAATTACCATTATAATACCTCTGAGAGTAGCCTGAAGTACCTTGGTGATTGGTCTGGAGTACTCAGTGATTGGCCAGGAATTCTCCAGTTAGTGCTGCATACAGAGAGTCTATGAGAGTAATTGCCTGTATTGTTGCAGCCTGACTATGTAGGTTCCACTGAGTGTGCTCACCAAGGGTCTCTAGTCCTTGGGAGGTGGTGGTAATGATACTGATGGTGTGACCAGTGCCTGGTCCAGGCACCATAAACTCCTGTCCCAGTCACTACACAACCACGACAGTCACAACACTGACATGCATAAATGAACATGTAAAACACGGGCCAAAAGACAGCCTTCTCTGGCCGCACTGCATGCTGGATTTCTCACAAATAAAACATGAACGTATTTGGTATTTGCACAGGTCTTCTGCTCGGAAATATGTATATGACCCCCAAGACTCTTCTTACATGTTTGCTGATTGTTCATGGGTGAAATAGAAGTATCTGGCTTATGACACTAATCACCTTGATATCCTGGGTGAGATAGAAGTATCTGGCTTATGACACTAATCACCTTGATATCATGGGTGAGATAGAAGTATCTGGCTTATGACACTAATCACCTTGATATCTTGAGTGTGTGTTTCAGTATATAATGAATGTGACTTCATTAAACTCTTCCTGTCTCAGTTGTCTCTGTTGTCTTGTCAGCCAGTGCAGTCAGTAGTAGACTTCCTCAGAGCACAAACACAGCTCATGTAGAGTTTATGTCCTCAGTGGGGGGCCTCTCTCTTGTCATTTCCCTGGGTCATTACATGCTATGCTGCCTTTTATTGCAGTGTCATTACAGGGCAGTGTCAGTGCCAAGGGTGTCTGGCACTGTGTCACATGGCTAGGTTTAGTATGTCACTTACAGGCAGACTTCATGTTCCTTTGTCTTATTAGTGTCGAAAATATTGCGTTCATGCAGAATTGTTGTTAAAAGCAAACTTTCACTTGATTTTGCATCTTTGAGTAGTAAAGGTCTAAACAAATTAGGGTGGCAATTTTTCTATGCAGGATAAGTTGACTAAATTCAAGATGGCCGCCAACAATGTAAATTGCGCTACTTTTCCATTATAATGTTATTTTTAAAAATTACCTACATGTTTATAATGGTGTTTGGAGCTCTTATCATTAACAATATCCATTTATATTAATACATGTGTGTCTTAGATACATGTGAGCGCTAGTGGAGGTCAGCCATCTTGAATTTCAAAATGGTGGTCACAAAAAGACGAATTATGAGAATCTTTAATAAATTAACTTTCCATTAAGGTTGTGGGATCATGTCAAACACAATAAGGTCATAAACTCCTTTTGTGTCCTTAAAATATGTTTTAACACACCAGTGCAAGGGACTGCCGAAGGTTAGAGTGGGAATGCAATGTCAAATAAATAAATCTTGAGTTTTTACGAAAGATAGCTGTAGTATATATATAAATAATTACTACAAAAATTATTTACAAACAGTGCATTATAGTATAAATTGATTTGGTTTATATTACTTCGTGAAAACATAAACAAAAAAAGTGTAAAGAAAATCAATTGTTTGCATGCTGTCAGGATTGAACCGGCATCGCCCGATTGTAAAATAAATGACAAGAAACCAACGCACCTACCCACTGAGCTAGCGGGACCTTAAGTTATGATAAATTGTACAACTCCTTCATATATCGATATTCTAATGATATTATGAGATTATACACGTTACTTTCTGTAGCTGGATACAATATATGTTTGCTATGTATGTTTATTGGTGTAGATTAGCTCCCATTGGTTGCATTCGATATAATTATTCAGAAAACGAGCCCAAGCTCGGCGAAACCTAGTCAACTTGTAGGCCCATTCGCATTCGTTGTTTTGAATAAAATTCGATTCATGTGGAACCGTAAGATAACTGCTTGTTCCTCTATGATGACTAGTGTTTGTATTACATCGGAATATTGCACAATAACTCATTCTGACGCTCGTTGCGACCCAAAAGCTATACTTGTAAACATGCTCTGAATGCATGGAAAGGGTCGGCCTGATGCGAGTTTGAGTCATAAATGACATCACATCTCGGCATCCCGAAAAGCGCGCCAAAAATATGCATATTCGAAAATGTCCGGATGTACAGCATAAAATGTGGAATTTCTAATTCATTGAATTTTTTTGGCTCGGTGGACGTGGAAATAGATAGCAGGATGTAATATAACATGAATTCAAGCAATAGGTGTTTTTATTCCCTTTAATGCTAGCAGTGTGAATATGTTCAAAATACTGCTAGCAGTGTGAATATGTTCAAAATACTGCTAGCAGTGTGAATATGTTTAAAAATAATCAGATATCTGATTAGGGGTTATACGTAGGTCGAGAATTGTTGGACTCTTAATAAGCCAAAGGCTTCCTTGTCCTAATGCAGTCTGGGGCTTATAGCTTTGGAAAGCAATAATGTTCAATCTCTGCCTCATTGTCTTATTTCTGTTTCTTGTCTTATATCTGCTACCTGATTCTTAGGACAATTGGCCACATGACTAAGGAAAGTGTATGACAGAAAGAAAGACAGACTAACATTATGTATTTTAACATGTAGTAATTTTACAAAGCAAAACATTAAACATTAGTGTCATAGTCAAGTAGACACCCTGTCTAATAGAATGCTGCAAACATGCAGACTAATAATATATTAAAATTTCTAATGTATCAAATGTTCACATTCATTTAAATAATAAATCTGGTTAGGAAAGCTTCCTAGTGACAGTGCACTAAATAATTATTGTGACAGACAAGTCTTTGTCTGATGTTCAGAGTCCATATATTGTAATGTACACTTGAAGTGTGTTCCATTGATTGGATCTCTGGCACCACATAAATATTGTTATCAATTGTTACTTTCGTATGTCAGTAAAAGTGACAGAATTCCATATGTATGGAAACTGTGTGGAGTCGGAAATAACTATAGTGATGTCATTTCTGGGAATTTCCTATCCAGTATGGATACAATTCAAAGTGGAGTGATTATATTTCCGTAAACCCATCCCCATGAAAAGACCACATCCGCCTGTATAGATATGGAACTACTTCTGTTAATTTTCACATGGCACTATATTCATTGACATTGTTTGGCCACATACTGCATGCCATTTCCGTACATATCGAATCCTTTCCGTACATATTTAATCTGCCAAAATACTTTTACAAAGACAAATTGCCTTGCCAAGTTTGAATTTTCTTCACAAAACAACTATTATATATTCAGTGTGCAGACAGAATTTTTGGTAAACACTACATTTAGTTGAGCCAAGTGTGCATAACAGCAGGGTATTTACCGTGATGCAGAAATCACAGAGGTACTTGTGACCTCGACAGATAACCCACTTATAGTAGTAGTAATAATAATAATTGGAATAATAATTGTCAGCGAGCATGGCCTTCCTCTGGCTCTCATCTTAGACACGAGCCGTAATGTAATTTACCTCCGTCATACACGACAATGCTATCGGTATTGCAGGGTGCTGCAAAATGGACTTGTGTCCTCTACCAATCTCTACAGCCATGGTAACATGTTATTGCTTAATGAACCGTGGAAATAATTAAGGACATGAAGCTATTGCCGTGACAGTGGGCAGGTAGTATTGAAACCCAATAGACAGACATGATCAAACACTATAACATCTAACCAGAGACATGATTAGGGTCATCATACATGAGATCGGGAGCGCAGGTGTTTCTAAATCACTGGTATTGATGAGAGACAACCAGTAGTTTTGTCACGTCTGTCATGTATTGTTAGACTGGGATTTGGTTGAATCCTAATTGTTTTCCCTCTGGTCTCTATTGCAGTGTACCGTGGGATCAGTACATATGAATACGTTGTGCAGCTGCGTGAAAAGGCCGAAAAGGCGGCTCGGGAAACGCACATGGAAGACGGGAAAACAGAATTAACGAATAGTAAATCAACAAAGGTGTGTGTCTGTCCTCGTGATAATAATACTTATAAAACACAGTGTACATTTATCATAAATTAGTAACCCCTACAGATGCGCACTGCCTAATGGACCCGCACCCCGTTTTACAGAACTGAAATTTTCCGTAATGAACATGTACTTCGAAAATGCAAAATATGGAAATAATACCGATGCTGGCACCACCTTGTGGATACTGTCTAGATAACAGTTCGTTGTAAATTTTTCCGTAAGGTGGCACCACATTTGTAATTTGAGCGACTCATATTCACGTCGGTCATGTTGTCATAATCACATAAACCTTCCTAACACTGTAGATGAAGGGTTGAAATAACATGATATTCACTATTGCGTAGCCGTCAGTAGCCATGAGGAAGGGTCAAAACAAAGAAGCCCACTCCAATGTCTGAACGCCAATTCAGCACAGATATAGGTTATCCTGCAATGTCCAATGATGTCTTATGGCTAGCATGATGATTGTCAGTTTAGTACTTCTCAATGTAGCGGTCTGTCGCAAATGGCGCGTCGAGTACCGTCTTCTGTTGATGTCTTTGTAGATGTGTTGATTCTGTCTTTACTATGTGTTGCCTGTCTTAGAGTTGCATATGTGTGACGTGTATGCAATTTGTGCGTTCGTCGACCGCTGGCAGCTGGTGCTACGTATTCAATAGAAGCACACCTTGCACTCGCACTCTGTGCGTGTGTTGGGGATAATACGGTAGTTTAGATGTACCAGGTACACATAATCATGTAATGCAGTTTATGTGTAATATTTCTATAGTACTTAGACATTTGATACCAATTTCAAACGTGCATCAAACAAAAAATATTGCCTTCTCAGTTTCCTTTCACGTTTTATTATTATGTAACTTGTTATCCTCGTTATAACAAGGCACATTATAACAGAGCCCGTTATAATGGAGCGTGTTATAACGAGACACGTTATAATGGGGCATGTTATAACAAGGCACATTATAACAGAGCCTGTTATAATGGAGCGTGTTATAACGAGACACGTTATAATGGGGCATGTTATAACAAGGCACATTATAACGGAGCGTGTTATAACGAGACACGTTATAATGGGGCATGTTATAACAAGGCACATTATAACGGAGCCCGTTATAATGGAGCGTGTTATAACGAGACACGTTATAATGGGGCATGTTATAACGAGGCGCGTTATAACGGAGCACGTTATAATGGGGAATGTTATAACGAGGCACGTTATAACAGGTCGCGAATAATAATATAAGTTGCGTCATGAAGATATGTGTAAGGATGTGGGCGTGCACGCACCCACGCACACGTAGTGCATTTCACTATGTCAGGGCCTCACCCAGGATCAAATTTTTGCCAGTCCAAATTTTTTCCGACATGCTACAAAGCGCAGTCGGGCATGCGATCGGACGCGCGATCAAATGTATTGAATGAGAAATCCTAATTTGTATGTATATTTTTTGTTCAAAGCATGTGATCCACAATTTTAATGCCACTTACAATATAGCACATATAAGTTGTTTCATTATAACACATTTAATTGCCACAATTTTCAAAATTATTAACAATACCATAAGAAATTAGCAAACATATTTAACGTGGAATGCCAATTTTTATATACAATTAAAATGTGTGTATACAAATTGTATACAAGGTCTGATAGACTATGGAAGCTTGGAATTTGAAAGCATTCGATTTTTTGTTGTACAAGTATCATATAATAATATTAGAAATACTACAGTTCGATTTTGTTTAATTTCTAAAACAAAATATTAGATTGACAAATATAGTTTTTAATAAGTCGCCATGCAATGGCCGTAATCAGTTACAGTGATTAATTACAACATTGTGTATTCATGTTGCTGTGAATGTTTCAATTGTTAGACTATAAATCAGTCAAGACATTAATTAATTTAATTAGCAAACGATGCGTAGCTTCATGCCTTGGACCACCCAACACGCGACCAAACAACGCGCGACGAACGGGACTCACCACGCCACGGCAATGCCCTAAAAATAGCGCAGACGTAACTAAATCAAGCACAGTCGCCATATGTTCAGCCTGAATGCTCCACTGCAGGCTGATTATCACAATCCTGTTAAAAAATGATGCGACATCGTCAAACAAAATCTAGTTTCCGCACTTGTAAATCATGTTTAATTATCACACAAATACATAATTTGAATAGTGGAAAACTTACAAATGGCATCGGTGATGCACGAAGTTGTATATCGGGCGATAACATAGGTAAACCGACATGTTTACACTTCAACTGATCGTAACAGTTTTGTTTCTCTGACAGCAACAATTTCGTGTAACATCAACAGTCAGGGCTGCCTACCTGACAAAAACAATTTCCATAATGATCCCCGTCGCACCCCGCCCTGCTCCCTGGTCCACAAGGTTGCCAATCAAACCTTTCTCTGAAGTAGATACAGTGACAAGTCCAGCCTGTTGACAGTGCCTGGGAATCCAGGAAGTTGCTAATTTAATCATCAAAAGTAGATATACTTTGTTTCAACATAATTATTGTCTGCTACACTGTAACTCCTGCCGGCAGTTAACATCTTCGTTAGCACTTCAAAGGGATGCTTGTTTAGCAACATCCAATAAGTTACATTGTGTTAATTACAGCTGTCAAAGTGCCTCCATGGCCAGACATGTCCAAGTGTTTACGTCTGTAGAGCATCACCGTGAGAAAGACAGTGCCATTGAATAGCCAATAATCATCCAACGAGCTTCTAAATTTACAACACACAGCAGGAACATTACAATTATTACTAACAATCAATGACAAAGTTAAATTGTTCTATTCAAATAAAACCTTTCAGTACAAAATTGATAGTTTTATATTGCAATTACAATAATTAGAATACTCATTTTATATTATTCTAAGACATTTTATAATCATAACTTTCAGAAAACCATAACTATTTAATGGTTCTACCGAACGTCATCTTCATTTATTGTTTTCACTATATAATTCTACACCTGTACATTTTATTAATGTCTAGACGCGCATTAATGACACTGATAATAATAATATGCTCACGTGTCACTGCCACATGCCACGTGCCACGCAGTCATCAGCAGGCTGGTGGCAGTCAAAGTTGTAACATTGTACACAGGCACAGCAACAGATGACATCACTGTACTGACTTTGTAGAACTTGTAGTGGATTAAATATGTGTTGATAAATTGTAACAAGTGAATGAAACAGTTTCTTCAGGGCATCTCGAGCAGCAGTATTTATAGATTTAGCAATTCTTTAATGTATATCATTTTCTGTAGTCGGATATTTGTATTCCCGTAATACGGCGGCAGTTTCCGTAATGCCGTAATCTGAGGTGAATTTCCGTAATGAATACAAAGAATCCGTAATGGTAGGCAGCCCTGCAACAGTGAACACCAACATATCTCCTCGTTGGTTGATTAAAAACCATACGATCCAAATATGATTATAAGTGTGGGTTTTCGATTTGCCGCGACCTGTGTTTTTGCAAAAACCGTACCTTCGCGACGCGCCGTTGGCATGAAATTCTTAGCGCGCATTTTCGCTAAATCATGGACGACAAGTTCGTAAAATAAAGGAATTATTCTAAAACCTTTATACCATTGTCTTGTAATAATCTTGTGTCGCGCCTCTATGTGGCTGCACCAAAACAAGCTCGTGGATATTTTACATTTTTACCTGTTTTTAACCGTGGAACAGCAGTGCAATTTTAGAGTTGTTTTTATGAATGTCTCAGGTCGAAGGTGGACTGCGCCATTTTAACAAGTACTTAATGACATTTTAGCATTTTTGTAATGTATATGCAATGCGTACCAGTATAGTGAACTGCACCTGTGTCACAACATTGTAGCCGGTTGACCAGGCGTGACAACAACAAGAACAATGCACTGCCACATCATGATCACATACAATAGACTGGATCTACTGCGAATTGGACGTTCTATTGTTACTGGATGCTACCTTTCAATAGATGCTTGTGTGGCACCACTAAGACAACTAGAACGTGTGAACAATCGGCTGACTCGCAGGGGGTGTAGGGCAGGGAGGTCAAAGCAAAGACCCATTCCTGTACTGATTACTCCTCGCTTCCCATCATCGGTCATCGTGAGATGTGAAACCTACACATCGAATTTGATTCGACTCGACAGTGTATGTGACATACCATCTGTACGCCAAGTGTGTTTCTGCTTGTTGAATGCCAGATCAGTGTGTGACACGAAGCAAGCGGGGAAAGCGACCGTGATATGTGACCTCATTGAGGACAATGATCTAGACATACTCGCCATCACAGAGACGTGGTTGAGTGCTGATGACTCCGTCTCTACTGGTTGCATCACACCTGCTGGTTACCAACTACGACATGTCCCGAGAACGTACAGCACCGGTGGTGGTGTTGCAGTCGTCTACAAATCTGCCTTCACGACGCGACATCTCGAGATGCCAAAATCAAATACATTTGAATCGATGTGTCTACAACTCAGCAATGATACTCAATCTGTTCGTCTTCTTGTCGTCTATCGCCCCCCGCCAAACTCCAAGAATGGCTTTACAACTGCGGAATTTCTCCTACAATTTGGTGATTTGTTGGACACCATGTCGATGTATACGTCAAACATGCTGATCGCAGGTGATTTTAACTTCCACATGGACAATACATCAGACAATGGCACTAAGCGCTTTCAAAACATTCTAAATGCAGCAGATCTTACTCAGCACGTGGAAGTCCCGACGCATGTTGCCGGACATACCATTGACCTGCTTATAACGCGCTCATCTGATACGTTTCTGAACAATATACGAACAGACATCCCACACATGTCAGACCACTCGGCAATTCATTGCACACTACAACTCGTGAAACCACCAAACGTCCGGGTAACGACGATGAGTCGAAACTATCGACAGATCAATACCACTGCGATATGTGATGAAATCCGTTCGTTGCTACTGTCAAATCATCTGTCTGATGACATGAACCATGCTGTTGACATGTACAATGAAACCATTGCGGCTATCATTGACAAGCAAGCACCGTTAAAGAACCGCACAGTGATTGTACGACCACACACGCCGTGGTATAATGATGGCATACGATCGCAAAAATGTGTTAGACGACAACTGGAAAGAACATGGAGAAAATCTGGACTGGAGTCTGACAGGCTTGCCTACTGCCTCCAGCGCCAGCTCGTCTCTTCGTCTGTGCACCGTGCAAAACTTGAATACCACACGAATCAAATTGCTGATGCATCTGGTGACCAGAAGCAGCTGTTCAAGATTGTTGCCAAGCTCCTACACACTGATAATGGCACACCACTACCACCATGTGACTCGTCTGACACACTGGCAATGCGGTTCTCGGATTTCTTCTCAGAAAAGATCTCGAAAATTCGGTCTGAACTGAATCAGAATGTCATCATTGTAAATGCCTCTGCTGAGGATGCACCGCAGACATGTCTGCTGACTGCATTTGAGCCAGCCACTGAGGCTGAAATTGGAATGTTGTTGAAGTCATCGCCAGTGAAATCTTGTGAACTTGATCCCATTCCGACATGGCTTCTTAGAGACTGTGCGCACGATGTTGTACCTGTGCTCATGACAATTGTTAACCTGTCTCTGAGAACGGGGGTAATGCCTTCACACTTGAAGGAAGCGCACATCAGGCCAGTACTCAAGAAACCGAGTCTAGACAAAACTGTCTTGAATAACTACCGACCCGTGTCAAATCTACCCTATCTATCGAAGACAATAGAACGTGTCGTTGCTGCGAGATTGTCAGCTCACATGTCAGAGCACAATCTCTGTGAGCCCTATCAGTCAGCGTACAAGCCGAATCACAGCGTTGAGACGGCCCTTGTCTGTGTGCAGAATCACATCCTGCACGCAATGGACAATCAGAATGTTGTCATCATGGTTCTCCTGGATCTATCGGCTGCGTTTGACACCGTCGACCATGAAGTGATGTTGCATAGACTCTCACATGATATCGGAGTGGTCCAAGATGCACTGGACTGGTTTAAGTCATACCTGAGAGACAGAGTCCAGTCAGTCCACATTCATGGTGCTACATCGCCTGCTCGTCCTCTGGTATACGGGGTACCACAAGGCTCCGTGCTGGGTCCTCAGCTGTTCTCCATCTATGTAGCACCAGTTGCTAAGATTATTCGCAAGTACAATTTGATGTGTCATTTCTACGCGGATGATACTCAAATCTACATTCCAGTGAAACCCCACCAAGAGAACATTGCTGCGGCTGTCGTCCGTATTGAAGAATGTGTAGCGGAGATCAGGACGTGGATGATGACAAACTTTTTAAAGTTGAATGACTCAAAGACAGAAGTCATCGTGTTCGGCTCTGCGCAACAACTAAGAAAAATTGAGCTGCGCACACTATGCATTGGAGACTGTTTGGTCACTGTAACTCAGAATGTACGGAATCTTGGTGTACAGTTCGATGCCGAGATGAAGATGGAGACGCACGTGATTGCGGTCTGTAAATCTGCAATTTTCCATCTCCGAAATATTGCAAGAATAAGACGTTATCTAACACCTGCAGCGACAGAACAAGTCATACATGCGTTTGTTACCAGCAGACTTGACGTTGGCAATGCATTACTCCACCGACTGCCTGTGAAACAACTAGAACGGTTGCAGAGAGTACAGAACTGGGCGGCTCGCCTTGTCGACGGCGCCAGGAAGTTCTGTCATGTCACACCTCTATTGATCAAGCTGCACTGGCTGCCAATAGCAGTTAGAGTAGAGTATAAGATACTTCTACTCACGCACCGAGCACTGACTGGCTGTGCACCACAGTATATCACCAAATGTGTGACCCGACGTCAGCCAACTCGATTGTTGCGATCCAGTGAACACAATCATCTATGTGTACCACGTGCAACGCGTCGCTGGGGTGATAGATCCTTTTGCGTGGCAGGCCCAACACTATGGAACTTGCTGCCGCAAAAGCTGACTGCAACAACAATGACAAACACTGATTTTAAATCAAACCTTAAGACTTACCTGTTTTCCCGAACATTCTGTAAGGCGCCGTGAGCAACGATTGTTGGAACGGCGCAATATAAATGTCACGATTTGATTTGATTTGATTGTAAAGAATGTTATGTTGTCGTTCCAATGATATTAAATATGTACAATTTAATGCGGACTGAACGATGTAAGGACTGCGTGACCGGTGGTTTGTCATAGTTTTGCACCAGATCTGGCCAGATCCAACAGCCACAGCGGCCGCTGTGGTAAAGCTAGTTAGTTACTGTGATAGTCACTGTTGTCTGTTAGTGGTCGCCGGTGCCTTTGATGCGGTTACAATTACGTCTAGGAAATCGTTTGGGAACGGAAAGAGCGGGTTCTTCCCAGGCACTAATAATAACAGCAATACACTCAGTTGGTGCCTGCGTAACATCACCCAATCAGTTCACTAAACTGTCCAATCGACGAGTGCTTATTGGAACTCCCCGCCCCGATTATTTGGTCTACGCAAATGTTGCCTGCTTTTCAAACAACTAGCGGTTAGGTGACAATTACCCTAGCAAGTCGAGGCCTTAATTGGTTTCTGGCGTGTGTCGGGCAGATGGCCAGGCGATCCAAGTGGTCGATTTTTAAAACCAATCAGTACATTTTGTAACTGGCTTCGCGGCATTTTCAATGACGCCGTAAAAATGGCATGGGCGGGCTGTCCAGCGCAAAAATACGGCGTGGACGGATATGGAAGCACCAGCCTGGCGGACCCGTCCACAATCAATTTCACCCCGTCCAAAATCGCGATTTTCGAATTTTACCCGTCCAAATGACGGGTGGACGGGTCTCTGGGTGAGGCCCTGCACTACGTGCTTTCTCTGTAGCTGCACCCACAATCTGGAATCAACTCCTATCACTATAAATTCATCTGAAAGTATAACTACCTTTCGTAAAAACTCCAGATTTATTTATTTGATATTGCATTCCCTTCTAACCTTTGGCGGTCCCTTTTTTTAATGATGACTTTTGCTCATCCCTTTTCATGATTTTGCCCAATGATTTTTGTATATTGCGCCTCAGCTCAGATTCTTGGTGATATAGGCACTATAGAAGTTTATTAGATAGATAACATCATGTCAATATCAGATCATAGGTAATTCAAATCAATCACAGGTCTTAAGGAAAATATTATTTCAAACAAACATTGGGGTAAATAACTGTTTGTAGCATTACAATGTGTAATAGCAAGCACAACATGTCGTCATCTCCTTGCAGGCAAATAAAATAGTTCCACAAGTGGAGGAATACGAACTAGACAGTGGTCGGCCAGCCAGCAGGTAACTCAGCCTACTTACTTCAGTTTGTGTCAGTGTGTCTAAAAGTTGTGTCAGTGTCAGAATTTGTCACTCTGTCATAGAGTTGTGTGCCAGTGTCATCTCCTGCATTACCCTTACACACCTGTCATTAGTATGACATCATTGTGATCACTGTGATGTCGCACACAAGTGAGTGAATGCATGCGTGCATGCGTGTATGCGTGTTAGCACATTTTTTATCATACTTGTACCATTATTTCACACATCATTGAACTGTGGTACTTCGTGTCACTGTGTTACAGTCAGTTGTGTCACTGTATTACAGTCAGTGGTGTCACTTACAGTCAGTGATGTCACTGTGTTACAGTCACTTGTGTCACTGTGTTACAGTCAATCGTGTCACTGTATTACAGTCAGTTGTGTCACTGTGTTACAGTCATTCGTTTCACTGTGTTACAGTCAGTTGTGTCACTGTGTTACAGTCAGTGGTGTCACTGTTACAGTCAGTGATGTCACTGTGTTACAGTCAGATGTGTCACTATGTTACAGTCAGTTGTGTCACTGTATTACAGTCAGTTGTATCACTGTGTTACAGTCTTTTGTGTCACTGTGTTACAGTCAGTGGTGTCACTGTGTTACAGTCAGTTGTGTTACAGTCAGTTGTGTCACTGTGTTACAGTCAATTGTGTCACTGTGTTACAGTCAGTTGTGTCACTGTGTTACAGTCAGTTGTGTCACAATCAGATGTGAGTGTTGTAACTGAGTTATGTCACTGTCATCATTGCCTGAGTGTTGTGAATGAGTTATGTCGCTGTGTCATCAATGTCTGAGTGTTGTCACTGAGTTATGTCGTTGCGTCATCTCTGTCTGAGTGTTGTCACTGAGTTATGTCGCTGCGTCATCAATGTCTGAGTGTTGTCACTGAGTTATGTCATTGCGTCATCAGTGTCTGAGTGTTGTCACTGAGTTATGTCGCTCCGTCATCAGTGTCTGAGTGTTGTCACTGAGTTATGTCGTTGCATCATCAGTGTCTGAGTGTTGTCACTGAGTTATGTCGTTGCATCATCAGTGTCTGAGTGTTGTCACTGAGTTATGTCGTTGCATCATCAGTGGCTGAGTGTTGTCACTGAGTTATGTCACTGCGTCATCAGTGTCTGAGTGTTGTGACTCAGTTATGTTGCTGTGTCATCAGTAACTGAGTGTTGTCACTGAGTTATGTCAGTGTGTTGTGATAGAGTTATGTCGCTGTGTCATCAGTGTGTGAGTGTTGTAACCGTCCTGTTGCTTGTAGACCTGCGTGGCAAGCCGACACAGGCCAAGTGTAAGTTGTAGCAGTCAATGTCTCCACTGCGACATTGTCTCCTGTGCATAGGTGACTTTTACATTCCGCTCTTCATCTACTCTCGAGCTCTACTTCTTTTTCTAATTCTACGTTGCATATGATGCATATAATGTTCAATCTCTAACACTTAGCCTGTTAGTTATTCACTCACTCTATTTGCAGCCATCTGTAGCTATACCTCAGATGATTGTTGTCTCGTTGGATTTAATCTCGTAGGATCGTCCTGAGTTTTAACCCGATCATCTGTAGGAACTTTTATCTTCAAACTATCATTATTTAGCATTTATCCTGAAGGAAAAACTTATTTGATGACAGTTTGTACAAATGGTGCTAGTAATGTTGTAGTTTACTTACAATTAATCCATGCTCTCTTTCTATATATATATATGATATATATATTTATATTCTCCTAACAGCAGCATACATCAACCAGATATGCATAAGGGACCACCTTAGGCAGACCACCATTTTTAGGCAGACCAGAGCCGGTCTGCATAAAGTTTTGATCCCTGGTTGTGTAGACATATCTTTTATTTTAAAATTTGAACTGTTGGTATACGTAGTATACCCAGACATATAATGATATCAATAATTATTTGCACCCAAAAGAAATATTTTTGGTGATTTTGAGAGATGTTTTCTCAGAGGTTGTATATCCTATCTCTCATAATGGAGCGGTCGACCTATGCTGCCCTTAGGCTTATATATATATATATATATATATATGTGGACTCCTGTTTTATGGAATGTCTGCTTAAAAAGAGGAACTTTAAAATTCCCATTCTGTTTTGCACTTTGTCATGTACCCATGAATATAAGGAGCGTTGGATGTAATTAAGAGTTTGATCAAGTCACAGCCTGTTCCTTATAGAGAGAATCTCTACTGTACATAACATGTGGCTATTTATGCCAGTTTTATCGCCTACTCAGCGTTGTTTTGCAATGGGAGTGAACTCTTGCTGATGGTGAATGCTAGAGATAATGTGAATTAATATGCTCCAAAAATTAGGATAAATGGCCAGTTTGTCTGTGTGTGTGTGTACGTGATTGAATGTGAATGTGCATAGTGACTAGTGCACATACAGTCATAACGTGTACCTGTGTAAGTGTGCATACTATTCCGTAGTGAATGGTGCACATGTGCGTATGGTATAAAACATGCTATTTTTGACAGATTTGTTATAATCAAGATAGTACATTGCAAGTACCAGTTGTGTTTGTCAGGTGTGTGACATATAATATATGTACATATGTAAATAGCTGTGAACCTCGGACTATCTCTGGTTACCAGCAGAGCACGTGAACCATTATTCATAGCAGTGTATTCCATCTCAGCAAGCCTTGCTACATCGCCCACATGCCACATGCTATTTAGCAGAGATTATATGCATTTTCACAGGATTAATTAATACATTTTTCATGTGTGCACATTTGATAGCCAAGTGAACATTTATTGTATTCCGTCATGTATCCAGAATCACTTTCATGCCATGAAATTTTAATGTTTTTGGAACCAACGTAAGGATAATTAAACACTATTATCCAATTTCCTTTTAGCAGCTTGGCAAATGCAGATCAATACTGGAAGAAGGCAACCGTGCATAGATCTATTACGACCTGCATACATACAGAATGTTTTATTTTGTCATAGTTCATAGTTCCTGAAAAATAAAAAATCACGAATTTATAGTTTGTGAAAATACACTCTATTCCATATTCCACACACACACGTACGTACGCACGCACGCACGCACGCACGCACGCACGCACGCACGCACGCACGCACACCACACCAAGGACCAGAATCTAGGCCAACCTCACCCCTGACAACAGGGAAACAAGAGAACAGCATGTTACGTGGTCCAGACATGTTTTGCATGTATCACCTTGAAATATGTCGGATTCCTGATGTCACGCTTTGTAACAGACTTTTTGAATAGACTTGCATTGATGTTCCTATATGTCTGTCTGTGGCTTACATCATCTTATCGGAATGTTTCCAGCCCAGACCACCGTGAGTTGTCAACCTACGGGAATCAGCCTACTACTCCAACCCCCACCCCGCCCCTCCCTAACACTGACTCCGAGTCATCACCTAGACAGGGAGAGGAGACAAGGAAACAGAATGGAAGCGTGCTGTTTCCCCAGCTACATGTCAGTACCATAACGACAGTATATTTTCAGACACTGTGTTTTCGAACACCCAAAAAATTAATTATTTTGTGTACATTAAGCTTACGGACATTTCTGTAAAATAATTTTACTTTTGTTCCAATGTAATCAGACACTGACATAGGAGGTAACTGTAGTTAAAAAATTACTTGTTAATACTAAGGTAATAAAACAGGGATGACATGACGTCAAGACTCGTTCAGGTATGTAAGTGTCTGAGAATTATTTCGGACAGCTGACAATGTTTAGTTACTTTTAAGTGTCTGGGTACATAGAGGAGACGTTGTAGGAGGCAGCCCAGTCTCCACTTGTGGGTAGGAATAAGTCAGTGGGAATGGTCTAACTTCATTGCCTTTTCAGTATGAAACTGTTCTAATAAGAAATTCATATTACTAGTGTGATGATAACTGATTGTATTCCGATTTATGTTTAAGTGGAAATTATTGCATCATAAATTAAATTAATAGGTATATCACACATGTGTAATTGCAAATAAAATAGCATGTATGAAATATAATTGCAAAATTACATTCAGGAAATGATACTTACAAAACATTGTAAGATACCTCTTTATATACATTTTCTGGTAGAATAGTCAACAAATGTTTTATTCATAACAATTGAGATTGTTTATCAGTTAACGTATGTATAAGACGTGTGAGATTTAAAAAAATATCTACATACCATCAGCTCAACATGAGATTGACTGTCAAGTACAGTGTAACCTCTCTATTAAGGCCACCCTCAGAACTTGGCCAAAGTGACCCTAATAGCGAGGTGACCCCATTAGTGGGACTACTTTCCTACACTTTACTGTTACAGAAATAATTTGGGACTGTCCTAAGGTGACCTTAATTGCAAGGTGGCTGTATTACCAAGGTAACCATAAACCAAGGTTAAACTGTAGTTTCCTGAGGGTTATCTCCATCACTCCACTACAACTCTTGATTGTGAATCTGTAGGAGTACGGGGACATGCCCCCCGCCGCTCCCCCGCGGGCCGGGAGTGGGCCTGGAGACGGCGGCAAGAAACGAAAGAAACGGCGCAAGAAACGACGAACACAAACCTCAGACGTACAACTCAACCCGTCCACACTGTACAACCCGCCAACGCTAGGTGGGTGGTTGTGTTGTCATTTATGTTAGCATATTCTCTGCATGTTTCTCTCGTGTAGCATGTAATAATAATGGCGGTTTTCTTTTCAGAATAGTTTTAAAGGGAATATATTATAATACAGCGACTTTCATTGGTTGGCTGAACAACATTGCAGCAATGCATGTTTTTTGTATTTATCACTTGTTAGTCGATTACAAATAGTATCAATACAAATTGTGCATGGATAGTTTCCCCGGATGAATTTTTCATCTGTCAAGTTCATGTTTTATACAATTTCTTATATGAATATCTAAACAACAAGTATAACATTGTTAATTTAGATGTGCTTTGGGAGTAAAAAAATTTGGGCATTTTAGTCATAAGAAACTTGAACTAACTCCGTATAAGTTAACCAATGGAAGTGCTATACATTCCCTTTAATAAAAATATGTAGAACTTTAATGTTTCACAGTGTATTATTAAAAGAGTGTTCTCATTAAAGCTTGCAATCAGGGTAGCTCTGATTGCACCCCTTGGTGAGGCAGGAAAAAAACAGTAATTTGTACTTAATTTTGTTGTATTCATCTAATTTTGACGGAATTCATTTGTTACCAAACTGTGTAGTAAAGGCTGATATTTGTTAAATTAATCTGAGACTTAGTGATTTGTTCAGCAGGTGATATATTCATAGGTTTTGGTCAGAGAAGTCTGGTAACTTTGAGTTGATCTCCTCAGTTGATACCTCCGTGATGAATTTTTTTATCTATCTGCATGGATTGAGAATGCCTTCTAATGAGATCTGTCTAGTTACACGTAGCTTACTGTAGCTGTGTCATGCATGGGATGTTGTGTGCATTTTTAGGGATCATCTCAGAATGTTGATATCTGATATCAGACGAAATTACTTTTATTTGACCTTAGACCCCCCACCCCTCATATGATCGTTTGTAAACATTGATATGATAATATCAATATATATATAATTATATATATATTAACAGTATCTATCCGAAGAATAAAATATGATATCAGACATCGACACGCTAAGATGATCCCTTATGTATATTTGTTGACGTCAAGCTGTGTTAGTTCCTCTCCTGTGTCTCCCATGCATGACTGAAGGCCGTTTTTCCCTGTATGGCTAGCAGGATACCTGAGAGAGGCTGAAGGAGGTCAGGTCATGTCGGTCGGGCCTCACAGTGTCAGTGGGGTCTCTGTCGACCTCTGCTCCAACAGCGAGTTCATTGCGTCAGGCGACTTGGACGGCAACAGCGAAGGTCTCCTTCATGTTTCACTTCATCTATCTCGGCTTATTCTTTTGCATATTTACCCCATTATTGCATTCAAAGTAGTGATATATTTGGGTATACCTTGGTGTTGTGCTGGTTAATACCTATATTACATAATTTTATGTTAAAACAATTTCCAGGTTAAATTGCACATGATTAGGTGTAAAGTTTATTACAAAATGTATTAGATACTTCCACAATTGCATAACTTTGTTTGCTCAAATTACATGCATAACGTTTTATAATAAAGACAACCCTTGGTTATTTATGTACCAATAATTCTTAAATGTACGAAGCCCAATATATGGAAACTAATTATGTATCCCATTTGTGTCATGTTTGATATGTAGGCATTAAATAACAGTTATTAGTTAAACAGATTTATTTACTGAAAGCACAAAGCCTGGGCTGTGTATAAGATGTTCTTTAGCCTCTGTGTTCTATGCCCCTAGGCTGTGTTCACTAAATACCTTCATTATATTGTCATTGGACACTGCACTCCGCTTATCAGAATGTCTTCTTTTGACCAGAATAATTTGATTCTATTAAGCTGATTTGACTGCAATTTTAATATGGTGGGAATTACTCCATCCACTCTAATATATTTGATACTACAAAACAACTGATTTTTATATTGCATTTATCTTTTTCAACACTTCTTTTATCACTTGTGTCCTTGGAGGTGTTGGCCTACATTCAAGAATCATTTTGTAAAAACAGGCACAGTTTTCTCCAAACTGAATACTATAAAAAGATGAAGTATGAAAAGTATTAAGCCCTTCTGTTGAAAAATAGCAAAATGCAACTCTGTTGAACATAACAGGTAAAGTGTTTATTTCTCAGCCTATGTCTTGCCTTAAAGGGAGGCAATCTGTTCCTCTGCCTGGGATTAGCCAGCATAGTAATTTCAATTGTAACAGGAAGTCTACTGAATTGGCTGTGTTGAGCGGGGAAAATGGGAAATCATTGAATATCAAAAATATGATGGTTAACTCAGCCCACCTTGGCAATATTACTAGTAAAGCTTGTTTAAGAAACTGGATGTTTAGTTTACAATTTAGCCACGCGCTAGGGTCATATGTTCTAATTTGCAAACGTTGTTACGGGCTTACTAAACATAATTTTGCTGGCAGTATACCTTCAACATAGTTATTATTGTCTGAAGAACATTACATTAATTAATTAATAAAAAAGAGGAACAGTCTGCATCCTTCTAAATGGAATCCACTATTCTGGTCTGGTTACATACTAGTCTGGTTATGCACTATTCTGGTCTGGTTACGCTTATGGCTGCATGTTGCTTGCATGAGACAAGAACAAGTTTGTATTGTCCCACAGACCTTGTGGAGTCGAACTCTCCGTTGGCCCACCCAAGTAGCCCCAACAGTGAGGGGCCAGAATACAGCCCAAGGGTGGCGATGGGGGGCCCGAAAGTCAAGGTAGAAAGACTGGCCCTACCCGACAGCAGCGGTGATGACGGTAATGTGTCGACCCCACATTCTCCCTACTCAGTGCTGGTTGGTGGACACGCTTTGCTTCTGCTTCTGCACGCTTCGGTTCAAACAAGAGATGCCAAGTTTCCCATTTCAGCTGGATGTATCTCGGTTTTTACTTTTTCTAAAGCTTTTTTGATTTGTAGAATACAAATAGTTAAATTTTCTCGGGTAAAATCCGATATTCATGTGTATATATATAAATATATATGCATTAACATGAAATAAGTGTAAATATGTTTTAAATTATCAGTAAGTTAAAAAGTAAAAACATTAAAAAGAATCTTTCAGTTAAAAAATGTACAAGAATACTGGCATAGTATTAAGTCCCCTTTGTTAAGATAATTTCTTCTAAAATTATCCAAGGCACAAGTATACTCCACCCCACATCCAGCCGAGATTAGAATGGATGGATACACCTTCTGTTCTCTGTGGGAAAGGCTCTTGATGATTGTTTTTATTCTTTGGCATCTCTTATTAAAGGGAATAAAAACATCTATGGCTTGAATTCATGTTATATTACATCCTGCTATCTATTTTCATGTCCACCAAGCCAAAAACAATCAAAAAAAATCAATGAATTAGAAATTCCACATTTAATGCTATACATACGGACATTTTCGAATATGCATATTTTTGGCACGCTTTTTG
Organism: Paraescarpia echinospica; assembly: GCA_020002185.1. Taxonomy (NCBI): domain Eukaryota; kingdom Metazoa; phylum Annelida; class Polychaeta; order Sabellida; family Siboglinidae; genus Paraescarpia; species Paraescarpia echinospica. The sequence goes on from CM034537.1 coordinate 63,393,541, forward strand.
GGATGCCGAGATGTGACGTCACTTATGACCCACACTCGCATCAGGCCGACCCTTTCCATGCATTCAGAGCATGTTTACAAGTATAGCTTTTGGGTCGAAACGAACGTCAGAATGAGTTATTGTGCAATATTCCGATGAAATACAAACACTAGTCATCATAGAGGAACAAGCAGTTATCGTACGGTTCCACATGAATCGAATTTTATTCAAAACAATGAATGCGAATGTGCCTACAAGTCGACTAGGTTTCGCCGAGCTTGGGCTAGTTTTCAGAATAATTATATCGAATGCAACCAACGAGAGATAATCTACACCAATAAACATACATAGCAAACATATATCGTATCCAGCTACAGAAAGTAACGTGTATAATCTCATAATATCACTAGAATATCGATGTATGAAGGAGGAGTTGTATCATAACAACTTAAATCAGTGAGTAAATTCCTGTCGGCCCTGCCAGCTCAGTTAGTAAAGGCGTTGGTTCCTTAGCATTTATTTTGCAATCAGGTGACGCCAGTTCAAACCCCACACCAAACCATTGATTTTTTTACACTTTTTTTGGTTTATGTTTTCACGAAGTAATATAAACCAAACAATTTTTATACTATGATGCACTGTTTATAAATATTTTGGTAGTAATTATTTATTCGCCACAAAAATGAAAATATGGTAATTATATATAACGCGATGTTTCTAAATTTTATTTATCCAGACATCACCATTTGTTTTCACATATAATTACAATATATTACCGTACAATATATATACAATTAATAAATTATATATCCATTACATTATATTTGTTTGGATGAATAAAATTTAGAAAAATCATTATATAATTCCCATATTTTCATTTTTGTGGCGAATAAATAATTACTACCAAAATATTTATAAACAGTGCATCATAGTATAAAAATTGTTTGGTTTATATTACTTCGTGAAAACATAAACCAAAAAAAGTGTAAAAAAATCAATGGTTTGGTGTGGGGTTTGAACTGGCGTCACCTGATTGCAAAATAAATGCTAAGGAACCAACGCCTTTACTAACTGAGCTGGCAGGGCCGACAGGAATTTACTCACTGATTTAAGTTGTTATGATACAACTCCTCCTTCATACATCGATATTCTAGTGATATTATGAGATTATACACGTTACTTTCTGTAGCTGGATACGATATATGTTTGCTATGTATGTTTATTGGTGTAGATTATCTCCCGTTGGTTGCATTCGATATAATTATTCTGAAAACGAGCCCAAGCTCGGCAAAACCTAGTCGACTTGTAGGCACATTCGCATTCATTGTTTTGAATAAAATTTGATTCAAGTGGAACGGTAAGATAACTGCTTGTTCCTCTATGATGACTAGTGTTTGTATTTCATCGGAATATTGCACAATAACTCATTCTGACGCTCGTTTCGACCCAAAAGCTATACTTATAAACATGCTCTGAATGCATGGAAAGGGTCGGCCTGATGCGAGTGTGGGTCATAAGTGACGTCCCGATACCACGTGATCGCCTAGCTCATAAAAAAATTTTTCCCGCGGGAATCGCTACACAGACGGGTTTAAAATCGAATTTATGCTACAACTGTATTTCTCTGTATTTTTTGTTAGTGTTGTCAAATGTTACATACAAGGTTAAACTGTGTGTACACATGGAAAAAGGATTTTAGCTAATGCCTTATTTTTATTTCCTTTAACTTCTATGCTGCACTGCACACATTCTTCATAATTTTATGCATGTCTGAGAAAGGTTTCAATGTGATGTGCCTAGCTTCTGCAATGTCTGCAAAGTGTGTATATGTGTAATATGTTGGCTACTATGATGCCATTTCATTTTCTCTGCAAGACTTGTCTGTGTTTTAATACTAATGCTTGCCTGTTCTGTGCATGAACAGAAGTTCATCTGTGTAGTGATGACATGCATTCATCAGTGTTGCAGTGAAGTCTCATGAATGTGCACTGTGAATGTAACATCTGTTGCAGGTGACGTCACATTCCAGCCCCTCGGTTACCCAGCACGTATGACGGTGGGTGCGAGCGTCATCTCCCCGCCAGCCTTCACAGCCCTGCACAGTACCAACCTGACTGGCAGTCTGAGGACACTCCCCACAGGCCCCGGTGTCTACACCTCTGACTCAGCCGAGTCCCTACAGGAGATCCCGGTAGTAAACACTCGCCACTGGTCGCTCTATCAGCGGTCTCCCCAGCCTGACTCCAGGGGCACGTACCCCAGGATACGCACACCTCGCAGGGCGGGGACCAAGTATGAGAAGGAACCAGCACCACGGCAGGGTGCGGAGGAGAGGGGACAGTTACATAAACACCGGCGATGGCGCAAGGATGTGCCACCGCTGGAACTGTCCGAGTCGTCAAGTGAGGAGGAATGGCAGAGACGGCGGGCAAGGATGCCCTTGTCTCATGTGTAGTCTATCATTCTCTTTCTGGGCACGTATGGATGTGTGTTTGGGTTCATCATTGTCATGTCAAACATGCTGCGTTCAGATGCTGGGTTGGTGTCACTGAATGTCATGGTTCAGTTATAAGGTGGATGCCTCTGTAAGTTGAAGTGTCAAAGTTGGTGTGGTGTGGCTACTCATCCTGCTGCCGACAACTCCACCAGGATGCCACTAGTCTTCATGTTGACATCATTGTTCTAAATCCACTCTGCTATCCATGCAAAGCCAAGCGTCAGTGCTTTTATGTGATGCTCACAGGAGTGGCGAGAACTGAGCAGACCGTTCATCCAGCTGTATACTGCAGGGACAGTGTCTACAGAACCGTGTCAGAGAAGTGGACGCATGTAGAGGACGTCATTAGTCACATTCAAGTCTGGTTCCAGTGAAAAAGAATGGTGGTGTTATGTTGTTTCTGTATTATCATATAGACATCATATTTATAATAAGCTCTTAGATTACATATATATATATATATATACAATATATGTATATATATATATATATACATATAAATACACCTAGATGCTGCATACAAAAACTGGTTATACACCTAGACCGATGCAGTATTGCTGCTTTAAGCAGACTACAGCTTGTTTGATCTCAGATTGTGTGGATAACATGTTTCTGTTTACTATTCTAGCTATCTGTTGGTATACATGATACAACAAGAAATATAATAATGTGTAATTATTTGCACACAAAATTTAAGGTAATTTTTACGGTATTGTTTTCAGAGCATTATATATTTTTTTCAGAGCATTATATATTGTTTTCAGAGCATTATATATCCTGTCAAATGTGATGGAGCAATCTGCCATTCACAGTCTTTATGCATAAATTGGTCTGCGTATGGACATCTAGACAAGCGTATATGTATACATATATATTATAAATACTGGTAAATACAATCTAAGATGCGATTTTATATATGTAAACACAATTTTTGTAAATGGTACATTCCATCGATTAGGATAATATAAAATGTTGTACAGTTTGTGATAATGCTTAATTGTAAAACAATGCATGTAAATTATGATGTAAAAGTGATTGGGAGAATTCTTCCTTTGAAAAGTTACATAGGTTGGAGTGTTGTATGAGAAGTAATCTCCATAGTCTTGACAGACAGAGCCGCAGTAATGACGAAACCGGGTGACTATAGCTGAGGCTATACATGGGAGACACGGCCTATTGAAAATTACAAACATTATGCATGGTATCCTTGATATTAGGAAGAGAACACGATCAGTTGATTGTAATGCTGGAAGTGCGCTCAATTTATATCAAGACAACACTGCAGCAGGAACAAATATTCTGGGATACGTCCCCCTGGAGAAAATGTGTGCATGTTTTCGGACATAATTATAGCTTTTCTGTAACGTGTATTTTATTTATGCTAATCTGAAGCAAAATATCAACAGTCGTGTCCAAAATAAATCTGCTTCAGGTGGGTAGATTCTAATTGAATTTGTTCCACTAACCATGTGAGTGCGAAAGCTGTTCCTTTTGAACAAAGGTAGTTTGGGGAACAAATTTATTCGTCAGACGGCATTTTACCTATATTACCAAATGGTGTGCAATATTATGTTGAAACTACACTATTTGCGGGTAAGCAGCGTAGGCCCTATCGTTGCGTAATAAAGTAAGCTACGCTACATTTTAAAAAGATCCTTTGGACAAATAAATAAAATGGAAGATATAATACACACACATACACACACACACCAGTAGTCGTAGGCATGCATGTATGGAAGTTATCTTGGGAAACGGTTACTCGTTTCCCGTTATTTCTTTTATCCCAGAGGAACGACGTTATTTCCTTTATCCCAGAGGAACGATGTTATTTCTTTTATCACAGAGGAACGACGTTATTTCTTTTATCCCTGAAGAACGATGTTATTTCTGTTATCCCGGAGGAACGACGTTATTTCTGTTATCCCAGAGGAACAACTTCATTTCTTTTATCCCAGAGGAACGAAGTTATTTCTTTTATCCCAGAGGAACGACGTTATTTCTTTTATCCCAGAGGAACGACGTACCTTGTCAAAACAGTAATGTGTAAAACCTATGTGTACAGCTGGTTTAAGAAAAACCTGAAGTGACTCTGTTTTGTATTATTTAATATTATCAGGGTTTAGACGCAAGGTATGCATGCTCTAGTTGTATGCTCATGAATTGTAAATCTGGTGCGTTGTATTATCAGTGGGATGGATGTCATGTGACATAGTCACTGGCTTGTGTTACTGTTGATGTTTCAAGGTGTAATATAACGTCATGTAATTGATACTTTAATGTATAGTATATTTTATATGGTAATATCAGCCGAACTGAAAAGTATTTTGACAGCAATGCTGCTTGATCAAAATTAGAAAATAAAATATAATTCTTGTCGATTTCACCATGCATATTGGACTATTTTAGGTATCCTATACCGTATAGGCTATACGGAATGGTACCAGGGGCGCGGATCCAGAAAGCAAGTCAAGGGGGGGGCACAAAACGTCCACTGGTGGCCGAACAAAATGGTGAAGTAGAACAAGAACAAAGAGTATAAGTGTAGTCACAATATCGTGTACTTCAACTATTAGTAAAATTCTAAATTATAGCTAATTAAAAACAATGTAATGAAAGAAAGAACAATGAAATGGGGTCAGTAACTCCTGTTAAGACAACGTGGAGTATAACAAATAATGATTGGCCTCTCTTCATATGAATCCATTATATATGTATATACCTTTATAATACGGTGTCTATCTCTATAAATGTAACTGTATCTGAAGTGTATGTAGTGGTGTGCTTTTTGGGCCGAAGGTCCAAGGGACTATAATTGCCATCATTCTGTGTCCGCCGTTAGCTGCCGTATCTCAGAAATTGTTCAGTAACTTTTTCTCTAATTTTGCATAGACGTATCTTGGGGTACTGCCACTATGCACGAGAAATCTGTATTTGATTTAATCATTCTAAGGGCCCCCAAGGGTAAAAAAACTGGTAATTTGTCACATTTTGCCTGTTTTTTAAAAAACTGTTCAGTAACTTTTTCTCTAATAATTTTGCACAGATGTATCTTAGGGTGCTGCCACTATACACAAGAAATCTGTATTTGATTGACTCATTCTAAGGGCACCTCAGGGGCCCCCAAAATGCAAAAGTTTTACATTATCTAGTGATGTGGTTTTGAGAAGGGCCCTTGAGACCACCCCCAACAGTAGATTTTGTGTATTGTGCCAGAAACAGCGCCCAGCCTCACCCCACTCAGCATTGAGACCTTGACTAATCTTTAATTGGTCACAGGCGGAGCAGACACATTTGAACAGTTGCCTGCAGCTTTTAAACTAACTTCAAAACTATTGATTTTCTATAATTGCAAGTTGTGTTTATTTTGATGTTCATTTAATTATTATAAAATGGTGTGACTGTGGTGTCTTGGTTAAAGATGTATTGTCACCTGTAGGTGACAAACATACAACATTAATATTCTGGACATCTATAGAGTGAAATATCCTACACTTTACTGATATCAAATGCATTCTACTGTTCTGTTTACACTTGCCATGCCTTGTGTAGACATGGTACCATGTAAATCAATTGTATCAATATAGACTAATAATTACAGATTCACAATATAGTTAACACCTGAAACAACCAAATGTCAACCACTAGAAGAGTTGACATAGTTCCACTATACACAAGAAATCTGTACTTGATTGAATAATTCTAGTCTCATCAGCATAAATTATAGTATAACATACATTTTCAAGAAAATGTCTACATCATCATCACTAAGGTTGTTGCAAATTTCACCAGCTGCCATGTCAAGACCCTTATAATTATGACTAACAGTGTTCAAAATTATTCAGGTAAATAGCAAATAATAAAGGAGACAAGTGTTCTCCTTGCCGTACCTTTACATCACATGAGAAGAATGACACAGCCTGGCCCTGTTTTATACATGAGTTAGCATTTTTGTACATGTTGTATACATCTTTCAACACATTACCATTAATACCACATGAAATTATCTTAGACCACAGTGAGGACCTGTCTACTAAATCAAATGCTTTCTTATAATCAATAAAGCCTTTTGCGTCGAGACAAATACAATTCAACCAACGAGTGCAAAACAAATATATGATCAAGAGTGGAATACCCCTATCTGAACCCTGCCTGTTCTTCACCTATTACATTCGCTTCCTTTAGGTATGTGGTCAGTGTTGCGTTAATGGAGGCTGTAAACAACTTGCCTAATAGTGTAATGCCACGATAGTTGTCTGGGTCATATATTGACCCCTGCTTTTTGTATATAAGCTTAATGATCCCAATACACCAATCTGTTGACACAATGCCAGATAATAGAACTAGGTTAAACATCTTAACAGTAACTATAATTAGTTTTGTGGGGCTGTTTAGGGCCAACCAAAATGCTAAATTTTCCTGATATTTCCCTACTGCACTGGGTAGCTGTAAGCTTGTGTATTAGATTTGCTTCCGCCACTGATGTCTATTGATAACTGGATAGTGAACAACGTTGGCAAGTTTAACCCGTCCCCGGGTTGGGCTAAACCCTGGGTTAAACTATTTTTAACATTCAGAACTATTTAGCATTTCTGAACAATCACTAAGGATTAATGAACACTTGTGCACAATGTCACCCACTTGGGACTGAGGGGCAGGTTTAATTGATCTATTTAGCAATTGGAGGACACTGCTTAGGCCTCACTCTGGACACTCACTCACAGTGTTGTGTATTGTCTTAGTTGGTGAGTTGAGCTAATCAACTTGACCATGAATCAGTGGTGGCTCTGGTAACTTTAGTGGATGGAGGATGAATCCAGTTGTTGGCAGTGAACACTAGTGCTAAGAGGGTAGATTATCACCTACCAGTCTCCAAAGCTATATATTTTCAAAAACTGTTCAGTAACTTTTTTTCTAATTTTGCATAGATGTATCTTAGGGTACTGCCGCTATATACAAGAAATCTGTATTTGATTTAATCATTCTCAGGGCCCCTCAAAATGCAAAATTTTCCTGCTGTTTCTCTGCTGCTCCATCCTGCAGGCCCGCTGATCTCTATTTATAACAGACAGACAGACAGTATTTTGTTGACCATCGTAAGCATTTAAACTACAATATAATATGCATTGTAAGGTCAGGGAGGCTCCCATCAAGACAATTGTATGCAGCTATCATGGGAACCACCCTACTGATATAACTGGATAGTGGACTTTGCCCTGATCACTGGGGTGGCTCTGAGTGGAGTGGCCAGCTGTAAATCTGTGTATTGGTCTAGCCTAGGCACTCTGCCTGCCATTGTCCCAGTGTCAAACTGAATGCCTCCATGTGGGCTGTAACTATAATGTGTAATGGGAGTCCCTACTGCTCTGGTTAAATTTCTTTATTTTACCTTTTGCTCTCATATAATATGTCCTCTTATTTTTATGTATAAAACTAAGAGGACAGATTATAATCTGGCATAACTTGATGTCTTTTTAGCAGCACATTTGTATTTCTAGTGTATCATTGCAACATAACATACACACTGTGTGCCACATTTGAATGTCATGCATGTAATATTTCCATGCAATCCATTTGCATATATAATGTAAAACTTCAACACCCGTTTTCTTAATTTTCACTTTTTGACCCTTACCATGTTCAATGCTCCATAACTTCGCCAATTTTTGTAGCATTCATAATTTTTTTAACCGTGTAAAGCAGCCTACCAAACCTTTACAAGGATGTAAGAAAACAATGTTACAATTGTTCCGACTTATCACTCATTTGGTCAGCCTGGGTCACATATTAGTCTAAAGGACTTCAGGCCCATTTTTTATAGTACAAGTAGAAATATTTGAGGGAAGATTCCTAAATACGTGTATGTATAGACTATCTATCCATATATGTAGAAATGTTGTCGCTGCCGCCAGTAACTTGAGCCGCTATCTCGACTAAATACGTTTGTGCTTGTGATGTCGAAAGACGGGCGGAGTGTGCTGTTGAATTTTGTTTGGGTGCTGTTGGAAATTGTTCATCGCTGCGCAGCCGCAATATTTTCCTTCTTCTCGCGCTGTCTCCTGACTCGACTCAACACTAGTTACATCGGAAGACGCGGAGGGGGGGGGGTGCTGTTGAACATTTCGCGTCGCCGCAACTTCACCTTATAATCTGAACGGGGGCACATTTCAAAGAGTCGGGGGGGTACGGTAGCGCGGGCCCATTATAAAGGGTCTGCGGGCACACCAAATTCCTTAGGTCTAGGGGGCACGTGCCTCCCCTGGGATCTTCCTATGGCTACTCTCTAAACCAATCATGAAAAATAAGAATACCCCATTATTTATTCCCTATACGGGTGCGTGTCATACGACGAGTCTCGGGAATGTGAAATCGTTATTCCTTCCCCATCGTTTCTTTGCGTGGCGATGATCACGTCACTTAAATTAGTCGTCTTCGATCTTGGGACTGCCCGATGCGCCACCCACGGGCGACTAAACCCATAACTCCGAGGATGCTGGTGCCATATAAGTTATATTGTATCATCTGCAGTCTTCCTTACTCTCTTCGCCAATCATTCCTCACACTGTGTGTGTATTTGTGTGTGTGCGTATAAAAGTATGTGTGTGTGTGTGATCATTCGTTCTGATATTTTCGCAATACACCCATACATACTGCCTTCTGCTTGCTCTTTTCTTGTGTAATGTGAATCCACATAGTACTCATATAGCTGAGTAAACTGGAGCAATGTAGTGAACGAACTTGTCCAACGTTCGAAACGGCAGCAACGTATAGGCCTATGTGACATTTGTGAGTTTACTCTATGGAATTGGCGGTCCATTTGCTCAGCTGGACGATACCGAGTTTCGAGTTCAGCTGCGTTCTAACACTTATTTTTGGACATTTTAACACGATGAATATGCTGCTTTAGATAAAACAAACGCTGATTAGTAACGTGTACGAAGCAGTCGCCCTTCAAAAGTTATGCCGAACTTTCTACGTTTGAAATTTTAAGTTCACCAATATACTCATATTCGTAATGATGGCACGGTAGCCTACTGTTTAGAGTCAATCGAAGTATTCCGTGTTCGAATCTTCTTACTGTCGTTTCGAGGCTTTGGAAATTTAGTTCACGCCACATCCTTTGGCATTTTATGTTTTATTTGATAAATTATGCTTTTCCAAAATTAATACCGGTCGCCATATTCGGCCAGCGGAATATATATATACAAACTTTATGTATAATTTATGGTGTTGAGGAAAGTGATATATATAACGCATATGGCATAGAAGTTCGTATATAAAAGATGGCCGATCGCAGAATGCAACTGTAAATATTATAGCAGTGCATTCAGCCCCGGAAGTTTGCGGTCATGCCTTGTTGGAAGGAGAAAACTCAAACGATGGGCTATTATATCGATAACAAATATCGCCTTTTGGTCAGACAAGACGGAACGTTTCCTCGGCTACATATGTATGTGACGTCACAGCGTAATTGCTTGCATAAAGTATAAGAACGCGGTCGAAACGTTTAATTTCTTCCGGAAATCGGACTGATTTTCTGGGTCTACAACCGGATCCAGTCGGTAGGAGTCGCTGTAGCAACATTTATCAGGTAATAAAATTATTTACGATTTGTGTCCGATGCTGAAGAGTACAACATTCCAAATTAATAAATATAATTTCTTGCGTTTTATTAAGCCATTTTAATGTATGTTTACACCCATTAGCACAACGGGTTGCGTTGTCTATTCACTATTGCATTGTTTTACGTCAACGTGCCGCGAAAAAATATGGTTCATTAAGCGCGTGCAAGACCAAGACAGCGTGAAAAATACACGACACAAATCATAATAATAGATTGACTTTACGTTTGAAGATATAACTAATGTCATTACTAGACTGCATAATCAGAATGGGGGTATTCTCGTCAGTACAGCAAATGAGGTGGTTGACTTGTTTTCAGAAATGGAGACTCGCCAAAGAAATGCGATCGTAGAAAGACTGATGCTACCGCATAGTAGCGATAGTGAAAATGACGACGGTAAGTAAAATTACCACGAGAAAAAACCTAGCATGTAAACCGATTTTCTCGGAATATAATAATGTCCAACTCATTATCAACATAACAATCTTATCTATAGTATATAGATATAGCGTACAGTCAAACCTCGTTTAATGGATACCTCAGTAACACAGCCACCTCGCAATTAAGGTCATTCTGTGGCAGTTCCAAATTATTTCCATAACAATAAAGTATCGGAAGCTAGTCCTGCTAACATAGTATTAGTTACCTTGCTTCTCGGGTCACCCTTGGCCAGTCCCAAAGATGCCCTTAATAGAGAGGTTTCACTGTTGGGGCGTGGCAGGAAAATATTGATTATGTTCACCAGTGCGGTAGAAGCTCGTGTCGGCCTTGAGTCAACCGAGACTCCCTCACGGTTGCAGAAGAACACAATGTGAAGAAACGTATTGCCGCGCTCTATTCCGTCTAAAGGCGACGGATGATGATGGTGGAGATAGATGGGTATTACGCCCTCACAATGTCTGCATTATTAATACTCTGCCCATTTATAGTATCCGCGCGCGCCAGAGGGCGCTGATCTTGCTCTTCTCTGAGCTTATTTCCATTCCACGTGCTGTTATTTCCAGTGTTGATGTCATGTCTTGCAATTCCTCCTCTGTTCTGACGATTGCTTAGATCGATGTCATCTGTGGACCGAAGGTTACTGGTCTCTCTGCCGTTTATAGAGAAGTTGAAGTTATGTAGTGTGTCTTGCCATTGTTACCGTATATGTTGAACAGCAGTCGTGACACAAGGCATCCTTGGCGTACTCCGACTGACGTTCGAAACAACTGTCCAATTTCTCCTTGATGTAACACTGCGTGTGTTGATGGTCCATACAGCGATTCAAGTAGTATCACTATGTCTTCGCCGATGTTGGAACGTCTCAGTACTCGCCAGAGTCCTTTGTGCCACACACGATCAAATACCTTTTTGAAGTCGGTGAAATTGTGATATAGGTCTTGATGGTGATCAATGCGTGTCTCAGTAATGGGGTAGTATGTTGAAAATGTGTTCGGTTGTTCTCCTTTACAGCCGGAAGCCTGCTAGCTCCTGAAAACAGTTCTTCTGCTTTTCCTTTGAGTCGGTTAGTATATTATTTTGATGGGATAGGTGATCAGATTTACAGGCCCTAGTTCTGTAGTTCTTACAACAGCGTAAACTTTCTTTTTTGTTAATGTTTTTATGAGCGATTTCGTCCACTCTTCTGACCAAACCTTGGTCTTCCAAATAGCATGTGGTCGTGAATGCGTCTACCATTGCCTTCCCAGCATGGTTGATCAGTTCAGCTGGTATGTTGTCGACACCGGGGGTTTTGTGTCTTCAGCGTTCGGGCTGCCTCTTCTGCTTCTGTTCGGACAATTGGGGGTGTCAGCATTTTCATCTTCAAGCGGTGTTCAGAGAACGTTATCATCTGTGCGCAGTTCGTAGACGCGACGTGTAGTTCTTCATAGTCTTCAAACCATCTCTCGTGTAATGTCTTTTTTCGGTAAGGACGGTACCGTTTTTGCCCTAGATGATTGATGATCGCCTTGACCTCTTTGCTGAAGGCCGTCAAGATGGAATAAACCTGTATGGTGCTGTTTCCCTTCATTCCATTCTCTGTCTCGGTGCACCTTTCTTTTATGCAGTCTTCCTGTCCTCATTATTTTCTGATGTTTAATTCTTGGTATTGTTTGTACGCTTATTCATGGGTGAATAATTTCTGTTTCAACTCTCGTCTCTGGTCACAAAGCTTCATTACATCCACGTTGCCAAAATTAACAATTACAAGTGGAAGTAACACGTCAATTGTTTGCCCAGCTCACCACCCGTTATTTCGTCACTACACTACCGCCTCAGTTAAGGCATAAGCCATCGGCTGCGTTCTTGTGGCTGAATACATTATTTCAGGACACTCACATTTGTACACCCTATTCCTGGGAATGCATGTTGTATTCGCGAATGAAATAATAATAGTTAGGCAACGCATTATAACTAGCCTAAACCATTATTCAGGAAAGACAAACATTAAAATTTGTCTCCAGGATCAAAATTGCCGCCTGTGAATGTTTTGGTAACCACTACATAAGCGGATCCAGGGGGGCTGGTGGTAAGTGTCCCCCTAGATTTTTTGGGAATTTGGCCTACCCGTAGACCCTGAATGGGCCCAGTTGACCGTGCCCCCCGTAGTCCCTTGGAAATGTGCCCCCGTGCACCCGTTCATGTTACAATAAGGTGAAGTTACGGCGACGCGGCGGCGAAACATGTCGAACAGCACCCCCACCCCATCTTCCGATGTCACAGTCGAACCAGCGGAGAAGCTGAAGAAGAGCTGAAGTCGCTAGTCGAGCCGCGACAGCGGAGAAGCTAAAGTTACGGCGCACCAGCGAAACATTTTCTACACCATTTTGGTTCGGCCGCCAGTGAAGGTTTTTGTGTCCTCCCCCCACTAGACTACCCTCTCTGTATTCGCCCCTGCACTATTTCTGCATACACTTTCACTAGCTGCTAAACATGAAAACAAATCCTAACAAGCACGATGAGAGATAAACGAAATAATAGTTCAGTAATCAACATCATGGACTTACTTACTATCCGTTACGCACTCTGGCGTTTAGCGCAGCGACGAAGTTCCTCCACCTCTGCCTGTCTCCGGCCATTCGCTATATGGTGCCCCAGCTGTGGTTCATTTCCCTCAGTTCCACATCCACTGCTCTTCTCCAGGTTGTTTTTGGGCGCCCACGTTTCCGCTTCCCTTCAGGCGTCCACCAGACTGCTGTTTTTGTGATGGCATCTGCATCCCTGCGAAGGACATGTCCAGTGCACCTCCAGCGTCTTCTTTGAATGATGGTGGGCATGTCCTCTTGCTGGCATTGGGCAAGCAGCTCCTGGTTGGATATGGTTCTTGGCCAGAAGATCCTGAGGATTTTTCTAAGGCAGGTCGTGTGGAAGGTGGACAGTCTGGATAGGTCCAGTTCCGTCATACTTCAGCATTCCGCCCCATACATCAATGTTGACAGCACGCAACTCTGGAAAATTCTGAGTTTTTTCTTTGTGCTGTACTGTGATGATCGCCAAACTGCAAGTAGGCTCACGAAGGCATTCCGTGCCTTGTTAAGTCTATTGCGGATGTCTATGCCACTTCCTCTATCTTGGCTAATAACACTTCCAAGGTAAGTGAATGTTTCAGTGCTGGAAAGGTCCTTGTTGTCCATCTTCACTGAGGCTGGCATGTAAACATTCAGGGTCATGAATTTCGTCTTCTTCTGGCTTATTCGCATACCATCCTGACGGCCAGATTTGCTCAGGTGGGTTGTCTTCTCCTGGATATTTAACAAGATTTAACAAGATTGCCATCCAGAAAATTACTCTGGATGGCAGGTGGACAAGGAAGCCTTTTGGCTTATCGAGAGTCCAATACTTGTTATCTACATGTATCCCGCCTTTTTAAGGTGTGTGTCGATTTTATTTTTAAACATATTCACGCTACTAGCACCAACACAATCAGGAGATAATCTGTTCCATTCATTTACAGTCCTTTGTGAGAATGAGAACTTTCTTATATCTAATCTACACTGCTCCTTTACTAATGTAGCTTCATGTCCTCTGGTCCTTCTATTTTTCTTAACTGAGAAAAAAATGTTTCTATCAATATTTTCATAACCATTCAATATTTTAAACACTTTTATGTGATCTCCTCTCAATCTCCTGGTCTCTAATGTTGTTAAACCACATTCTTTTAGGCGTATTTCGTAACTAAGATCCCTCAGATTTTGTATCATTTTAGTCGCTCTCCTCTGTACTCTTTCTAGCATATCTATGTCCTTCTTGCGATATGGCCTCCATGCTTGTATACAATATTCTAAATGAGGCCTCACTATTGTTTTGTACAGCGGTACTATTAATTCTTTTTTTTTATACGCTATATTTCGCCTAATTAATCCAAGGATTTGATTTCCCTTTGACGCTGCAATTCCGCACTGCTCTGAAACCTTCATATCAGCACTAATGGTTAACCCCAAGTCCTTTTCTTTTACAGTAGTACTGTAAAAGAACAGTACCCCCCATTTTATATTTTACCTCTTCATTCCCATGACCTGTGTGGAGGCATTTACATTTCCCAAAATTGAACAGCATTTGCCACTTTTCAGACCATTTGATCAGCCTATCAAGATCATCTTATAAATGCTGTCTGTCTCCATCACTTTTAATCCTTCTAAACACTTTTGTATCATCCGCAAATTTTAACACCTTGCTTGTTATATCATCGTCCAAATCGTTGATATATATTAAGAATAATATAGGTCCTAGTACTAATCCCTGTGGTACCCCTCAATACCGATTTCCAGTTTGAAGCCTCCCCATCAACTACTACACGTTGTCTTCTGTCATTCAGCCATTTTTCTATCCAGTTTATTATACCATTTCCTATGCCATGGGCCTTTAGCTTAAGGAGTAATCTTTGATGTGGTACTTTGTCGAAAGCTTTTTGAAAATCTAAATAGATGATATCTACTGGTGATCCCTCATCTATCCACCTAGTGATGTCTTCCAAAAAACATAACATATTTGTTAAGCATGACCTCGCTTTTAAAAACCCATGTTGAGATGGGTTTATCAAGTTATGTTTAACAAGAAAAATCCACCATGTGATCTTTAATTAGTCTTTCTAATAATTTGCAAATCACTGATGTTAAACTCACTGGTCTATAGTTCTCTGACTTGTTTCTCGAACCTTTTTTAAATAACGGTATAATGTTTGCCTCTTTCCATTCTAAAGGAACCACTCCCTCTTCTAATGACAAATTGAAAACTGTTGCAAGCGGTACGCTAATTTGTTCTACAATTTCCAATAGTAGTTTGGGCGGAATCCCGTCCACTCCAGGTGATTTATTATTCTTCATAGCCCTTATTTTCTTAGCTACCATTTCCGAGGTTACAACTAACTGTCCTAAATAGTCTGAATCTGCCCCCTTGAACTTAGCCTCTGGTACTGGCAGTGAACTAATATCTTCCCTGGTAAACACTGAACTAAAATACTCATTCAGGTCTTCTGCCATTAAGAATCCCTCTGATATTGTATTTCCAGCACTATCTTCTAGAGGACCTGACCTTATCCTGAACTTTCTGTTTGCTTCGAATATACGCATAAAAACTCTTACTGTCATGTTTTATATTACTAGCTAATTTTTTTTCATAGCTTCTCTTTGAATTTCTAATTTCAGCTGTAGCTTGATTAAGTGCTTCTTTATAAATGTTGTAGTCTTCATCATTTCCAGTACATCTATATGACTTCCACATCATTTGTTTATACTTAATTTTTCTAATGGCTTCTTTCGATAAGTGTTTCTTTTTAGACCGTTTCCCTTGTTTTTTGAAAGGTACAAATTTATCGACTATGCACTTAATTTCACTATTTAAGATATTCCAGCATTCGGTTGCTGTCTTATTCTTCAGTGTGTTATTCCAGTCTATCTTTGCTAAATATTTCCTCATGTCCTTATACCTTCCTTTGTGGAAATTTCTCCTATACTGCTTTTTACTATTCCTTTCTGATTTTACTTTGATGGTAAAATGTATCTGGTTGTGATCACTACTCCCCAGTGGCTCACATATCTTGACATTGTCAACTAATTCTTTCTGTGAGGACAAAACTAAGTCTAACACATTCTCTCCCCTGGTTGGTTCTAGCACATGTTGAGAAAGGAAACTATCTTGTACTAAAACTAAAAACTTATGGTCCTCACTCCCCATACTCTGTAGAGATTTCCATTGTATGTGCCCATGGTTAAAGTCCCCCATAATAATACAGTTCCGTTTGCTTACTTCCCTTATAGCGTTTTGTATTTTTTCATTCTCTTCTATGCTTATGTTTGGACTTCGATAAACTAACCCAACTGTTAACGTTGAGTTTCCTGTAACTATGTTACACCAAACAGCTTCTTCGCAATCTGCTTCTCTTTCTAATTTTATTTCATAAGCCTGGATAGATTCTTTAATATATAAAATAACTCCACCTCCCTTTCTTCCTATTCTATCTTTCCTAAACATTACATATCCTGTTAGTCCCAATTCGGCATCTGATATATCAGTGGTGGCCCACGATTCGGTTATACCTATTATGTGAGGGTCAATATCTTCTACCATAATGTTTAGTTCACTTCTTCTGTTTACTATGCTCCTTGCATTTAAACAAATGCATTTATATCCTGATTCAGAACAGTTTTCCAGGCTGTTCTTTGCCGATTTATTTCTGCTGTCTTTATCTATGCCTCCAGTTTCAGGCTTCTCTGTGAATCCCACCTGCGAATCTAGTTTAAATAGATGCAGCCTGTCCCACTGTCAACAGATTGCAGCAAGTTCTCTGAGAAAACTGCTGCCTCCTTTCCACTTAGATGTAGGCCATCTCTCATGTACATATCTTCCCTCCCAACAAAGTATCCCCATAAATCTACGAATCCCACCCCCTCTTCTTTACACATCTGCTCAGCTAGTGCGTTGATCGCCATCCTCTTGCAGTTTCTATATGTCGGCCCCCTTCCTCCCATTACTGGCAAAATTCCTGAGAGGATAATCTGTTCTACTCTTGTCTTCTTTAACTTCTTCACTAACTGTCTGTACTTCTGAACTATCCCAGTTGTGACAGGGATTCTACGGTTTGCATCTGTCTGGTTGTAATCTTGTTCCCCTGTCTTCTGCTCTCCCGTCACACTCTCGTCCATTCCATTCTTTCCTGACGCTGTTTCTCTTGTCACCTTTCTTCCTGTCATCGTCCCTCCCGACTTCTCTTCTGTCACATGTACTCTCACTTCCTTTCTTCCCGTCATCTTTCCTCCCATTGCATTTCCTTCTCTCCTCTCCCGTCTCTTTTTCCCTCCTACCTCTTTCTCTACGGTCACTTTCTCTCCTGCCACCTTCAAACCTGTCACATTTCCTGCCGTCGATCCTCCACTTTCTTCCCCTCCGATCACCTTCCCTCCTCTCAGTCTCCTTTCCTCGGTCTTGTTGCCACTACTCTGCTCCTTCAGTTTCACAGTATTCCCAACTTTATCCCTGTCGTCTCTCTCCATTCCATCTGTCTCCTTGCTGATTCTCATCTCCATCCCCTTCACAAGGTGAAACACTAGTTGATGACTGGTGCAGCAGTGTGCAGGGAGGCTGTTGGTTGGAATAGTGACTCTGTGAATGATCTGTTAATAATGCTACTTAGATTGATGATTGTTGATGCTAGGTCAGTAGGTATGTCAATGAATGCCTGACATTAAAATGACAACTGACATATTGCTTAATGTAATGGTAATTTAACATTTAAAACTACTCGATCATTTCCATTGTTTTGCTCCTCACGTTTTAGAATAATTTCACGAAAAGTAAACGTACCAAGCATTCGCTGTGATATACTAGTAGACTTGTGATATACTAGTAGACTTGTGATATACTGGTAGACTTGTGATATACTGGTAGACTTGTGATATACTGGTAGACTTGTGATATACTGGTAGACTTGTGATATACTGGTAGACTTGTGATATACTAGTAGACTTGTGATATACTAGTAGACTTGTGATATACTGGTAGACTTGTGATATACTAGTAGACTTGTGATATACTGGTAGACTTGTGATATACTGGTAGACTTGTGATATACTGGTAGACTTGTGATATACTGGTAGACTTGTGATATACTAGTAGACTTGTGCATATGTTTTACTTCATTTTAGTGAAATTAACAGACAACCTATAAAATTAATTTCGGTTAGGCGCAACCGACATTCACTTGGATTGCTATTGCACTCTTCTCGTGATCGCGAATTGTGAGCGATATCAACCGATTTTATGCAATGAGAGGACGTCCATGGACAAATGCACCGACTCGGCAAATGGGCTAGATTAGACAGACAAAGACAGTATCCACGCATAAAGATGTATTTCTGTTTGGGAAAGCTATGGCGTGGGGTCAGTCACAACAGGTGCAGCGTTCGCAAAGATACCTTCAGACAGGTTAGTAATTTCATTTTCAGCTTTAATCACATATATTTAGTCGTATGAGTATACCTATTATTGTTGCTTGTGCTAAACTGAATTAATTTTTTGTACGTTTTAGCCAAAGATATGTAGTCATCACATTGCAGTTGTCATAGCCAATGGCAATGGCGGCATGGGCCCTGTTTACTGTCAGGGCCATTCAGGCTCAGCTAGCAGTATGACGCTATGACTATGTGACTAAATATAATGTCTATGTCGTATATGGTAGTAGGCATGGGATAATAGTAATGTTGTAAATGATCTGTAACAATTATAATTATTGAAGAAATACTAATAGATTGAACAAAAACAATAATTATACATAATTTACTAATAGTAAGCAACATAATAATAATTTACCTAATCTATTACTTTTATATAAAAATTACTATTAATATTGGACATTTCAAAGTTTAATTTCAATGGTGCTTATATGCAGTCTGGTTATTTAATTATTTACAAGGAAAAGAATATTCCAGTAGTTTTACCAGGTTTTTTGATTGCCCCCCTCAGTGAGTTTTTCTGTTATGTTCAGAAAACCAGCGCACCTCAATACCCAAATGCCCATAACATGTATAGATAATGACCGATTTATGTTGGCGTTGGTCGCAGTTGGCAGATGGTCATTTATTGCATTGCAACTTTTGCAAGTACAGATTGTCCGAAACAATCAGTGCTGACTATTAATAGATGTGCCATATTTTCATAACTCAAGGTGTGTCATCACAAACCTCTTCACATTCAGGTAAACGAATGTTGTGGCACACATTACTGTCACCAAACTGTCACCATCAAACTCATAAATACCAACAATGAACAAGTATGTGATAGTTTGGTTTGTCTGCATTGAAATAAATGTGAATTAAAGTAAAGACAGTGTAAAGTAAAAACATTTTATTGAAACTCTTATGATGTGATTGACTACAAAATAAAGAAAAGCACAATGCAATTACAGGTACAATCACTGCACTCAATATGCATAGTGTAATAATTTGTAATATCACATACACACCACATGAAATGCAAAAATAGAAGAAAAAAAATGTTGGAAGAGTTTGAAAAATGTTAGGTACATATAAAAACAAACAGTTACTTCTATTATAATTTTTTGGTTACAAAAAAACAGTATGTGTGATATAAAATGCTAGTTGTAGTTTGTACATGCCTTGTATGTTTACAACTCATAATAATAAAATTAGTGACTAAACAATTATGTGGATTTAACAACAATGTTTAATCACATGCCCATAAAAGGTAAACCAATGAAAAAAAATACAACATAGGAAGATGTTTATTTGAACAAATGTGTATATCAAATAAAAATAATTATATTATGATTCTTTGTTAAAAAAAACATCAGTATGATATCAAATTCGAATTGTAGTTTGTACAATGCTTGGTATGTTTACAACTCGCAAAAAATAGTGACTAGACTAGACAGGGTCATCACCACATGACTGTACAGTCACTACATGCTACGTTGCTCCAGTTTACTCAGCTGTATGAAGAGTACCTGGCTATAGACAGTAGTAGACAGTAGATATTTTTGTACGAATAGTCTTTACATATTAATTTCAGTGTGGCTGAATGCTTCTCACATAAGTCGAGATGGTGTTCGATTTAGCAGGTGTACCAGGAGTTAAAGTGTAAAGCGCTTTGAGCAATCATGAGGACTGAATACTACAGTGCACTCACTATATATAAGAACTACATTTTATATATAAGAACTAATTTTACTCAATCATTTGTTATATTCATATTTAGTACAATGTGTATTTGTGTATTATCATGCAAAATGAAAATGTAATGTAAATTATTTTTGAAAATATAAACCAGTAGAAAAATTGTATGTGACAGGCATTGTCTGCTGTATAGGTACAAACGGGTGTACAGCAAAGTCAGGACACTGGTATGCAGTACCATCGAAGACACATACAGTGATGTCATCGATATACAAACCGATGTAGTTCACTGAAGAATGCTCGACACTGAAACTGTTCACAGCATCGTGACTTGTTGCCCGAAGACCCATGTCCATGTCATATCTGCTAGACCCTGACACTCACCATTCCATCACCAACTGCAGAGCTAGTCAGACATCTCCACACTCGAATGTTGAGCAACCTGCGTTCTACAATGGTTTCCAGTCATACAAACTAACTGACAGACCAGGAAGCCAGTGTACACCCCATCGGCACTGGGGAATCTGTCATGGATGCAACACACGGCATAATTGGGGATCACTCGGCGGACATTCACAGAACAAACTGTCTATATGCAGCATGTTGCATGGCTGTAGAATCTTGTCCGAGATCCTGGACAAATACAACTGCCCAGTATGCCATATTAACTTGGAGAACTAGTGGTTCTAAGCACACTAGTTCAATCTCCTGTAAAGAAAAGCATGTATTCATTAAACAAAAAACAGGCATCGTAGTAGTGTTGGGAGTAAATAAATATGGCGTGTTCATTGTCATAATCAATAAATATAAAATAATATTTCAGGACTGACCTGTAGCATTTCACAAGAAAAAAGGTAGCAAGAAATGTTCTGTATACAGCTTTGGGAACAGTCGGTGTTCACAGGCGTTTTTCTGGGGGGAGGGTGTTGATACAGCATGCAGGCATTAGTGGAATATGCTCTTTTTCAAAACAGTCATAAAATGTAATTATTTTTGTACAAGGTATCTTTGTCATTACATGAATTTAAAATTGTCCAATTTCATTACAATGTCTCCTGATCTTAGTCAATATTATAGACCGATTTGATTTCTGCTAAACAGTAAAGTGCATATTAAATAAAGGTAAGTTCTTATATAGCGCAGTTTTCAGTATACAAATTCATGTCAGTGTCTGCCATGTGTAACTAGTACACATGTTCATGTGTGACATTTTAATGTTCTGCCTGAACCTCAAGTTGAATGGTCAAGGTGAATGTTGGAAATGGCAAAATGAGGTGTTATTATTGTGATGCTAACAGTACATTTTCCTCGTCAACTATTCAAAGGTTCATAATATGTAGTTGTACCTTCTTCAAGAATGAATAATTTATTTTATAAACTAATTTCTGAGTCATTGTTGTACACAAAATACTTTTTAAAGGTGTATTAATATGTCTGTGTTGATACACTGTGGGTATAACATGCAAGTGCAGAAGTCAACCTAGTTTTCCATGTTCAAAATGTTATTTATTATTATTAAAATGTGCACATTAAAATGTGGGTTGGTTGTTATAAATTTAAAATTACCTTGACCGATCAAACTTTGGCCTGTCTCAGTCTATGTATCCTCCCTGTGTCTGTTTGACCCGAGTGACCGTCTCTAGCCCCTCCTCTGTCCCCTCTCATTCTCATTCAAGGATTGCAGTGTGGCACCCAGCAATATAAAAATTAAGATCGCCAAACTTAATGACATCACATAAACATCCTTTACACATTGTACATTCATATATTACTGTGAAGAAAATATAATATACAAACATATGTCAGTTGAAAGGTATCAGGATACCAATTAATGCATTACATAGACCATAGCCAGGCATCATGGTTGTCATATAAAAATATTAATAATTTTGCATAATTAAAATACAATGCAAATCAACACCATTCTGCAGCAATAGTATCAAAATATGAGTCATAAAATGATGTTTTAATAACTTCTTGTCCCACCTGTTCTATTTTTGATGTTTTGTTGCAAAAAATTCATTACAGATGATCCCTTACTAAGTTACTTGTACAAAAGGGGCCTACTGCCAAACAAGTGTTAGGCCTACTTGTCATTTTGCACCTTCACATCGTTTATTCCCATAATATGTATTGTTGCAATAACAGCTTATTAACATGATATCCAGCATAACCAAATACAATACATGTCAAATAGTATGCCTCGTCACTCTCTGACTGAATCTCTGGCTGGTACGTTGACTTAGTCTCAGACTCGAGTCGAACGTAGACGTTCACCATTTGCAGTGATGTCAGTCACTGATGTCGTTCTCGTACTGTTCACGGTTGCGATTATTGACTAATTCTCGTTTAAATAATACACAGCTAAGCATTCTTGTTACCAACTGCAGTAGTGCAATACGTACCTTTGTACAGCCACTTTGGAGGCTTCTCCTTGATAAGCCAAAGCACGTGTACGTTGTTATTGTTTTCGTATGCTTAGAATGCCATTCTCGCGTAAAGCACGTGACCAAAATGGCGCAGGAGGTCGACAGCACAATTGGCTTTCACCAGCTATACCCGATGTAACGACAAATCATTTTTGACGAATAAAAACAAGTATGCATTATTTTGTTATTAAACAGACAGACTGCACACTAGTTAAGTTATTCACACGTTACACAACTGGACATAAAATAAACGGATTGGTGATGGGCAAACCAACTGATTAAGGAACTTTAATGTGCAATCAGTTTAATACAAAATAAAAATGATCAAACGAAGTTATTTTAAATGTTTTATCGGGCAACTTGCAGAACTTAATATAACCTTGAGTTGCAACAAAAACTACCCTACACTGTATTCTTTTATTCATTTTGATAATTATCTTAATACTTTGTCGAATAATTTCATCAAACTAAATAAAAAATTTGCACAAGCCAGTATGTTGTAGTTGATATGAGATAGCTTAAATTGTGTGTGAAATTAATGTGATTCAAGACAAATGAAAAATCAAATTGAGGATGCAGCATTTAGAAAACTGCACAAAAAAATGATGTCGACAAGCCCGGGTTGGGAACATGCTCCAAATAACCTGGAACACTGGCTGTTGTGGGTTGCTTTATCAAAAAATAACTTTTACTGCATCACTTTCCCTGATTGCATATTTCTGTAATACAAAAAGTTAATAACTACTGGGCCTGCTGCACTAAAATTTATGAAACAAATAGATTTTGTTGATGTGTAATAGAAAGGCGATGATGCTGTCATGGTTGCACTGCTAGATTGCCCTGTGTTGATCTTCTTGCAGGTCTGATGGTGGCAAGGTGATTGGTATAAGCCGAGGCCTCGGCGCCACAAACAAAGTCAGTAAGAACCTTCCTAATCCATCTGTACCCTTCGTAAAGACTTTTATATGACCTCATGTCCTGGAGAAACTGTCACGGACATGTTAACAAAAACCATCATTTATTTGAGTTCCATAACGGGCAGTTCTGTGTCTTTCACATCTGCTTGTCTTCCATTATTTCCTCAATGCTTGATTACACCGTTCCTCTTTCTTATCTGTTTTTCAAACAAATCTGAGCTGAAGGGGTGTTAAATATTC